>JARFYF010000063.1:16464274-16478345 GCA_030265395.1 Rhina ancylostomus | reverse complement strand
ACAGATGGAAGCTAACCTTCTTAAATGTGATCAGGAAGATCTCTGGTTGCCAAGCAATCTGACATAGGCTGCAACAGAGTGATCAAAAGTGGATGGGGTTTAATTGCAGCCAATGGTGCCAGCTGTGCATGGCAAGTCAGGCTACATGGTGCAACCTTGAGCATGGTTTGGGGAAAGTCAGCCAGGATCAAGTACTCAACTTTTTAAGCAATAAAGCACTTGCACTAAATTAATCAAAATTCTATCCCTTTACAACGTGGTCACAAGTACTAAGCCTTGAAAGAATGGCAAAAGATTAAATTGTTTTAGAAGGCTTATTTGACAAATCTCTATTCCAGTTTTTGCAATAGAACGCAAATCTGACAAGGTGATTTTTCTTTGAGTCTGTTGTATGCTTCTTCGGAGAGCCTCGATTTGTGCAACTGTGTGAAGGCCACCATAAGTGGGCATTATACAACTGCAAGCTGTTGAATAATGCCAGAGAAAGGCAAATGCCCCATATGGGATAGTTTCTTCCTTGTCACGCTCCCCTAGTCTAGCCCGAGATGAGGAGATTAAAGGCTTCCCAGGGAGCTGCAACAGTCCTTTATGAAAATCAGCTCCACTGCACACCAACGAGAGCCACAAATACAGCAAGAACACAAGAACCGAGAAGGTCCAGACTGACCTTTGCTTTCTAGAACAACTGTGCTCAGTCACACTTACAATGACCACAAGATTTGGGTTGCTTGTAGTTTCAATTCTCCTTGACTTCTTTCAATGTTTGAATGAAGCTCAAGGAAAAGCACTTCAACTTCTAATTAAGTTTACAATCTTCTTCTGAACTTAGCATAATTTTTTTTAAAAAACCATTTCAGACCATTACCTCTGTCATTTTTAGGGACAGCTATTAGTGCTAATGATTCTCCTGTTGACCCCTACAGCCAACTTTTGTTTCTTCACTTGTCCCATTACCACCCCCTTTCACCTTGCAATGTCATCCCAAGTACCATTAAACCTCTCCAGCCTTTCACCCAGTCATAGACTTTCTACTTTGTTCTTTCCCCATACTTTCCTTTTATTTATCATTCACAGAATACACATGGGTATTTATCATCTGATCTCAATTGCCTTTGAACTGGGTGGATTACCAGGCCATTTCAGAAGGCATTTAGGAGTCAAACACATTGCTATGGGTCTGGAATCACATAGATCAGCTCAAGTGGGCAAGTACAAGAATGAAGCAGATAGGTTTGTAACTAACACTTTAAGTTCATGGTCCCTATTATTGGCACAAGCTATTTATTCCAGATTTATTTAACTAGAATTTGAATTTCCCAGCTGCTGTGGTGGGATTTTAACTCATATTTCCTGATTTGAAATATTAGGATAGTAACACTTTGCTACTGTATTCTGCCTCCGTCCTTACCGAAAACCTCTTCTCCAACTTTCCCAAGCTCTGATTAAAGGTCATCGACCCAAAACATAAACTGTTTCCCTCTCCACAGATGCTGCCTGACCTGCTGAGTGTTTCTGATTAGTCTTCCCCCTTCAGAGCAAAACAAAAACTGGCAATATTTCATGAAATCATCCTTCCTGCCCAGTGTGTCACAATTAAGAAGAAAGTAAGACTCCTCTTAAATTTCTTCCTCCTAATAATGAATGTTAACCATCTGTGAACAAGCAGAGAGGAAACAGTGCAGCTGGTCGTAAAGTTCTAACACCAGCTTTACAAAGGAATCAAATGACAGCCCAAGCTTTCTCTTCCCTGCCATTGCAACAACTGATTAAAAAGGCAAGTTGGGGCCATATGGAAACAAACAATGCAAGTCCCTCCTCCAAACACAATTTTTGAAAGTGCCTGCAATGTTACAGGAATGTGCGGGTGTTTACAGATACTCTTCCAGCTCCAGCAAGCTGGCATATCTGTGATGTTATCAGGTCTGAAATGTTCAGCTGTTACATTGAGCAGTTGTGCAGTATCAAGCAATGTCAGGCATGCAGTTTCACTTAAGTTGCTGGTCTGGAGATATCCAAGGCAAAGAGACCCAGCCCGTACTGACAGTACCCAGACACGAGGAGCTTTACTGCTTATCTAAAAGCTGAAACTGTAGGTCTTAATTACACTTGGGGAATTATACTAAACAGCTAGATCTGTTGCAGCTCACAGCCACCTTGTGCTACCCCTCCAATTGACATTACACCCCACAGAAACATTCTTGCTTTAGTTCAGATCAACCATGCAGAATGTTACTAAACAAACCCCAAATTGCATCTTTTAAAATTTAAATTTAGCAACTGTTTCAAGAGTTCTACAATTAGACAAAAATAAAATGTATATTTGTTACTAACACTATCCAGAGCTCTATCATTTTGGCACAGTGTGGCAGAGGATGAAAATATACAAAAAAGGTTTGATTAAAAAGTGCAGAGCATATGGCAACTTTCAACCATTGTTAGATTATTCAATATCACTGCATAACCAGTGATATTCTTGAATCAATTTTCACCCTTCTTTGCAAACCTCTCTGTGGTCTTGCCCTTTCCTATCTCACTCTCTCCTCTTGCCTTACAGCTCTCCGAGATGTCTGCATGTCCCCATTTCTGGCCTTATCGCCAGTTTTAAATGTTCTGCCTTAGGAGGCAATCAAACCTCTCCAATTCCCTCCATACATCCTCTCTTTCTCGTCAAAAGGCTCTACTAAACTTCCTTCTTTGACCAAGCATTTGGCCACCTGTCCCAGTATCTCTTCATGTGGCTTGATGCAAGAATTGTTGCCGTACATTAAAACTTCCAATACAAATACAAGCTGCCGTTGGTGTTAAGGAGCGGTACAAGGACCGTCAGACACAGCCAGTGATGCTAGAGCTGTGCAATTCTAGTGCTGCGATAAACAACCTGAAGTTCCTTCCCTGTCCCACACAGCCCTCTGGCTGGAGTTGCAGATGCTTCAGATCGTCAGTCACATGGCTGATGTAACACTACTGCAGTGCAAGGAACAGGTGCTGAGAAAATGGGTGGTACTGCCCCAAGTTTTTGTACATTGCGCAACTGAATTTCAATGAAAAAAGTCAAAGACTTACTGCAAGTTGCATGAAATCTAACTTTCTTTCCGGGTCCTTGATGCATTGGACACATATGGATGGAACAGCCCACCATGTACAGTGGCACCGAATAGCATGCACATCTGGACATAACTTCTGGGGGCTTTGCCCACTGATTCATCTATGAGGACTGCTTGAGCAATACTTAAATGGGAATTGTGAACTCAGCCACAGCACACGGAGGTAGAACTGGCAAACTGCTCAAGGTTGGTCCACACGTGACGTGGTACCCACACCCATCCCTGCAACAACACGAACAACCCACCACCACCTCACCCCAACTCACTGATCCGACGATATTCACAAGTGTAATTTTCCTGGGCAATACAATCATCATTGCATAAATACCATGAGTTTGCGCAAACACACCCCTCGCTGCTGCCAGCGCGATCGCAGTTTGTGTAAATACGCCCCTCGCTGCTGCCAGTTGTTACAGGTTAGGTTGCTATTTGGTGATTGTCCCTTTAAAACATAGTACAGTAGAGTTTGTGCGCGTGTGTGTGCGCGCGCGAGCATGTTGTTATCTTCTTGCTGTCGTGATGACGTTTGTTCAGTGAGGAAAGAAAGAGGGAGAGAGACACTGACTGCTGGTCTCTGTATCGATGGATGAAGAACAATAGCTGTGTCTGTCACTACAATCCACTTATGGATTTTTGGAGCAATCAAGTGGAGTCCACTTTGTTGTTAACCTGTAGAGGGAAACAGGTATTTCTGTGGACGGCCACGTCTCGAGTGCCTTCAGGGTGGCAGATACTTCGGAACACAGCAGTGGAGATCATCGGAGATTGAGGTGTTGTATGGGTTCCATTGTGGAACACGTGGATTTTGTAAATTCTCTCTACATTTTCTCTTCAGTCAACAGTGGTTTTGCAAAAACCTTTGCTCATGTTTCACCTGATGACGTGCTGAACTGAACTTTGAGAACTATTCCTAGACTTGGAGTTTGGGAATTTGCCACACACACACTTTGAGTTTAGTTTTGGGGTTAATGTTTAATATCTAACTTTTCTTATCATTTCAAGTAGTTATTAATAAAATAGTTTTTAACACTTGTACATGACTCGGTGTGTTTCTGTTGTTGCTGGTATATAACAATAGGGAGAATGTGCAGATTCTCCATGGGCATCATCGGAAGATAGGATTGAATCCAGGTCGCTGAAGCTACGAGGTTGCAGCTTTACCACCTTTCCTCCCACAGATGCTACTCGACCCACTGAGTTCCTCCAGCAGATTGTTGCTCCGGATTGCAGCATCTGCAGTCTCTTGTGTCTCCCCTGGATTCTGATGAGACATTAGTTGGCTATGATGGTGACATTATTCCCTCTGGGCTTCTTATATTGGCATAGATTTCAAAGAAAAAAGCAGTAGCACTTATCATTTATTCCTGAGACATTTGCCTTCTGAGGCAGATAGTTTGCAGTGCTTCCTGAAGGTGAGTAACATATGAAGGCTCTGTGTGGGATTGACCAAAGCAGGAATGATATGAAGGATCAAAACAAATTGAGGAAAAATGTCGATGGTGTGACCATCATTTCTAGCTCAACTTCTCCATTTCCTCACAGATTGTTATTGTTTGAATTGAATCTGATTCATTGGTCTCAAGATTGGCTATTTGACTCTAGGACCATCTATGAGTTTTTTTGAGTTGTACAGCATAGATACAGGCCTATCTCTACTAATCCCATTTGCCTACATTAATTCCATATCCCTCTATGCTATTCTCAGTTGGGCATGTTTCAAGTTTGGAAAGAGACAGCTTTTAAGAAAATTTGTTAAATCCTCAAGCTTCAATACAATAAGATGGAATCTTGACCTCACAATCTACCTCATTATGACCTTGTGTCTTATTGTCTACCTGCACTGCACTTTCTCTGTAGTTGTTACACTTTATTCTGCATTTTGTTATTGTTTTACCTTTTACTACCTTGATGCACTGAGTAATGAATTGATCTGTATGAATGGTATGCAAGATAAGTTTTTCACTGTACCTCAGTATATGTGAGAATAATAAAACAATTCCAAATAAACTAATTCCAAGCTTCAGTCAGGATTGGACTTCTCATATTTATGTTTCCTAACATCATTGAAAGAGGCCAATTGGCCCACCAAATCTATGCTGGCTCTCAGAGTAATCCGGTCATTGGAGTTGCCCCACTTATTTCCCTGTAACCTATTCCCTCTCACATGCCCATCCACACCCCTCTGATTTGATAGGGTTGGTTCAGGTTTTAACCTCGGTAGCCCTCTCCTTTTGTCAATCGCTCCTGTTGTTGAGGGCAGCCTTGGCTATGTTAGATGTACATGAACAAACTTATTTGTTTATGATTAGAAAGATAAAAGCAGAACCTGGGTATCCTGTGCGTGTCCTTCCCTGGCCCAAGCTTCTCAAAGAAATATGTCTGTTGCTGCATCTGACAGTTTATTATGTCAGTAATCCATCAATCATTGTGTGTACGATGATCTTGGTTAAAGAGCAATGCTCTTCTTTGGCTAAGTACCTTCAAGGAACCTGGTCATCTGAACTTTCTGCGGTCCAAAGTCCTGCCAAAGATGCTTCCTGCTTATGAGTAGGCTGCTGCTCTTTGCAAAGCTTTTTCTAAGATTAGAAAAATCAGGGCTACTCTCTGTCACTGTCACTGTTTCACCTTGCACTTAATGCAGTGTTTATTTCTCTGATTCTTTCTCCTTGGGCACCCTGTTGTTCAGGTGACATTTTGTGGTTGATTAAATATGTGTACCAGCTGATAGTGAGCTCTATTAAATTTTTAAGCTGGGTTTTCCAGTCCTATTATTGCATTTCATTTATAGCTTTACTGACCCTTTCTATCTGGCATCAGCTTCCTCTGATATCTTTAAAAAAGTATGGGTATGTTTCAGCATCATTCTTGTGGCAAATAAACATATTGATTGTATGAGTCCCTATGTGCACTCATCTGCCATTTCAAATTAAAGTTAAACCATGTAAATCTTTTCCACCTTAAAGAAAATTGCTTCAGATTTGTCATTTGAGATCCATCATTGAGTGCTCGGGAATTAAATTTCACCCTTTTTTAAATGGGTTAAAGATGTTCTGCATATCATGTGAATGTGTGGCTGGATTTGTGAAATTGCCCAAAAGTACAATAGAAACGGCGTAAGGCTGATTTGCAACCACAAGCATACACCAAAATTGGAATCACGGGTCCCAACAGGACCAGGTTCACACTGAATGCAACTTCTAACAATGGACCGCCTGCCAATCCAATAAGGGTGAGGTTCATAAAGACACACTCCCGATTGCAACTAGAAACTAAAATAAAAACAGAAAATGCTGGAATCACTCAGCAGGTGAGGCAACATCTATGCAAGGTAAAACAGAGTTTACATTTCGGGTCCAAGGTTCTTCATCAAGGAAAGGACAGAATGGAAATTGGCAGCAAAAGTAATGAAATTTTCAAGTTTTGAGTGGGTGCAGAAAGCAGTACCAATGCTGTCACTGAGGTACTAGGATGAGGGAAGGGGCCCTAAAGTAAAAGCGAAACTCATATCCCACAAACAGACAGGCATAGAGTTGAGTGGAGTTTAAGGAGAAATTGTTCAATATGAGGATGAGTTCAGCTAAGATTACAGATTAGTTTATTGTCACGTACCCTAGGGTACAATGAAATTCCTGGTTTGCATGAAGCTCACAGAGAAAACAGTATACATAGTAATAATAAATACAATGATGAGTGCAAAACAGCAGAATGGTGCAAAGAAAGTAGTGCAATATGAAGTGGTGCAAAAAGAAATGCTAAGGTGACAATAATAGAATAATCAAGAGAGGTAGAATTAAGAGTCCAAGAATGTGGCAGCATCAAGTAGGAAATGTGAAAGAGGTGATTGGTTCAGAAGACTGCTAGCAGTCAGGGAGAAACTGTTCTTAAGTGTGCACATCTGGGCTTTCAAGCCTCTGTATCTTCTCCCAGAAGGATGAAGACAGAAAACGGAATGGCCAGAGTGACAGGCATCCTGATGATACTGTTAGCCTTCCTGAAGCTATACTTCAAGATGGACTGGATGGAGGAAAATGGACTCGATTTGATCTAGGAGTCATTCACTGAAATGTTATGATCAGAGCAGATGAACCTCTGAAGGAGGATGTGAGGGATCATTATCTGTCATCTGGGAGCTTTGGGCTGGTTACTGGTAAACTATGTTAGTGCTAAGGAATAGAATGTGAAGAGGCTCACTTTGGACTAGAGACTATGATTTAGAAGGATGCATGTTGCCCTTACAGTCAATGTCTCCCCTCCAACTCTATAGGGACATGAGGCTGGTGATGCTCTGCTGGGACTTCCCCTCGTAACCTTCCCCATCCTTCTGCTCCCTCTATTTTCTCAGTAGAACTGTGATGATTTATAAGAGAAAATCTCTGAAGGCAATTGCACTTTTTCTATTTGACCTTAGTTTGACACAGGACAATATTACGTGTGTCAGCAGAGAAGCTTGATAAAGGTCACATATGCCCAACGGACAGAAAATCCTTTTAACAGTTGTGTTCCTGACTGCTCTTTTAATGGCTATTCCAGTACGTATATCAGGAGGATCGGTAAGTATCAATTTTATCCAGAATTAGGATTTTCAGATATAGCCTAACTGTAATTCAGATAACTTAGATGTTAGAATGTGACAATGAATGGCATTATAATTATTTGAAATAATAGAATATCATTTAAAGTTGCATTCCAAATTATTTCAGACCATAATATTTCAAATCTTTAACCTTCTGTAAACACTTAGGATCTAATGTAGATTGGTAACAGAGAAGGATTATCATGTTGGTGCATTGGGCACAGGTTTTTTGTCAGTTGCAAGCTATTGAGAATAGTGATGTAGCATGTTTTTAATGTGGAAGATATAGCCTGGCATGTGATATGAATAATAGTGGAGCTATCAATGCTCACCTTTATATTGGAGGAAATCTGGCAGCAACTTCCATGACATGCCAGTGTGTATTTAAACACAGAAATAATCTGCTCCATCACAACTGTGTGCTTTAGTCTTCATCAGTCTAATCAAAACAACAACTGTTTTAAGTGTTTACAAATGGAGCATAACTAAGTTTTCAATGGAGTCCTCTTACTATGCCCAAACACCACTGGCAGACACAGTGGCATTGGTTTACCTGGTGTATGTGAAAGTAGGATTGGCAGAGTCACAGCATGCAGCAGACTACAAACCCATAATTACTCCTGAACAGTCCCCCTAGGACCTCAGATAAACTTGTTGTGATGTGTTTCGATTGTAATTTCCTCAGAATATTTTTCCAAAATTAAATTAAAAGAACTTTTAATTTAATTTTTTTTACTTTTACATTTAATTCATGCGTATGCCCCAATTTGTATTTAGTTTAAAATGCAGATTGACAGACACCAAAACCAAGAACAAAATTCTCCAATTTCAATCTGCATTTTAAACTAAATACAAATTGGGGCATATGCATGAAAAAACTCTGACAGACACCAAAGCCAAGAACAAAGTTCTCCAATTTCAGAGTTTTTTCATCTGAATGGCTGCACAGCCTGTTGATGATAACACTGCTGGCCACCGTAGTCCCTGGAGCAAGTGTTTGATTGCAATTGATGTCAAGAAGGGGAAAATCCAGACCACAAAACCAGCTGAATCCTTCTGAGCAGGTTTCTTCTTGGTCAGCAGGGAATGCCATCTCTGTGTTCCTAGGCCATTGCCTCAATCTTTACAGTGTGATGGTAAGAATAAAACTGATTTGAGATTGCTAAATTGTCCAAACCAATGCTGCTGTTATAACTATTTTAATAAGACTACTTTCACTTAACACCCTGTCAATATCCCTCGGGATCTTGTATGCTTTAAATAAATTCCTTCTCACCATCTTAATCTCTGGTGGATGCAAAGCTAAACTCGTGAGGCAACCTGTCCAGTCATAGAACATAGAACATAGAACAGTACAGCAGAAGAACAGGCCCTTTGCCCCACAATGTTTAAGCTAATGACACCTAACTAAACTAATCCGATTCTTCCTGTACAAGGTCCATATTCCTCCATTCTCTGCATATTCATGTGCCTATCTTAGAGTGTCCTATATGCCTCTTTCATATCTGCCTCCACCACAATCCCTGGAGTGATTCCAGGCAACTAGCACTCTCTATTTAAAAAATATAAATTGCCCCGCACCTCTCCTTTGAACTTTCCCCCTCTCACCTTAAATGTATGCCCTCCATTATTAGACATTTCAACCCTGGGGGAAAAAGATACCAACTATCTATTTATACCTCTAATAATTTTATAAACTTCAATCAGGTCTCCCCTCAGTCTCCACTGCTCCAGAGAAAACATCTCAAGTTTGTTCAACCTCTCCTTACATCACATGCCCTTTAATCCAGGCAGCATCCTGATAAACCTTTTCTGCACCCATTCCAAAGGTACACATCTGTCCTATAATGGGGCAACCAGAATTAAATGCAATACTCCAGATGCAGCTTAACCAGAGTTTAATAAACCTGCAATATAACTTCCTGGCTCTTAAAATCAGTGCCTTAACTAATAAAGGCAAATGTGTCACGTGACTGCTTTACCACCCTATCAACTTGTACAGCCACTTTTTCGGGAACTCTGGACTTGGATTAGCTATTCTGGGAACTTGTCTAGTAAAACTTCTCTGAAGTGCTTCCAACACATTAACATCATTCCTTAAATAAGGAAACAAAAACTGAATCATGAATTGAATAGGGAGGTAATTGTAAGCATTACCTCCCTATTTCTCTATTCAATTCCTCAAGCAATAAATAATATTTTGTTAATTTATAGTGGATAGAAAGAAAGTTTGCATGGTTGCTCCAGGATAGACTTGAATAAGGATCAGAGCGAAACAGGATTTTTTTTTACTTTTTTTGTTCACTCTTTGTGGAAGCTATTGGCAAAGCTACCATTTATTGTCCATTCCTAATTGCCCTTGAGAAGAAAGAAGTGAGTTACTGTCTCAAACCTATGCAAAGCCTTTAGAGATACTTCCACTTTACCAAGAGGAATGAAAGAAGTAGAATATTTGTAAGTGGTGAGAGGTTAGAAAATATTAATGCATGGAGGGACCTTCTTGTGCTGGTTCATGATATGCAGAAAATAAACATAATAATTCAGCAAGCACTTAGGAAGGCAAATGGTAAGTTTTATTGCAAGGGTTTGGAGTACAAAAGTAAGAAGGTCTTGCTGAGATTGCACAGGGCTTTGGAGAAATTTCATTTTGGTCTCTGTACAGTGACTTTGAAGATAGTGGAGTGTACACTCATTGGAATGCCTCCTGGGATGAGGGGATTATTTTACGATGGGAGATTGAAGAAATCTGGTTTACAGGAATTTTAAAAAAGGGGTAATCTCACTGAGAGATATAAGATTCTGAGAGCGGTTTACAAGGTACATATTGAAAGCATGTTTCCTCAAGAACTATGGGGCATGGTCTCAGGAAAAGGGTTGAACATTTAGGACTGAAATGAGGGGAAATCTCTTTATGTAGGGGATTATAATTTTTTGGAGAGTGTGGATGCTCATTTTTTGAGAATATTCAGGGCACATAATTCTTATACTTCCTATGACATAGAAGAAAGCCATTTGGCCCACTGAGTCCATGGGAGCAATTCCATACCCCACATTTTCCTATAACCTATTCTTTGTCGCATGCCCATTAACACCCCCCACAATCCTCCTACCACCTAACAACACCAAGGGTAAGTTACAGAAATCAATCAACCTAACAAGCAGCAGGTCCTTAGAATGTGAGAGGAAACCAGAACACCTGCAGAAATCCCACACATTCACAGGGAAAATGTGCAAATTCTACACGGATAGTACCGAGGTCAGAATCGAACCTGGTTGCTAGAGCTGTGAGACGTCTGCACTACCTGAGATAATGCCCAGAGGGACTTGAGCTCATTTTATTAATTCAGGCTGAGATTGATGTATTTCCGAGCACTGAGCAAATTGGACGATATGGGGATTGGGTGAAAAAGTCTGACGTGAGGAAAGAATCTTACAAAATGGTGGACAAGCCTTGAGAGGTCATACATCCTTTTCCTTCTTCTGTTCTATTAATCATATGGTCCACATGGTTACACATTGTGGTGGGATGCACTCTGCTTCTCATGTACCTCTTGACTGCCCAGTTTTCACTTTATCTGTCCTGAATTTATCCGATTTTGTACAATAATAATACTACCCCATATGATGAAAGATGGGTCTTTGCCTGTACAAGATTTTTAAACTTTCAGCTAATGCTAGCAGGGATAGATGCATCTGTAACAGTGAATGAGCTACTATTGATGATGGACATTGAGGTTCCCTTCACAATGTAAATTCAATGTTCTTGCTATCTTGCTGCTTTCAAGTGATTTTCCCTGGAGATGTTGGATTTGGAACCATGAGATACCATAGGGTGACAACTCCCCACACCACTCCTTGAAGTCCTTAGATCACCAAACCATCACCTTTGTGTTTGTCTTTTGAGGGGAAGGAGCATAGACAAGCGATAAGGCAGAAGTTTAGGATGCAGTTTCAGTGATTACATTTGTTTTAAGCTATTGCTTGACTTGTCCATGAAACAGCTCTCACAATTTTGGGAGTCCCCAGATATTAATTAGGATGAGTTTGCAGGGCTGACTGGCTGTGTGAGGTCTTGTCTTGTCTAGTGACTAGCTTAAGCATAATTCTTATTTTTCCCAGTAGTTTGACGCAACCAGACGGCATGCTAGGCCATTTCAAAGGGGAATTTCAGAATCAATCTTGTTACTCAGTCAGGGTAAGGATGACAAGTTTCCTTCACTAAATTAGTGATGTTAGTGAAACACTTGGGCTTTTATGACCCATCCAGTAGTTTTGTTTTAATTAATTGAATTTAAATTACTCAACTGTGACAGAGAGACTTGAATTTGTGTGCCTGGTTTATCAATTCAGCCCTCTGGTTAACTGCACAATATCATAATAACAAGTTAAATTTACAATGCACCTTACAAAGATGAAAATGTCCCAGATCTATTAAGAGACATTTAAAAAAAAAGATGATGGATCACAAGAAGCAGTACAATGAAGAAGCCTTTGGAGGTGGGTTTGAAGGAGGCTTATGTAGGTGAAGGGAATGAAGAAGCAAAAGCTTAGCAGTTCCACTGTACCTTAAAGTGTGTGATGGATTGTCGTTAATATCGTACATTGCCAACTTGTCAACTATTTTGTTTACTGTCCCATCTCAAAATTTTCATACTTGAAAGGGTGCTTCCATAATTCAATTTTTAAGCGAAAAAAGGGCCCAGAGAGGGATTCCCAGAATGTACTAATCCTTAGTATAACTCAGTCCTCTGTGGGCTGCTTTACACAATTTATCATTAAGTATTTTGATCAGACATATGCATCATGTTCAGTAAATTTGTCTCCTGATGATTATTCATTTGGCAAGCAAGAAATATTAGAGTTCAGAGTGGGGAGAAAAATGACATGCAATTTAAAAATGAATATTAATATGTTCAAGCCTGTTGGTATCAAAAATGATTACCTGTCCCATCTGCCAAAGCAGTCTTGATTGCTTCCTTTACATGCACACCGTTTAATCTCTCTCAACAGTCACTAGCCTACCCCTCTCCTCTGTCTTTCTCAATTTGCCATTATTCCTTAAAGCTGCCTTTCTTTTCTTTACTAAACACAAACATGCCACTTAGCCCACGTAGCTCACTTTGGTGTTTATTTCTCTGAAGTCCTCATAAACTCATCCTGTTCCCTCATTCCTTAATAAATGACATGTTGTGGAGTATTTTTTATTAATGCTCATTATGCCATCTGTTTGAATATGAACTGTGAACCAGTACACCACTGTTTGTAACCCCATTAGCAAGTCATTGATGCACAGTGGACAGAAGTGTACCTGGAGGAAGCCCCGTGGAACACTGCAATCAATTCCAACCACTCATGGTTTCTACTGTTTGATCTGGGTTTTCTCGCCTTTCCCAAATTCCAGACATTTTTATTCATCTGCAGTTCTGTCTTGTTTGTTATTTCATCAAATGCTTTTGAACATCCACATGTGTCACTGATATATCTCCCCTCCTACCATACAGATCACCAAATGAGGGACACATCTTCACATAGATTTCTGAAATGTATATCTTTAAATTAGGCATACAGCACGGAAGCAGGTCCCTTGGCCACTGAGTCAGCACTGACCATCAACCATCCTTTTACGCTAATCCCACACTGATCATTTTTAATTCTCCCCATATTACCCTCGACTCCTACCACTTATCTACACACTAGGGACAAATTGCAGTGCTCCATTAACCTAACAACTATTGTACAATTCTTTCTAAAATGTAGAAATAGTTGATGCACTGTGCGATAACATCAATGCTTAAATTCTATAATCTATATCAGAAATAAAGATAACAGCAAATGATAGAATGAGAGTTAAATTGAATGACCACCCGCCCCCCCCAAAAGAAAACGGGTAAGAGGATCATGATAGGTGATTAACTCAAGCTTGTTTATCTTATTGAAAATTAAAATGCTTGGAGGCAAACAAAAATGGATGCTGAGAGGCAGTTTCATCTGCCAATAAGAACCGTGGGCCATTCTCTCATAACAAAGAGCTAGTCCTTCAGAACTGAGATGAGAAATTCCATCACTCAGAAGGCAGTGAATCTTTGGATTCTCTTCCCAAGATGTTTATGGACGTTCAGATCACAAGATCACAAGACAAAGGAGCAGAAGTAGGCCATTCAGCCCATTGAGTCTGATCTACTACCTCACCATGAGCTAAACTATTCCCATCTAACCCCAATCCCTGGCCTTTTCCCCATATCCCTTGATACCTTGACTAATTAGATACCTATTAATATCCTCCTTATACACCCACAGTGATCAGGCCTCCACAGCTGTATGTGGCAACAAATTCCATAAATCCACGACCCTCTAGCTACAGAAATTTTTTCTCATTTCTGTTCTAATTGGTTAC
>JARFYF010000063.1:16414291-16424646 GCA_030265395.1 Rhina ancylostomus | reverse complement strand
ACATTGATGAAGGTAGAGCAGTGGATGAGGTGTACATGGATTTTAGTGAGGCGTTTGATAAGGTTCCTCATGGAAGGCTCATTCAGAAAGTCAGGAGGCCTGCGATGCAGGAAAACTTGTCTGTGCATTCAGAATTGGCTCGCCCATAGAAGACATACTCTGGTGGTAGATGGAGCATATTCTGCCTGGAGGTCGGTGACCAGTGGTGTTCCGTAGGGATCTGTTCTGGGACCCCTGCTGTTTGTGATTTTTATAAATGACTTGGATGAGGATGTGGAAGGGTGGTGTTGGTAAGTTTGCTGATCATGTGAAGGTTGATGATGTAGTGGAGAGTGTAGAAGGTTGCTATAGATTACAACAGGACATTGATAGGGCTGGTCATTCAAAGAAGTGTCTTCTCACAGGCAGTGATGAATCCCTGAAATTCTCTGCCCCAGAAAGGGGTGGAAGCTGGATCATTGGAAGTATTTAAAATGGAGGTGGATACATTTTTGATAGATTGAGGAATAGAGGCAGATGGAGAAATGGCACAGAAGAGGAGTTGAGGAATTAGACATGACCGTTTTAAGTGGTGGGACAGGCTTGGAGGTCCGGATGGCCTACTCCTGCTGCTATTTTCTTGTCTGCTTGTGTGATGCAGTTTGGTAGATAACAGCGTTGTCCTCCTCGTATCTGACGCAGTTGCATGGGGAATTCTTTGGGTCACAGTGATGACATCGGTTGCAGTGTAATGCACAATTTCACCACAACTGTGATAATCTAGCATAAATACACTCAGAATTTGTTCTTCATTCTTTCTTTATGGTATCCCTGACAACAATAATCTCTACAGTGGATATCTACCTCTAGTAGAACAAAGTATTAACAATTGTCAGAGGGAAATGGTGCCTGCTCCTGTCTCCAGCCCACTCTTCAAGGGCAAATCTGCCCAGGTTGGCCCCATTACTTGAAGTAACAACTCAGATTAGCAGCTGCCAGTGTGATGGGAGGTGACACTGCAAACTTCGTGTTTCCTACACAACCTCACACTGAGTGCAGTTTCTGTGCCGGCTGGCCTCTGAGCTCGAGGACTTGTGATTCTACTGGGCATGATGTCATTCATGTAAGGTAATCTCCCCCCCCAACCCCTCCCTGCACCCCCACCCCAGGCTCACATGAAACTGATACAGAAATTGTGCAGTGCTGTTTTTACAGATTGCGCCTACTTCTAATGCTGAGCCGATTCTTTTTATTCATTTACATATATGGATCCACACTGCAGCAGAACATGCATCATTATTTTGCCAAAATTTCCTGAAATTGTGATGAGTTAATCATTTTATTGCACCAATATAAAGCAGCTGGTTGGTTAATTTTTACCTATCTGTTATAATACAGCTGCTTGGGATCAAAGGTGCCTCTGTTACTATTCACCTGGTAGTTGAGGCTTCATCAAAGCAGAGCATTGTGCAATTGCTTCCAAGCCTCATCACCAGATCGGTTCGTGCTGACAAAGAGCTTCTGAATTCCACATAGGAAACAATATTCCAAATTGCACAAAACCATTACACAGAAGCAAATGTCAAGGACATATCAATGATGGTGACATTGAATTGCTTTAGGAGCACCTGTACACATGATGAGCTGAGAACTATGTATGTCTAACAGCTTCTGTCTGAATAACATTTTGGCCGGAGATACATATGTTATGAAATATGTAATCCTAAATTGATAGTTACTTGGCAGACACGCCTATCCATCTAACCCTTATCTGCCAGGTGTGTTTCTTTTGATTTTTCTTTCCTCCTCAGGATAGGGCGGCCCATTTTGAAAATGTTTTGCAATTCTGGAAGGCTATTTTGTTAGCAAATTTGTCTTTCTGACGAACAGCCTCCCCCACAATCCAATGTCTGCAATTTCTTTGATTGATTTTAATGTTAAGAAATACATGTGTTAGAGGGAATCTGTGCATTCTCCATAGCTGATAAGGAGAAAAGAAAAATAAATTATTTTCAATCACCTTTCCTTAACAGCAGTTCGCTGTTACTCTGAGGCAGTAATATTTAAACCATGCTTTGTGCTGGAATTTTTTCTATTACGTTGGAGGTATCATTGGGTCCAAAATCCTGGATTATTTACTTGAATGTTATATTATTAAGCAATTAAGCAAATTATGGCTTTTGTATTCTCCGTACAGACCCCTTTAAGCCTAAACCAACACACCCAATGAACCTTTCAGCAAAGGAAGGTGCTATCACAACACACACACACATGCACATTCCCGGGCACACATACACATGCTGACACATGCACACACACACACACACACACACACACACACACACACACACACACACACACACACACACACACACACACACACACACCCCTTATGTAAGATTCAAAAGCCTTGATCTATTTGTCACTTGCCTTTAACTTAAATTGAACATTGATCATACTCGGGATGTGGGTGTGCTTCAGGCAAGGCCAGCAGTTATTGCTTATTGCTATTTGTCCTTGAGGCCGAAATGCCTTCTTGAACTGTTCCAGTGGCAGACGATGTGATGAAGGTGTTCCCACAGATGCTAAATAGGAATTCCAGGACTGTCCAAGAATTCCAGGCTAGTGATGATGAGGGAATGACCATATAGGTCAAAGTCAGGATAGTGTGTGACTTGGAGAGAAACATGTGAGGCATGGGCTGTATATCCCCTGTATCTTAGGTAGTGTGGTTCACATGTTTAGAACATGCGGGCCAAGAATCCGAGTGATTTGCTGCAATGCATTTGCACTGGTGAATGAAATAAATCGATGTATCTTTAATGTGTGAAATGCATGTTGATTAAGCAGGGTATTTTGCCTTGGCTTTGGTTTGGGCAGCACCCTGGCACGGTTTGTAGATCAGCTCCCTAACAAGGTTCTGGATGTTGGATGCTTTCTGTGTGGAGTTTGCATGTTCTCCCTGTGAATGCATGCATTTCCTCCAAATGCTCTGGTTTCCCCCCACATTCCAAAGACATGGGTTGGTAGGTTATTGGCCACTCTAAGTTGCCCCTAGTGCAGAGGTAACTGGTAGAATCTGGAGGGAGCTGACAGTAATGCAGGGAGAATCGGTTACAAGCAAAATTAGTGGAGAATGAGATTGCACTACGAGGTAGCAAGGCCTTGATGGGCCAAATGGTCTCTTTGGTCCTAAGGAAATATGGAAACATTTCATCTTTGTTGGGTTATTGCAGGAACAGCAATCTAGTCCTAACCTGAGCCTTTGGAGAGTCAAGAGCTACCACTCATTGCAGGATACCCAGCTTCTGACATTACCTCAGCGATTATATGGAAGAAAAGGTAAGTTTCTGATCCCCACTCCAATCCAGCATATTGACAATGATACCTCTAGTATCTGATATGACAATGATAATACCATTGGATTCGAAATAAGGTGGTCAGACCTTACCTCTCAGAGGATGTCATTGGCTGATGTTCTTGAGGTGCAATGTTACTGGTTGCTACTCAGTCCAATCTTGCACTTACTTTCCAGCTTTTGCTGTCCACAGACATGGACTAATTCAAATCCAATTGGGCACAGAGCATCAGTGAACATCTCCACTTCTGACCTCATTTTAGAATGAAGGTCAGTGATGAAACACTGGTGAGGAAGTTCTCTTTGGAAGCAAGAAGCTTGCTTCAACTGTAGGCTACAACCAACCACACTCAATTCATAACAAATAATCATTTGATACAGAGAAAAAATGCATCAATCTGCCTTCATCTGTAAAATAATAAAATCCAGAATATATATCCTTTTTCATTTGTCTATGACAACAACCTTTCCCTCAATGTCAGCAAAACAAAAGAGCTGGTCATTGACTTCAGGAAAGGGGGCGGAGTACATGCACCTGTCTACATCAACAGTGATGAGGTCGAGAGGGTTGAGAGCTTCAAGTTCCTAGGAGTGAACATCACCAACAGCCTGTCCTGGTCCAACCATATAGATACCATAGCCAAGAAAACTCACCAGCACCTCTACTTCCTCAGGAGGCTAAAGAAATTTGGCATGTCCCCCTTGACACTCACCAACTTTTATCAATACACCATAGAAAGCATCCTGTCTGGATGCAGCACAGCTTGGTACGGCAACTGCTCTGGCCGGGACCGCAAGAAACTGCAGAGAATTGTGGACACAGCCCAGCACATCACAGAAACCAGCCTCCCCTCCATGGACTCTGTCTTTACCTTTCACTGCCTTGGTGAAGCAGCCAGCATAATCAAAGACCCCACCCACTGGGTCATTGTCTCTTCTCCCCTCTCCTATCAGTAGAAGGTACAGGAGCCTGAGGGCACATACCACCAGGCTCCAGGATAGCTTCTATCCCACTGTAATAAGACTATCGAATGGTTCCCTTATACAATGAGATGGGCTCTTTCCTCACAATCTACTTTGTTATGACCTTGTACCTTATTGTCTACCTGCACTGCATTTTCCTGTAGCTGTGACACTTTACTCTGTATTCTATTATTGTTTTTACCCTGTACTACCTCAGTGCACTGTGTAATGAATTGATTTGTACAAACAGTATGCAAAACAAATTTTTCACTGTACCTTGGTACAAGTGACAATAATAAACTAATATCAATACCAACATATTCTCTATCATCAGTAGACAGCTGGAAGATGTCATCAGCCCCATCAAACAGCAGGTATAGTTCTACTCACCAATCCCATTAGATTTCATCAGGACTGCTCACCTCCAGACATGGACCAAAGAATTGAATTCCAGAAGCAAAATGAGAGTAACTGTCCTTCATACCAGAACAGCTTTTGAATGAGTGTGGCATCAAGGAGTCCTAGTAATGCTGAAGTCAATGGGAATGAAGGGGGTACACCTCAATAGTCAGTGTCATATCTCACACAAAGGAGAGCAGCTATGATTGACAGAGGTCAATCTGCTTAGTCTCAAGATACCTATGCAGGGGATCCTCATGGAAGTGTTCTAGACCCAATGATCTTCAGCTTCTTCATTAGTGATCTCCTTTCCATCATAAGGTCAGAAGTGGTAATGTACAATTCTACTTGCAAGTGAAGCAGCCCGTGCCTGCATGTAGCGAAACTCAGACAATGTTCAGGTGTGGCCTGATAGCTTACAAGTAACATTTGCATCATGACATTTCAGACAATGACCATCTCCCACAAGAAAGAGTCTAACCATTACCCTTCATATTTAACAGTATTACCATTGCCGAATCCCCACCATCAACATTGTTTGATCAGAAATATAACTACACTATCCACATAAATATCATGGCTTGAGACTGGGTATCCTACAATGAATAACTCACCTCCTGCCACCCCGGATCCTTTCCATCATCTCAAAGACACCTGCCAAGAATGTGATAAAATACCTTCCATTTCCCTGGACGACAGTGGCTCCAACAACTGTCAAGAAACTGTCTAGAAATCCAGGACAAAGCAGCTGCTTGACTGGCATCTGATCAACCACCCTACGCATTAATTTCCTCTTATATCTATGCACAGTAGCTGCAGTATGTACCATCTTCAAAATGCTACTCACATTGGTTACCTCCCAGACCTGTGACTTCTAGCTCCAAGATAGACAAGGACAGCAGGTACATGAGAGCAGCAACACCTAAAGTCGCATACCATCCTGATCTGCACTGCTGTTCCTTCATTACTGCTGGGATAAATCCTGGAACCCCCCAACAGCACTGTGGAGGTTCCTTCACCAGAAGATGGGTCAACACTTTCCCAAGGGCAATTAGGAATGGGTAATAAATGCTGACCTTGCCAGTGACATCCATATCCTCCAAAAAAGAAGTAAAAAGAAAGTTTACCTCAAGTGCTGCCCTTGGTATTGTTAGTAGAGAGTTCCTTTACTTTTTACCCAGCATGATGCTCAGTGAAAGGAGACTTGTGGTTCTTCAACAATCAGATTGAATTATTCTCTTTGATGTTCACTGGCCTAGAAATTAAACTGCACGTAGAAATGTGCTGTAAATGACACTTCGCAGGGGACACACAACAGTTAATTGTGGGGAAGAAACAATTTGCTTATGCACATGATGTGCAAGAAATCATGTGCATAGATGTTAGAAGTATTGGACTTTCAGCACAGTTTTGCATTGAAATAGTGAAACATTTGAAAAAAAATGTGCAAGAAATGCAAACTTAGGTAACGTAAGAGCCCACTCTTCCAAGAGTTCTTAAACGTTCTGCTCTCAACAGGGAAGTAGAGACTGTCTGAACCAGAGCAATGGGTTGGAGAGCAGGAACCTTTGTCTCCAACTGATAATGGATTGTTGTAGAGGTAGAGGTATGTACTCATAGAGGCATTCATTCAGTTAGCTCCCTCTACAAATACATACAAACCTCCCATCAAAGAAAAGTGACCTTATTTTGAATGCAGGGATATCAGGCCAGACCGGTGAGGATTTTATGGCTAATTTCAGTGGTAAGTTGCCTGAGAGGGGCTTACAGATCTCATTTCAAAACTCATTTAGTCGAGGCTTTCTTCTATCTGTATCTGTGCTCTAGTTTTTTTCTGCAGTAGCATCATTTGTGGTTTGCATGATGATTGATGTCATTGCTGTGCATTCAGCAGCTCTACACCAGGAGTGACTTGCACTTGGAGGACCGTGTATCACATTGTCTGCGAAGCATTCACAGAACTAGTGGTCACAGAACATGATCATTTTTGCATTTCCTATCAACTCTTGCATCAGATGGCCATGCACCAGGCAACTGAATTTCTAGACTTGCCAAAGTCCAAACTTGGAAACATTAAGAAAGATTTAACAAACTTTAATCTTGCATAGAAATCAAAATCAAAATTAGGAAATACAGATAGGGGGAGTGGAAAGAGATATAAGAGACAGCCTGAAACAGAGAAGATTTTTAAAAAATTCCCCAACCCTATTTTTCTGGTGAGACAACGAGAATGAGAACCAATGTATTGAAACCTGAATGAAACATCGTCTTGTAACATAAGCTGTGTGATTTGTCATGGCCATTGGAGGAAAAAGAAATAGACAATACCATTGTAAATTAATGGTGTTGACAGATTCTTTTAAAGAAGCATTCTATTTCTGTATTCATGGTTGAGGATGATAACGTTTCAATTTTGGAGGGAAATTCAAAAAAAAAATTAAGGTGATAAAATTACTGAATTCAATGCAAGTTTTAACATTGGTACCAAAGAAAATAAAGGGATTAGGTTTGATAAATATGCAGGCCTGATGATTTTCACTCTGAGGTAATAAAAGAGATAAGTTTAGAAATTACCATGTCAGAACTTGGGGAAACATCTTGAGGTTTTGTTACTTGTTTTGAAAACTGACAGTGCTGGTGAAGGCAGTGGGTGTTTGGGTCGGGGTGTACAGAAATTCAACATGGACACGTTGGGCTGAATGGCTTCTTTCTATGGCATAAGTTTCTGATTCTTTGCTATTTTAAAACTAAGATAAATTCTCTTATTTTCAAAATATTTATGAGTGTCATCAATTGTTATTCACTTCCAGAATGATCTGGTGATATTTCCAAGGATATTTAAAGAGCTGAGATCACTTTACGTTATCTGTGTGCTATTTTATAGTTCAGACCAGCACAGAGGCTGAATTTATAAGAAACAGTCCAAATGAAGGAAGCACACTGTAAATTAGTTACATAAAAAAGATTGCTGGTATTTGAAAATCAAAAAAATGCAGATGCTAGAAATCTGAAATAAAAACAGAAAGTGCCAGAGATATTCAGCAAGTGTGAAAGCATCAGTGGAAAAAGAAACATTGTTTGTATTTACTCTGATATCATTTTTGTCTTAAGGAGCTATGTAGACTTCTGCTACATTTTTGTGTTTGTAGCAGTCCCTGATATCGTAATGCTCCATGTTTTATTGAGGAACAGAGAGACGCAAGACATATTCAGCAGCTAAAATAATTATCATCCTCTGCTCTTTGTGCTAACTTGTGCTTTTATTAAAAGCATTTCTGTGCATAAAAACTAGTTTAGGATACATTGAAAAGCATTGTAATTGGAACTATTCTGTAAGGCTAATACATATTATAGAAATTAAATAGAACCACTTGGTGAAACATAATAAGGATTTGCAAGAATAATGCCAGAATTGAGGGGATATAAATATCAAAAATGACAGAAAAGTGAAAGCTGCAAGGTGACTTCAAAGCCTTTTAAACTTATGGAGAGGTTCAAGAGAATAGATGTGGAGAAAATAATTCCACATCACTGATGAGGGGTGGTGGGCTGGAGGTCTAAAATCAAGGACTGTAAGTATCAGATAATCGCTGAGAAACCCAATGAAATTTTCAGGAGAAACATCTTTACCATAAAATTGGTGAGAATGCTGAACTTCCCTGTTGTAAGTAACAGCGAAGCATTTAAAGAAAAGCCGGACAAGTGGATAATTCCAATGTGAGAGGGAGGACAGACTTAGGTTAAGCATGGTATGAGGAAACTATTAAACTCTGGCATAAAGAGCATAAACACTGGCACAGACTGAGACCTGTTGGGTTCAACAGTCTCTTCCTGTGTCATGTATTATAGGTAATGAAAATGGTGTTTGTCATAAAGTCTAAAATAAGAAGGGTAGAGAAAAATGCAAACCACATGCCAAATATAATGTTTCCATGTTTTTCTTCTTTTGTTTTCCGCATTGGGCTTACTGATTATGTAACATCCATGGCTGCTTAGTTTACACTACAATGTCACAGTGAGCCTTTTGTGATTTTGTATATGTGAAATTATGTGGGAATTCTGCAGTCACAAAACTTGTACATTGTGTACAAAATTGTCACGAACCCCATGAGTGCTTCTTTTAACTATTCATAAAAGGTAAACATGTCATCAGAAAGTAGCTGAAAGAAATAGTTCCACATGTGTTATATGTAAGTGTTTGATCATTTTACAGTTAACAATAACTTGAATTTATAAAACACTTTTAATGTTGGAAAGCAAAATCCAAATATGCTTTGCAGTCCAGAGAAGGTATTAAGATTATCATCAAGTAGCATTGACAATGTGTATTTCTAAGGAGAGGTTTAAATATACAGAGGAAAATGCTGGAGTCTTAGGCTGAGAAATCTAGAACTTGAGACCCAGATGGCTAATGACATAGTTCTGAGAGGTGGGACAACTCAGTCCATCAAGCTCATTGCTGGTTCTTTTTAAGAGCCTTCAGCCTATTCTGCTGCATGGAAAACTACCCCAGCTTCTCCATTCCACCCACATAATCGAAATCCCTCATGTCTGGAACTATTATAGTAAATCTTTGCTGCAGCCTCTCTAAACCTTTACTGCACACTTTCTAAAGATTTCCCACACTTCTGAAAGTGTTGTGCTGAAATCTGGACATAATACTCATGGCTAAGCTGGTGGAGATTTCAGGGACTTTGTTAAGATATATTTAGAGAATTTTTACTTTCCATATTTCTGTTTATAAAGCCCAGTGTCCCAGGAGTGGGGGGAGGCGGGGGCATGTGCAAGAGATAAGAATGGAGGAATTCTGCCTGAATTAACATGTTTCAATATTCACCAGTCTATTAATCTGTATTCCCAAAAAGCTTCACTCCTCTACCTCACCTAGCTTTTTACCTTCCTGTGAATAAATAGCTTCCTTCCAAAATTAGCCACCTCACACTGCTACATTGAATTTTGTGTGCCATTTATTTGTGTGCCACAACCTGTTTGTCTTTCTTTATTTTTGTATGGAATCTTGGCTTGCATTTTCATAAACTCCAAAAGCACTTCCTTGAAGTCCTACCCACTATTTTCGGATCTGTAGCTATCTTTTTCAAATTATAGAAAATTTACAACACAGTGCAAAGCCATTCAGTCCTTCAAGTCCTTGCAAGTAAAAAAGATCTACCTAGCCTGATCCCATCTCTAGCGCCCAGTCTATAGCCCAGCAGGTCACAGCTCTTCAAGTCTAGACTCAGGAACTCAATTTAAATATGATGAAGTTTTTTGCCTCCGTCACCTTTCATATTACAAGTTCCACACCCCCACAATCCACTGGCCGAACATTTTTCTTCCCTCATTCCCCATCAGATCCTTTCACCAATTATTTTAAATCTATGGTACATGACCTCCCTGCCAAAGGAAGTACCTTTATTATTTTATCAAGGCCAATCATAATTTACAAACCTCAATGATTTCTCCCCTATGTTTTGTTCCAAAGAAAACATCCCCAACTTCTCTAATCTTTACTCATAGTTACAATTTTTGAATCCTTGCAATATCCTCATAAATCTCCTCTGTGTCCTCTCCAGTACAGTTATGTCTTGCTCTGAAATTCCATGCCCAAGTCTGTGCACGATATAGTCAAACAAATGTTGTGGATTCCATCATTTCA
>JARFYF010000063.1:16398281-16408929 GCA_030265395.1 Rhina ancylostomus | reverse complement strand
TGAATTGACCTGTATGAATGGTATGCAAGACAAGTTTTTCACTGCACTTCAGTACAAGTGACAATAATAAACCAATTCCAATACATTTTGCCTTTAGCAAATGCAGAAACATTCCCTAGATTCCATGTTGACACACTTCCTCCAGTGAAGGACACACTTTCTACTCTTCTACACCAGTTTCTATATGTTATGGGCCAAACGCTGGCAAAAGGGATTAGCTTGGATGGGGCACATTGGTCAGCATGGACCAGTTGGGCTGAAGGACCTGTTTCTCTGTGACTCCTACACATGCTCTCCAGTGACACACTTCACACTGAAATGCTGTCAATGACCACAAACTGACAGAGGTTTCTGACAAAGGGTCTTCGACCCGACTCATTAACTCTGTTCCTTTCTCCACAGATGCTGCTGTATGTTCCCAACTTTTTGACGTTTATTTCAGATTCCTAACCTCTGCAGTTTTTTAAACTTACGGACATAACCCTGTTGAGTCAATCCCAGCATTGAAACAACCTCCACAGGGACACACCTTCCACTGACTAACCTTCAGGGTCAACAACCCCATCATCAAATTCCCCAGCGATAAACCTCTCATGGCCTTTGTTGATACAGTCTTAGTACTTCCCCAAAGACCACCCAATGGTACACAGTGTTAGACCCCAGACAGTTCCTGTGTTCACTTCCCCTTGAATGGATCTCTGAGACCATTTCTTCACCAGATGGCAGACAGTTTTTCACTGTGTCTTGATAAATGTGACAATACTAAACTGATATCAGTAGGCTGAGATCTTGATTGCACCAGGAACACCATGTCCTGAAATCTAAGGGGCAAAGGAGCCAGGAGTCCGCAATGGAAGTAACCAGTCAAGTGTCCTGGCTGGTAGTATCATAGCCTGCAATAGCAATTCCAACACACAGGAACGCAAGGGGTTTCAGAGAGTACTGAACACAGCCCAGGCCACCACAGGTACAGGTCTCCCCACCATTGAAAGCATCTACAGGAGGCACTGCCTCAAGAAGGCGGCATTCATCATCAAAGATCCCCACTATCCAACCATGTGCTCTTCTCGCAGCTACCATCGGGCAGGAGGTACAGAAGCCTGAAGTCCCACACCACCGGGTGCTTTCCGACAACCATCAGTTTCTTGAACCGACCTGCACAACCCTAACCTTACCTCAGCAACAGAACACTACGGACCACCTCTTGCACTGCCGTGGACTTGTCTCTGATCTTTTTTTTGCACTAAAGTCTAATTTTAGCACCACTTTCCTTTTCTCTCTCTCTCCACTGTCTTGTATCATTTATGTATCATTTATGTATAATTTATATTCTGTGTGTTGTCTGTACTGAGGTGCCTGTGATAGACCCCAGACAGCTCCTGTGTTCGCTTCCACTCGACTGGATCTCTCAGAGACAAGATAATTTGCAGATGCTGGAAATCTGGAGCAACACCCACAAAATGTTGGAGGAACTCAGCAGGTCAGGCAGCATCTATGGAGGGAAATGAACAGTCGACATTTGGGGCCAAGACCCTTCATCAGGACCGGAAAGAAAGAGGGCAGATGGGGACAGTAGGGAGAGGAGACCTTTAAAGTATATCTAAACTGCCGAATGACTTAGGAGCTCACTGGAGATAAACAAGTTTTCCTGCTGAAGTCCTGCCACACAACAGCCATTTCTCCCTTGAAGGCAGTCCCACCAAGATATCATGGGGTCATGATCTGGATATAAGGGTTTGTGTTTTTACAGCATTTTCCACATCCCAGAGCATTCTACAGCTCATGAGTTGTTCAATGTGTAACCATTGTTGCAATGGAGAAAGAGAAGTACCAGATAACATACATTTTCATTTAACTGTGTTTGCTTTGGTTTTAAATATTTACCAGTGTTTTAAAATGTTTAAATGATATTGTTTTGAAATCATAATTAATAAAAACCAAACAAATTTACATGTTTAAGGTGATTATTTCCTATACTCCTGCTCTCATCCATTCCTCAGTCGATCACACAGGATACCCCTGGTCCTGTTCAACCTCAGTTGGCTCCATATTCAAATGAAGACATCTGAATGATTCAGAAGTACATTCAAGTTCATTGACAGCTTTGACAATGACTTTGGCAACATTGGTAGTCAACATTTCTTCATCCATTTTGGGCAGGGCTTGTTCTGGTATATGAAGGCATTACACAGCACAAAACTCTGCCACCATTGCAGGGTCTCAACATTTTGGATCTGGACTTCACTTAACAGGGAAAAAAACTTTGAGGGATGCTGAAAACATAAATACAAATGCTTTCTATCTGTCAACAGCAGACATGAATGACTCACCACTGACAACAGGTTTCAGGCTAGCAGTGACTCCAGCTTATATTCCTGTTGACTGTAAATAAGAATCATTAGCTGCTTTGACATCTTATCCATAATAAGGAAAAAAAAGCCAAACATGCTTTTCTAAATGGTTTCCTTAATAACTGAAAGTTTATGTTCAAGTCAGTGTAAAGCGGATAAGATTTTTTACCATGAATATAGTGATAAGGAGGTTATCATGATTGTTATATGCAATTCATGGGAAGTATTGATCCAACAATATATAAGTAACTGTATCAATTCATCCAGTGTTGTCCAGAAGGTTGTATAAGAAGAGGAGAAAGAGTGGGTGGCACAACTGTGTGCAATGAATCTGAATGATGTCCAAATTATTCTGAAATCCCTGTATTCCTTGCTGTAACCTAATAATGCTTCGCTGTTATTTGTGTTCTGGTTTAGAATATGTCTGTGAAATGTTCTGTCTCTTTTCCTTGTTCTCCTTTATTTCCCCTGTTGAATTACCTTCCATTTTTTAAGCTATTCCTGCCATACTAAATCCCATTCCTGCATTTGTGCTCTGCTTTCCTTATTTTATACTGTTCCTGCTTTTACCCATTTCTGTTCTAAAACTCCATTTAAAGAAAATTAAACCAAAATCTATTTGGGAATTTAAAAATACCCTGTTGTTTTAAAGGCAGCTCTCTTTAAAGCTGAGACTCAAAACAGCTTAAGAGTATGATCGCTGCTGTTGTGTGCATGTTTTATGTTACTTTATTTGTTAGAGTCCTGTGATTTATCTTGTCCCAGGGATATTTACATCTTGCACAGAGTTATTCACAAGCAGTTAGTTTTCCACCCCTAGAAAACTGCCCAAGGGAAAACAAACTATTTAAATGGGAAGTATATATAGTTCCACACATAAAATATTAAGGTATGCATTAGAATGGAGTATTTGTAATCAGATATACATGGTTCACTTCTTATGTGCATCCCTCTCATACATGGCGAGTTAGTGATAAGATTTCCATGACAACCACATTGTGAATAAGATTGACTTTTGGCAGGTTTATAATGTCAATTTTGATTATGCATTGGAGTCACTCCGTAGGATATGTTGCTTGTAAAGAGATGCGTTTTAATATATGAGGATAAAAGTGAATGCTTATATGAGAAATGTCTTTACCTTTTGGTTTATTCCAGAGCTATGAGAAGCTGGAGAATAATTTTGATGACATCAAACACACCACTCTCAGTGAGCGAGGAGCACTTCGTGAAGCAATGAGGTAAGTCCAAGTCACCATGGCAACAATCACCGACGTGGTAATGAAAAAAGCCATTCTTTATTATTGGGAGGAACAAATGAGTTCATTGCCACCATTCTGATCTTTTCTCTAAGGTATTAATTTGTCAGTAGAGCATCTTCCCTTGAGGCTGTGCTTAGGTTGCAAGGATGCAGCTAGTTCAGCTTGTGTGTGCACTCAGAATTTAAATAATGTTTTCACTTCAGCTCCCTGCCACCAGAAGCGAAAAAAAAGCTTTTTTTCTGTAGGTCTTCAACCACTTAAGAGGAGCTCAATCATTTTAGCTCAACTGCTGATTGGTATTATGACATTTTCTTCACCCCTGGGAGTACTTTGTGCCTGGAAATATTCCAGTCTAAAGTAATTTTGTAACAAATTTTATCAATTCCATTCTCTGAATCTTAAATTTCATAAAAAGTGGATTATTCGCATTTAAGCTACGAGATACCATTTTTATTAAAGACATATGGTAGTGTAACTGAAACACTAAAGTGATGGGTGAGTTATAGTTCATTCAGTTGTTTAGTAAAAGGGATACTCAATGCTTCCATTCAGATTGTTTTGTAATCCATCTATCTCCATTTCTTTTCCTGACTTTGCTAAAGTGTGGATGTTGGTTTAAGGAAAATATCTTCTGAAACAATGCATGGTCATCAGCATGAAGTAATGCTGACAAGCAGCAGTCTGCTCATGTAGAGTTTCAGTGATTTATATACACATTGGTTAAATTTTAATGTCAGTTGGGAGCTGACGGGACATTTAACTGCCTGCCAATGCTAAAAAGGTACATTTTTAGGCATTTTGTTTGTAACATAATTGTTGAGGTACAATGTAAACCCAAAGAAGTGTAACACTACCTGCCTAAACACAATGGGCAAATCTTGCTGACAGGGATTGGCAGTTCCAATCTGGCATCCAGCTGTTTAATTCTCAGAAAACCTTAGAATCACAAGCATGTGCAGTCAATCACGAAACTCAGTTCTGTCACTGGACTCCACAGTTCTGTAGCAATTTCCCAGTGTCAAGCTGGAGATACCCATCCCCAGGCTTCACCCATTCTCAATTGCTGTCAGGCCATTCAAAAGGCAGGGCCTCAGTTGTAATTGCCTGAGACCTACTTTGCCTCACTACCAGCTTAAGGATGTGGAGGCCCAGACCTTTGGATCTGGTCCGGGTGAATGTGGGTGAACAGGGACCACAGGAGACTACTGTGGGCAGCAGGTCGGGTACTGTGAGATTCGGCGCAATGTAGCAAAAATCACATTCTACTAATTCTCTTTATTATTGTTGTGATTCATTTAATTTGCATTAATGTTATTGTATGTTAAAGTTAGTGGAGGTGAATTTAGCTCAGCATAGATGTGAAATTTCATAACATCGAAAGTAAATCTATTCTGTAACACATAATTGCATGTATTAAGTATGATGTATTACTATACGTAAAAGTAAGATTTGGTTCACTTTTTAAATTTAATTCTATTATAGATAATAATGATGCCCCATTGAAAATAGTAAATTTGAGTCTGACACTTCATCAGCTGAGGGTGAAAACAGAGTTGGGCAGATGTATATTGCTGATATCACTAACAGGCATCCTCTTTTACATCCACCCTGTGGTAAGAGAAAATCAGGTAGCTTGTAAGACAGATCCATTTTGTGTTGCCATGAGTCAAATGTGCACCCATCCCCTCTTCCCCAACATCTTTCTGGACTACTTGGGATGCTCAGTACTTTACTCCAATATCTCCAATGTAAACTTCCCAGTTGCATAGCAGAAACTGGATATTGTCTTTTTTTTGAAAAAAAACATTTAAATCTCCACTCAAGATGGAAAATGGAAGCAGACTGTGTTCTAAGTGCTGACAAGAATCTTTGTGGACATGGTGCCAACTATTAATGTTCTAGCACTGAGTCAATCCTTTTAATTTTCCATTTTTAAAAACTTTGCTGCATTATTTATGCAGGAAGTTAGAACTGAAGAAAACACAAGGGTAATTGAGTTGAGGAATGGGTGGGGAAACCAAGTTTGTATGGGAGCATGTCTTAGTTGGATGCCCTGCAGAATTAATTACTGGATATATTTTGTAGTTTTAAATATATCTCCCGATATTTCACATTTTTTTACTTGACCCAAAGCCACCTGCTTGAACATTAAAGTGACCCTTTGTGTCTGTCGCTTTAATCTTTAGTTGAGTGCATGATTTTACCTTCTAACATTTGGCAGCAATATTAGATACTTAAATGCAATATGAAATACAGAATGTTAGTATTTTATTGGTTATTTTGTACCAACTGCCACTGTAAGTCAACTGCATTGTGCTAGTCTCCATCCATCTAATCTTGAATAGTAGCTGATCTTCTAACCTTATTTTGTGTTTTGATTTCTTTTTAAATACCATTGACCAATTTTGTTCAATGTTGTAGTTCCACTAATAAGATATTAAACTGGAATTAAATGAAACTGCTGGTAATATACACCAATTTCATCAAGGTTTGAAAAGAGAAAGGTTTGATTTCCAACATACAGTAATAAAAACTGGAAGCAAGCCCATTAACAAGACTGAGCAAAGCAAAAAAGGATAGTCAAGAAACAGGACCTCTGCTTCCTACACCTGATGTTAATTATTTTATTGTCCAGACATTACATTTTTTTTGGAGATGGAAAGATATTTAAACTTGCTAAGGCATTGAAAATGCATTAAGGGACATAATTAAGTACCTATATTGCAATGGGGTAGCGTATAAAAGTAATAATGTCTTGCAAGGTTGTGACTGTATCTGGAGTACATCATACACTTACCTAAGGAGGAAGGTACTTGCACTCAGGACAGTTTAGAAAAGGTTTAGAGGAGGTCCACTAGATTGATTCCTGAGATGAAGGGATTATTTTATGAGGGCCTTTACTCATTGAAGATTAGAAGAATTAGAGGTGATCTAATTGAAACCATTAAGATTTTGAGGCAGTAGATGCCAAGAAGATGTTTCCCCAGTGGGGATATCTAGGTCTAGGGTACAGTTGCAGAATAAGGAGTGATCATCCTTTTTGGAAGGAAATAAGGAGGAATTTCTTCTGTCAAGCACCTGTGAAACTTTATAATTCCCTGTCCCAGAAAGATGTGGAAGTGGAGTTATTGAATATGTTCAAGTCTGAGATGTAAAGGGTCATAAGAAACCAGAAGCTGGAGATGAGGCTGATATTATATGGCCCCACTAGTCTGCTCTGTTGTTGAGTGATCAGCAGCTGCTCCTTCTTCATATTCATTGCTAATAGAGGGGAGTGATGATGACTCAGATAGTGAGCTTTTGGTCTTGTTTAACTGGAGATTCTGCCACCTAATAGACCCTGGTTCATGCTTGCAATATAATTGTTTTCTTGACAGGTTCACCAAACAGTTCCAGTATGTTTTTACCTCAAATGATCCTCATTTGTATCTTTTTCTTCAAAATTTGGTGTGAAAGTGCTCAGACTCTTTGAACTCTGGGAGAATTGATATCAATTAACTAATTCCTCTCTTTACAGTTTACATAAAAAATCTAAAACTTTTCCTTACCTCTATTTTACAATTTACCTTTGAGTAATGCACAATGGAGATTTTTTCCTTGTTTTTTTAAACTAAACATGCACTTCTCATCAAGTATTACAATCATTTAAAATTAGATTCTTGACATTCCTTAAGTGTATATTGTAATTGTTATTCATCTTTATTTAATTTGCTAAATGTCACTTGTACAGAAAAATTAGAATAACAAAAAAATACTTACCCAATCTTAATAAAACAAATTGACTTGTTTTATTTACCATATTCATTTGCACCATTTGTTACGTGGTTTTCTATCATATATATTCCAGTCAAAGCAGGTAGAAAAGACTATCAAGTTCAATAGACCAAAAGAATGGTAGTTCTGTGAATGCAGCACCTTCAATTGATGCAACTTGATTAAAATCAATTGTACACAAATACGCAATGAGATAAGGTTTGGGACACAAAAAGCAAACATTTCTCCACAGGCATGCACATTATGCATTCCCTTTGACTCATTCCAAATAATTTAATTCCTTGGTGGTGACTAGCCAAATTAAACCTTCCAACATACTCCAATAGCATAAGACATTATTCAAAGAATAATTCAGTGGAAATTTCAAAATATTGGCTTATTGTAAATACTTTTCAACTTTGACTAGTTGATAGGCCGTCAGATATTATTTCCATCTTCTCAAGAGAGCTGTAATTCTTTTCTGTGGAGTGCTTAATCATCTACGCCTCTTTATCCCACCAAAATATACATCATGCTATTCATTCAATCTCCTCTTCTGTCACAACTAACTTGTACAGAAGTAGAAAGGATCAAACCTTCTTGACATAAACAACACATGCTAGTAAAGTTCTTTTTAACTATAGAACCATCTATTTTTTTATTACATACACTTTAACTTGCTTGTTAACCATGGAACACAATCTTTTTATGTAATATAGTATGAGGGAAATGGTTCACTTTGATTGCGAATTAGAAGTGAAATAATGATTCCAGTTTGAGGCTCAATCCTTCAGTCAGAAGAAAAAAAACATGTTTCAGAAAATAATGGCTTGTGGAATCTACTATTCTTGCAAAAAAGAACATGCTGGAAATTTGGGATCCAGATTTTCAGCAAGCCGTGTTGGGAAGTGTAAAGTGCTCTGATACACATTTATATGTGAGCTTCATTAAAACTCTGATTTCTATGCAAATGAAGAAGATTTACTTAATGGAGTGATTTTTTTTTATTTTCTTCATGGGAATGAGCTGTACACTCAGCTTATCTTTGTTAAGTGGGTGATGAAAGGCAGTTGCGTTCTTTCCATAAGGGAGTACTTTGCATTGCTGAACTTTTCAGTGCTATAGTTTAAAGCATTAAAATGGATATGCATCGGAAGTAGTAGAAAATAAAAAGATTGATGTGTTTCTTGTAATTCTTACCACTGTGAGAGCTAATGATGTCTTAGATAATTCTCCTGAGAATGAAAAATAGTTACAGAACCTTAAATACCCTCAAATTTACTGCAACATACAGAAGTTTGAATAATTGTACTGCATGTCTGAAAATAACTGGGAGTCATCTGTAATTCTAAACAAGTTGCAACACCTATTTGTGTTTCTGACTGGGCTCCTTCCTCAAGCTTTACAGACAGCCGAATGAAACTTGTAACATTAATCATGAGGTGAACTTAGTTTAAAATTTTGGCTGCTTTCCACCTGTGATCTTTTTTTTAATGAAGAATTTTTTTCCAAAGCTTGTCAAAATAAAAATTCCCAGCATCTGTCACTGATTCTATTCCCAATCAATAACTTTGATCAGTGTTAATCATTTCTCAGTATGGCATTTGTGCCTCTTGACTTAAGTAATTGTGCGCCTGTGTCCCAATCCAAAGACTTGAGTACATAATCTAGGGTTGACACTTCAGTGCAGTACTAAAGAAATGCTATGCTGTCAGAGGTGTCATGTCATGAATGAGACATCAAACTTAAGACCTGTCTTTTCTCTCAGGTGGGTATAAAGATCCTTTACAGCTGTTAAAAGAGGAACAGTGCAGTTCCTCCAGTGTCCTGGCCAATATGTATCAAGCAACCAAAGTAACTCGAAGAGGTTGTTTGGTTGTTATTCCTTTTTATTTCCGGAACCTTGCTGAGTCTATTTGGTTCTTGTGTTTCTCTGTATTACAGCAGTAACTACTCTTCAATAGTACTTCACTGGCTGCAATGTGCTTTAAGGTGTTCTGAGCCTATAAATGAGTTCATTTAAATGCAATTTCTTTTAACTTGTTCATCTCTTTCATAAATGAGTTAATCATTGCATTTACTCTGTTCAAGTAAGGAAAGATTAGGGAAAACCAGAGTTTTTCTTGATTCTGCATTCTGTGGATCTTGTACTTTCTCATTGTGCACATACAAAGCAAGGCAATTTACTTAAATCCATGCCTGAGTTTTCCTTTTTCATTCTATGTTTTCCACAGTCTAGAAGAGCACACTAATTTTTTTTTGGGATGATTGTAGGGTATTGAAGTCATGGTGGGAGGTGCAACAAGGGTTTGGTGAGGGACAGAAGAAGACATCTGTGTAAGTCAGCTGTTCGAAACAATCTGGCAAAGGCACAGAGTGCAGCAGTTTAATAATGTTCAGTAAATATGTGAAGATTGTTCCATCTGGCAACTTTGCATTTGTTATCAATTAGAACCTGATTGAGAAATATCCAAGAAGCATAGATAAAGGTAAAAGTACCCCTAATCTGTGATTAAGTAAAAATAATTTTTTAAAAAACTTATTTCGGTACAGCAATGGATTATTATAAACTCCATCTGGTTTACTAGTCTTCTTCAGGGAAGGAAATCCACCATCCTTACCTGATCCAATTGATACATAACTCCAAACCCACCAATATGGTTGGCTATAACCAACTTATGAAATGTCTTACCAAGTCCATCCTTTCAGAGAAAGTTTCAAGGATCTTCACTACAGTCGGTGCAAAAAATGCAGATTATGAATAAATGACCTATAAAAAAGAAATGCATTTTCTATCATTGAATAAGTTGCATACTTCCAATCTGCCAAAATCATTTAAAACTCTTGGGAAAACCTTGTTGTGAAATCATATTTGCCTGTAGATTCAATCACATAACACTTTTTTCACTGTGACGCAATTGAAAAATTATTTTATTTCCTCCTCTGCACTGAAGCACAATAACCACTGTATTCAGATTATTATGCATCAGTCAGAAATTTTGACTGAGTGCTCCTGGAGTCAGTTATCCATTTGCCTGGATGTAATTTCAACATCAGGGCATTGTATAGTCACATAAGTCCAATATACTTGGCTTCCATTGTGAAATGAATTTCAGAGGGAGACTATAATGCTTTGTCATGACCACACAGTGAATTCTGTGCTCATGACAGAGAATGAATTAGTTTTTCCTGTTACGTACCAGCAACAACAGAAACACACCGAGACATGTATAAGTGGTAAAAATGACTTTATTTACAACTACTTATGATAATAAGAAAAAT
>JARFYF010000063.1:16285790-16299847 GCA_030265395.1 Rhina ancylostomus | reverse complement strand
TGCAGTCATGAAGAAGGCACCCCAGTGGCTTTACTTCATTAGGAGTTTGAGGAGATTTGGTAGGTCACCAAAGACTCTTACAAATTTCTACAGATGTACAGTGGAGAGCATTCTGATTGGTTGCATCAATGCCTGGTACAGAAGCTCTAATGTGCAGGATGACAAGAGGCTGCAGAGGGTTATAGACTCAACCAGCTCCATCATGGGCACAACCCTCCCACCATCAAGGACATCTTCAAGAGGCGGTGCCTCAAGAAGGCAGCAGCCATCACTCAGGACCCTTACCATCTGGGACATGCCCTCTTTTCATTACTACCATCAGGGAGGAGGTACAGGAGCCTGATGACCCAGACTCAGTGATTTAGGAACAGCTTCTTCCCCTTCGCTATCAGATTTCTGAATGGTCCATGAACACTGCGTCGTTATTCCTCTTTTTGCACTGTTTATTTATTTTGTAATTTATGGCAATTTTGTGTCTTTGTACTGCTGCTGCAAAACAACAAATGTCACGTCATATAAGGCAGTGATAATAAACCTTATTTTGATTCTGAACATGTCCCCATCAGAGCTGTTCAGGTCCCATTTTGTTGCACATTTCTCATTCACAAATCATCCAAATCCTGTTACAAACATCCTCTTGTTCCACTACACAAATTCTTGCCTGGCAACTGAATGGTCATTATTGCTGAACATAACCAAAGGATGAAGTCCAACTCTAGGCTCTTGCGATTTTAGTCCAGCTTGACAGTTCCAAATACTTACCTTCCATTTGGTGATCTGGAAGAAAAAAGTTTCTGAATGTGTTCTCATTTATGCTTCAGGTGTTCAAAGAGATGAAAATTCCTCAGGTTCGGAATCCATCACTTCCATCTCCTGAAGAACTACCCAAAAGCTTCCATGCTAAAATCGCCCTGATTGGATGTGGACCTGCCAGCATCAGTTGTGCTTCCTTTTTGGCTCGATTGGGCTATTCGGACATCACAATATTTGAAAAGGAGGAATACATTGGAGGTTTGAGGTACATTTTGCACTTTGCTTCTATAACCATGATTAAATGGAGTACGAAACTATGCACTCATTCTGCGGTGTCCTAACACAGCCTTCCTGCTGACACCACTTTCCACATGTTGCAGACCTACATCAAGACTGACTTTTGTTTTCTCCAACTTTGGAAAATATATCATGCTGATATTAGAAAGACATATTAATTACCCAAATGGTTACATGAGTAGTATTTGTTTAGAAATGTGTTCATATCTACAAGTTGTACTAGGCCATCCATATGATAAAGAAGTGCTTTGAGCAAATTTTTGTAGTCCATTTTTATAAAAACCCTGGAAATAGCTGATAGGAGAATAACGTATTCAGATTATTTTCTTTTGCTTATCTTTTTTTTATATAGAACTCGCATTGTGCAGTACAGTATTCTTGGAGAAATCAAAGCTCCATGTACACGGCATTGCCAGTGCCAGTGACGTTTTGGAAGATTGAAAAGAACAGATGCACTTGTTTTTTTTACCCCAGTCACTTAAGACTGTAGTTATACAGCAGCCACCAGTCTGAGACCCAAACTTGCCAGCTGCAATGCACAGATGGCAGAATAGATAAAGAAATCTGTGCATACGAGCTTCAGTGCATGCATTGGGCTCTACGTCCCCCATTGTTATGTTTTTAATGCTGTGAAAGGAGTGATCTACCTGCTAATACAGACTCAGAAAAAAGCTTTTTAAAAAGTTACTGGGAACTCGGTCGTGATTTTTTTTACATTTAAAACGCCAGGCCTGGTCTTGACTTGAAAGTACTGGGACTCAACACAGAATCAAACAGCCTCTTGTAAGGGCTCCTGTTATTAATCTATCTTGACACCCGAGACACATCATTCACCAAAAATTACTTTTCATCAGTAAGAGAGTGTGAAATAACTGACCCTTAACGTGTAGATTTAGTCAAATTTCTTTTGCAATGACATTTGCCTTTTTAGCAGTATTTATTAATGTCTGCTTGTTTAATACTATCATAGAGCATAGAACAGTACAGAACAGACCCTTCGGCCCACAGTGTCAGTGCCAAACATGATGCCAAATTAAACTGTTTCTTCTGCTTGTATATGATCCATATCCCACCATTCCCTGCATATTCATGTGTCTGTGCAACAGCCCCTTAAACACCACTATCATATCTGCTTCTACCTCTACTCCCAGCAGCCTGTCCCAGGCACCTGACACTCTCTGTGCAAAAAAAAACTTGCCTTGCACATTTCCTTTAAACTACCCCCCAACCCCCTCAGCTTAAGTCCTCTAGTATTTGACATTTCTACCCTGGGGAAAAAAAAATCTGACCTTATCTATGCTTCTCATAATCTTATAAACTTCTGTCAGGTCTTTCCTCAGCCTCCAACGTTCCAAATAAAAACAAGTTTGTTCAGCCTCTCCTTATAGCTCATACCCCCTAATGTAGGCAGCATCCTGGTGAACCTCTTCCCCACCCTTTCCTCTCACAAAGTGGAAAGATGAGAACAGCAATGATAGCGGGGTTCAATAATGTCATGCACTTGTCGATGTACAGTTTTATACCTGGCTCTCATTGGTATTCTGCAAAAGCTGTTCTGCTTAGTGATAAGGCAGCACCAAATTTGTTGGAGATATATCTATGCTGTGAAATGTTGAAACAAAGATATTAGATTGCTCTAAATTTTAAATGATTACATTTTCTCCAGATCATTTCCAACACTTATCTGATTTGCAGAACTTAAGATATTAAAGATAATCTGATTAAAAATATAAGTATCTTGTGTTCAGCTACTTTTAGATTTGTCTGTTATTGTGTTAAACTAAATGACAAAATAAATAAGCCTTTAAGGGGATAAGATGAATCCTTAAATGTTATATTAATCTAAAATGATTTTGAGAAGAGATAGCTTTAATAACAGCATAACAACTTTTTGGACAGGTGCATTGATTGGAAAGGTATAGAGGAAAATGGGCCAAACGTGGGCAAATGATACTGGCTTAGGTGGGCACTCTGGTCAGCATGGAAGAGTTGGGCCAAAGGGCCTGTTTCCTTGCTGTATTACTCTATGAACTTACTAACACAAAACTAAATAGTAAGGTATTGCAGATGTTGGAAATCTGAAATAAAATCAGAAAATGCTGAAGAAGATCATCAATTAGGTAACAAATATTAGAGAGAAACAAAGTTGGTGGTTAAGGTACTTTCATTGGAAGTGGAAAAAGTTAAGGGCAGACAAGTTTAAAATGCAGAGAAGGGATGAGGGGATGGAATGAGGCAAAGACTATACACACTGAAAACAACAAAGATGAATGTGGTAAAAGGAACAGACAAAATCTCTTTGGAGAAAACACCAGGTTGTTTGAAAACAGGAAGTTTCTGGAGGAGAAGTAGAAGTGAATGAACAATATTACAAAGCAAAAATAATGCAGCTGCTGGAAATATGAAATAAAACAGAAAATGCTGGAAATGATAGTGGGTTAGGAAGCTTCTGTGGAGAAGGAAACAAATATTTGGACTGGAAAATTGAAAATTTAGGGCATGAGCCTTAGGCTAGAGACTTGTCCATAGCTAGGCCTCTAGTCTTGTCATAAATCTGGTGAGCTTCCATCTCTTCCTGCACCTCTAGAGGTGGACAGATAATTCCTTGCTTATGTGGTTATGGGACAAGAAAAGTGGGAGAGAAACCAGCATGGCAGTCACGGTCAGCACTAATGCAAGAAGATAGGAGTGAAACCACGAAGACCTGCTGTGGTTTGCCCGTGTAGCTACACCTCAGTGAATAATAAAAACTCAAGTGTAGCATGTTTCTGTCATCTCCATTCAAGTCCATCCAGTTCAGGAGTGAGATCATTTGAAATTTGCTTAGTATTATCACGTGTACCAATACACAGTGAAAAACATTTTGTTTGTGTGACATCCAGGAAGATCATGCCATACATAAGTACACAGAGGTAGTACAAAGAAAACAGAATGCACAATATAGTGTAGCAGAACTTTGTTTGTGATTCTCACAGACATAGAACTGAGATTTAAAAGAGTAGAATGATTATAATAAATGCAATGAGAGGATCTGTGAGGATCAGCTCTCAACAAATGGCCATGCCCTGGCACCTTGGTCTCCTTTTTAACTTTTGAAGAGGCCTAGTTATTGGTTTAAGTAGCCACACCTACATTGGTTTAAGTTGCCTTTATATTGTGCAGCATAATATGAGATTGGAGAGAAAAAAAACAAACTGCTGGAGAAACTGAGCAGGTCAGACAGCATCTGTGCAGGGAAATGGACAGAAAATGTTTCCAGTCGAGACCTTTTCTGAGAGATTTTTACAATTTCTTGAAGCCAGAAGTTAAAGATGAGAGAAGCTGATTTTTTTTCCCCATTTGCTGGGCTTTGGTTGTTAATCTGTCGTAATGCTTAGCAGAGACCATCTGATGTAATATTATGAATTTCACTGCAGTGATATTGAGGGGTTCATGGAGTCAGTCATGGAGTTACATAGCACAGAAACAGGCCCTACAGCCCAACTCATCCGTGCCAACCAAGTTGCCTAACTGAGCTAATCCCTTTTGCCTGTGCTTGGCCCATATCCCTCTAAACCTTTTCAATGCACATGCTGTCCAAATGTCTTTTAAGTGTCATAATTGTGCCCACCTCTACCACTTCATCTGGCAGCTCGTCCATAGATGCACCACCCTTTGTGTGAAAACGTTGCCCTTCAGGTACCCTGTTAAATCTTTCCCCTCTCACTTTAGACCTATGCCTTCTAGTTCAGTTTTTGTCCTGCAATTACTTTGACATCCATTAGTCGTGAGATGATGGAGGTGTGAGAAACTGACAGAATTCAGGCCCGTCAAGTGGACATTCATTTAATGCTCGGCTCAATGTTTACATCAGTACTGATGTTCGAAAGCAGAAGAGGTAGGAAAGAGGGTGGTGGATTCCCCTGATCCATCTTTAGGCTGGGGCCTTCTAGAAATAGCATTGCAATCTGGTGTGGGAGACAGCACAGAGGGGTGTGCAATGATAAGGGGATTGGAAAAGCGATTGCATTAAGTATGTGTGCGTTTCTTGTTGTTATTTTTGCTTCCAGCTGGCACTTAGACTTTCATGAGCCTCTGTGCCAGATGCAGATGTATTAATTTTTGTATCCCTTTGCATCCTTTGTTGGCATCAGGAACCCTTTGAAGCAATGTGTTTGGAGGGAGGAGGAGAGGGTGGGGTGGCTAATGGAAAGATGCCGGAAAGGTCAGGTGTCCAAGAGGATTCTGTGAGCCCTCCTGCCCACTCCTACACCCCAACATCTGCAAAGGGAAGTAGCAAAGCTTACTTGGCATATGTTGTTGACAAAGGATTTTCATCTCAATGCCAGCTGTGTCTGTAGGCCCTAAGTGACATTGTAATTAGATGTTAATACCTGTTTCACCTTTATGCTGGAAGCTCTTTAGTGGCATCACAATCACAGCATGTCATGTTTTACATGATATTGCATGAAAGAAGGCGTGCCAAGGTGATCAGGAGCCCGCTTGGCCTGTTTGGTCCCACCTACCAAGCTGCCACAAACCATTTCTGCAGGCTCTGCAAAACCCTGCTGGGACTGACTGCGGTAACTTGCCTTTCTCAGAGTCTGAATCAGCAGAGAGGAGAATGCCAAGCTTTGCCATCTGCTGCAAGGTTGCCAGGAACAGAGAAACTTGCTCGTGTCCGCAGATGGGCACAAGTCAGCAAAAGTCTGAAACCTGGCTGCATTTCCTGCAGGCATGCTGCAGTGCTGACCAATGTCATGGTGCTGTGAAGTGGCAGAGATGCAAATCAACCTTGCAGGCATCTGATGCAGCACCAACCATCTTGAAATCTAAACCATCAAAATGTCACTATGCACCCTCATTTCTTGACATCTAGTGGGCCCTTTCCTTCATTCTGACCTGCCACTACATAACCTTTAGTATGTTCAGCCTTGGAAACAGTTTCTGATTGGAAGTGACATTTATTGGTCTCCAAAAGTGTATTGAAATGTTGTCCCCTTTTACTGTAATTATGCTCTGCATTTTTGAATTTGACTTGTGCACCCATGGTCATAGACTCGTGGAGTCATGGATTCATACAGCATGGAAACAGGCCCTTCACCCAACTGGTCCATGCTGACCAAGATTCCCATCTGAGCTCATCCCATTTGCCCGTGTGTGGCCCATATCCCTCTGAACCCATGTATTACCCACAGAAGCAGATGGTTACTCCTGGAGTTTGAATCAAGAGAAAACTCATTGCTTTTTGCACTGGAGATACTGGTGGTTCATCAAGCAAAACACAAACATAACACTTGCTTGGTGGAACCACTTGACTGAGGTCCTTATTAAATTCCATCTACCCATGGATCATTTTTTTCTTCAATCAGCAAGTCTCTTACAGTTGATCATTAATCCAGTGTGTAGTATCCACTGCAAGCTGCGTCCGTAGCTGAGTCAGCCTGCCCGCTAATGTGTAGCTGCTGAAGAGGCAGTGTTCCCAGATGGTCTCCCACCCAAGTACTGACCAGGCCTGAGTCTGCTTAGCTACCTCCTCGCAGACAGTGCAAAATGCACATTGATCCATTGCTCCCTGCCAGCTAGAAAGGAGCTGCTTCAAATGAGCAGATCCATAATACCTCCTGTGATTAGGAGCAGCAGGCTTCTAATTTATGTCATTGGAATAAAGATTCATTGTGTCCAAGTTCTTTGAAAACGAAATGTTCCATGATTATATTTTACCTGTAATTCAATGCTAGAGCAGGGGATCAAATAATAACAAATATACTGATAACTTCATTTTATAATATTTAGAAGTTCAGTTTCATTGAACATAGATGTTGACCATAGAACGTAGATGAACATTGTACAGCACAAGAACAGGGTCTTTGGCCCATGATCCCTTGGCCAAACACAATGCTGAATTAAACTAAATCTCTTCTGCCTGCACATGATACATATCCCTCCATTCCTTGCATACTCATGTGTCTGTCGATCAGTCCTTTAAACACCTCTGACTTATCTGTTTCACTACAACCCCTAGGCAGCCCGTTCCAGGCACCTACCACACGCTGCAAAAAAATGTACTCTGCACATCTCTTTCAAACTTCCCCCCCCTCACCTTAAATGCATGTCTTCCAGTACTTGACGTTTCTACTCTGGGAAAAAGATTCTGACTGTCCACCCTCTATATGTCTCTCATATAAACCTCTATCAGGACTCCTCTTATCCCCTGACATGTGCGTACTTATATCACAGTGAAGCAGTGTAGATACTTTTCAATGCAAATAATTTGTATTCAAGAAAATGTAGTTCTGACTATCAAAAATCTTGTGATGTTATTATTATCTTATGTTAGTACATTTCCTACTTAAGAATACTCTATGTGTATTTTCTCTTGAAGGTTGTATGTAGTTCTGAGCAGATCTGGTAATAAAGGAAGCACACATTTGTTCTACGTTGCACAGCAGTTAAGTTGTCTAGTTAACCAGCAATATCAAGGGCTTAGCAGTCATGGTTTACATTGATGATGAGGGTGAGCAACTGTCATCTTGAATATTTTGCATGTATGAATGTACTTTTGTTACTGATCATTAATCCAGTGTCTACGAACCCTTTCTTGCTGTAACTGTATATGAGTCAGCCTGCCAGTTAGCCAGTAACTGCTGAAGAGGCAGTGAATTTTAACAGCTAATCAAATTAATATTTGTACAGGCTAGCCAGTGTAAAAATATATTTAAATAAACAATAGTATTTAATACATTCAATAGACCAATATTGTGTTTGAGTAACATTAAGGTGCTTAACCTCGTGTCATTTGATATGCATTCTGAGCCATCCTTTGCTTTGTCCCTCTGGGATAAATGGCTTTTCAGGTTTGAATAGGCAATGACAGAATTTGAAATTATAGATGATATCCAAAGAAATGTCAATGTTACACTGTGATGATGAAAAATTATTGGATATTGATGAAATGTTATCACCTGTGCTATTAACTATCAAAGCTGCATTGACTATATATTCACAGCACAACATGGTACATGCGACAGAAGTGCTCCATTTCACAAGGCAAGAAGCAAACACAATAATTGATCAGTATTGCAGTGTTGGGCACACTTTGGTGCAAATGTGAATTTACTAATTTTGAATGAGAGTTGAAAACGCAGATGTTTAAAGGATGCATGTCAATGCAGTTTTGAAGGAAATCCTTTGTAAAGGTATCAATCTGTCTGGGCCATGTAGGGTAGTAAGATCATTGTCACATGTAGCGATTCAGAGACCAGAACAATTGAGATAAGAAGACCACAAGATACTATTGTCAATAAGATCAGAAGAGTTAATAAACAGGGAGCAGAGCAGAACATTTTGCTTGAAGTCATCAACAGACAACAAATACCCGCTGCATCAACAAGGAAGGCAGAACACAAACTAGTACAACTATGGAAGAAGCTGTCCTGCAAAGCAGAATGTACTACTGAGGAGAAATAGTGTTAGTCATGTAGAAAAGTCAGCTATTCCACCAGTGGATCATTCAGCAAACTAGGTGCATAGCAAGTGTTGAAGCTCATGCAGAGGTCAACAATATTTCTGGTGACACTGACTCTCTATTGTTATTCACTGCACTCACTGGAGCATTCATCTAGACATAAGTGAACACAACTTGTGAATCGGTGTACTAGCTGATAAACATGCATTTGTCAAGGTGATGAGTGGAAAAAAAACCTCCACAGTCTTCACTGTCACTCTATTCTAACTCAGTGAAGATATGCCGTGATATTTTCTTACAACAGTACTATGCCTTTGACAGTTCTGGAAATATATTTTCATTGCAAATGACTTACAAATACAAGAAAATTCCATGTCATCTCATACCACTGTGATACTCTTCTGATTTTCAACACTGTGTCAGTTTTTCACATTACCAATATCACATTGGTAGTGCCTACAGCTGCCTCGCTAGCCGTGAAGAAAAGGTTGTAAAGCTACATATCAATTAGGTGAGTATGAATGCAGTGCCCAAAATAATGACACTGAACACAAAGGTACTATCTATCCCTGTATATATAGCAGCCATGCACAAAATGGAAGCATGTCATTGAAAACACACCCTCCAGTAATATCACACGCACTCCTTAAGATCTGCACCTACCTCAGCTCTCATACAATGAGATAATCACAGTGTCATCCTGCAGTCACAGATGGAATGCATTATAGACATTGTCCAGAAAGACTATCAAAGAATCATGAAATCTAAACATTGTTAAGGGAAAAGTTATGGTTCCCAGGAATAGATTAATTGATTTAACACAAAATCAACCAATACAAATGTGGATTGCCCAAAAGTTCATGAGTCAACCTTAGTGTTGATTTTGCAGATATACAGTTTATTCCCACGATTATTTGCTTGTGGTTGTTAATGGCTATAGTAGATTCCCTGTCCATCTTCTTCAGTAGAGGTTGCCATCTCAAAATTGTATCTGTGCTATTGGTGTTCCTCAAATAGCGAGAACGGATAATGGATAGCTGTTCAAAGTCGATGACCAGGAAGTTTCCAATTTACATCAGTTTCACTCATTATAAAGTCACCTTACTTTAGGTATAAGTAAGAAAATTATCTGGACTTCAAGGAGGCCAGAACCTTATAACTTATTGTGAATCAACAGAGCAATGACATTCATTGACAGGAATACTTGCAGCCAAATTTATTTTTACGTAATTTCTGCAGACACATCTTCCAGAGATACCCCACAGAATGAATGATCAACATCCACGTAAGCGTGATAATCCAAGGGCAGCATGCAATCTAATATAGATGATCACATGGAATTCAGTACTCCATTATCATATAAGCAAGCAGGTAACTCCAGATGACATGCAGCCATTTGAAGTTACTGTCATCAAAGTTTTCATGATCACAGCATTGCATGTTTTGCAAAGTATCACACAAGATGTGATATTCTTTGGAGCACTTGAAACATCATCTGCTGTGGGTGAATCCAGAACAGGCAACCTCGAGGTTGAAGAAGAAATTGAACAAAGCTCAATTGATGCAACAGCCACCACCCTCACATTTGGAAAGCAATAAGTACTAAGCATAGTGTGAGCAGAAACCTGTATATCTGAGAGATTTTGTAACAGTGATATAAAGCACGAGAGGATTAGAATAGTTCCTTTAAACAGCAAGAGGCAGAAAGTAATGCTACTATTGTTATGTATTTCCTGTTCTGTGTGTCCATTCCCTCTGGATGTGGTTCTGAGCATGTCCAGTGCAGTATAGAGGATGCAGCCATTGTTCTATATTATGCAACAGTGCATTTATCTAATTAATTTCATATATCAAAAGCTTTTCAGTTATAGTTTACAAATAGTTTGGAATCTGATATAATAAGGTTGATTAACATATGCATATGAAATTACTTCTAGTCTGTTCATAAGGTGATAGTATGTTTAGAGTGAACAAATTAATCAAATTAATGGCTTCATTAAATGTGTGGATAAAATATCAACCATTTATTAATACAAAACACAGAGCATGATTTAATATTTAAAGATGTTGTAAATATCAAGCTGTATTGTCTTGTGATATATAATCAAAGTTAAACAGTGTACGTTATCAAGGATGAGTGAAATAATTGATGCAATGGGGAGAGATGTTTTGATGTTGAGGCCAAAGTACACTATTATTGATGATTATTCCACAGCTGACATTACCTGACCTGGGAGTGCTTAATACCAGTTAGATTATGCAGGTTTAAGGTAGTTGCAAAAGAATCAGAGAAAGGACGAAAAGGTTTTTAATACCAAGATCTGAAATGCACTATTTGAAAAAGTGGTGGAGGAAGATTAAATGGTAACACTGAAAAGATCTATACTTGAAAAGTAAAAGATTCCAAAGCCATGGGGAAAAGGCAAAGTAGTAAGTCTGGATAGCACAGATTTACTAAAGCAAATAATGCCCTGTTGTAAGATTCAATGAATGCTAAACTAGAAATCTCAAATAGAAAAGTATGCTGTTTTGCCCAATGCAGAAACTCATTTAACAAACAAAGAATTTCACCCATAGAATCAAAACATTGTAAAAAGCATCATCAGAGCTGTTTTTAGGTAGGACAAATTAATGTTTTTAAATAATTTTAAAGCAGATTAAGATGATATTTTAAGGCATGCACTTTAAGTTTGTCCTTTTGTACATAATTAGTAGATATTTTATGAAGATGATGCTTTAAGATAAAGATTTAAATTGAAATTCTTGTTTTTATTTTTGAAAGTTTAAATCAAGTCGAAAAATGACCATAGTCATTCTTCGTAACATAGTATGCAGTATGGTATTATAGCATTGCCGCAGCACCAGAGAAAGTGATTTGGTCCAGATGTTTTTTTTTCTCATGTCAGTAAATGTAAAATAACAGCAAATGATAATTCTTGATCTGCATTTTAAAAAAACCCTTTAATGTCAATTAGAGAATCATGAAATATCTTTTCCTTTTTTGTAGTACATCTGAGATCCCTCAGTTCAGATTGCCTTATGATGTTGTCAAGTTTGAAATCAAGCTGATGAAAGACCTTGGAGTGAAGGTAATGCAACCACACCAGCAAAGTGCATGCAAAAAAAAAGTTTACTGATGATTAACAGCAAAATGTCACACACATTAATAAAGCACAATTAAATGTCACCAATTGTTTCATTTTGGTAGGATACCTGACTTACTTCTGACCATTTGTCTGTCTATATTTTGAATGCAACCAGTCTGGAAAAGGGCAATCAATATTTCTGTCTTGTCTTGCAAGCATGTGATTAATTTTATGAGAGAAGCAGTTCCTTAATATGTTGTGTATATTTAGCATTAGTAATTGAATCTTGTTTTAACCAGGATGTGTTTTGAACTTGTTTTTACACTTTACATGCAGAATTAGGATGAGGAACAATTGACAAAATTTTAAAGGATGTGACTTAGAAATGAAGCTGCTTGACTAGCTCCAATGCTTTGTAGCCAAATACTCTTTTTACCCTTTTTTCACTAGAGGCCTTCTTCACCCCCACAACCAGAATACAGCCAGAGTCCACCCTATCATGACCTTGACCTCCCCTCCTCTCTGGTGAGTCATGAGCACAGTCCCACTTCTCTCCCCACCAATGCCCTGACTTGACTCCTGGGATCCTAACTTCACTCCTATTGCTGGGGAGCCCTTGGACATTATGCTTGACCATTCCGACTTCCTTTGCAGGATCTGCTGTGGCAGGACTGATAAAGGAAGGGCCTTTGTGCAGCTAGTGTGTCTAAGACCTATAACATGCTGTGTGCCTCATGCAGAAGAATATTTCAATGGGGAACCAATACACAGAACATGTTGGCTTACCCGCATTACCCATTTAGTGTGCCTTTGACAAGTGGAACAAATTTTGGATAACCAGAAAGCCTGTTGGATCGAATCAACTGCATGATCTTCTTCAACATTCACTTTCAAAACAAGTGCTTTGCACCTTGAAGATAACAATATCTGAGCATGACTCAATATGAGAAATGTCACATTAAAACATTGCATTTTGTGATTTTAAACACTGATTTTCAAGGAGAGGTGTTTTAAATAAGAATAAACCGAGTAGGTTTCCTTCAGGTGCTCCAATTTCTTCCCACATCCCAAAGATGAGTGGGTTGATAGTTAATTGCCCACTGCAGATTGACCCAGAATGTAGATGAGTGGTAGAATCTGGGGGAGCTGAGTGGAAAGTAGGGGGAGTAAAATGGGATTAAAATAGCATTACTATTAAAGGGTGCTTGATGGTCAGCACAGACTGGATGGGCTGAAGGCACTGTTCCCGTACTCCATGACTCTGTGACAAAACTAAAGTACAGATATAACATTATAAAATGTAAAAGTGAAGCATGGTTTCAATTTTAAAATGGACATGTAGGCACACTAAATCATGTGACCAGTTTTTATTTGTGCTTTTAATAGATTGTCCACGGTAAAGGTCTGGGAATTGAGGGAATGACTCTGGAGACCTTAAAGGAAGATAGTTACAAAGCAGTCTTCATTGGTATAGGTATGTGCACCAGCTGTATTGTTATTGTTTACCCTTGCTCAATAAGAAAGAATCATCCTTTCCGCTTGCAATAGATTTTGGTGTCCAGATGTGCAGATCTTTGGCTGGTTATAGGTTCATTATTTTGAATTGGGATTAGATTTCTGAAAGCCCAACATGAATGTTTTGCTCAACAAGAAGGCTAATTGAAATTTAAGACTCAGATGTTATCAACAAAATGGCTGATGTATGTTTGACAGTTTTGCACAAATATAAACTTGACTTCAGGTCTAATCGTACAAACAGCTTGCTAGACCAATTTGTCTAAATATAATCTAAGCAGTGGCTCACAATTTCACTCCTGCAATGTACAGTGGCCTTTCAACATCATAAGCAAGCTTAGTCTGTTATTATGGCATGATTTCAGCAATGAAGACAACATTTAGCAAATTTGTATTACTTTTTAAATTTTTTTTTGGAAAAGCTTTGTCATACCATTAGATTGGTCAATGAACATGATTGTTTCAAATAGTGAACTCAGCATGTCTGATGACAAGCTTATTTCTCAAATAATTATTTTTCTGTAAAGTTTTTATTTTTAAACACTTTTTTACTTTTCATTGGTTTATTTTCAGTTGCTAATATGTCAATTTGTCCAAAAATATGCATATTCTCTTCGGAGTATCTAAAGTTAGATGATGGGGCAACAAAAAGAATAATTTATTAATTTTTAATGGCCTAGAAATTAATCTGTGTTACTTTCACAGCATTAGAGCAGTGTTATGTGTCTTCTTAACACTGTTTAAAACATTTCTAAAAGAATTGTGGAATTGTTCATCACCATTTTATCAAAACAGTGTTGTCATGTACCTTCATGTAGTGCCTTACAGTTTCAGTAACAACGGATGATACTGGAAAACTTTAGTCAAATTTCTTGCAGATGCCAGTGCTTAGCCATGCAACTGAAAGATCACCAGTTAGTCTTTAGAAGCAGACATGCACAATACTATCAGCAATCTTC
>JARFYF010000063.1:16257348-16267663 GCA_030265395.1 Rhina ancylostomus | reverse complement strand
GTATTATTCTCAACACTAATGCAACTCCCTTTGCCCTCTACGGAACTCCTACGGCATCAGTGCCATGGAGCCAGAGCCATTCTGTTTCATTCTCCACATCAACAATGTGTACCATGGCCTTGACCTTTACTGAACTGTGGTAGATAATTGACACAGGGGTATAGAATTTCAGCTCTGAAAACCTGCAAGTCCTGTTTCCTTGCATTCAATAGAGTCCAGACTCTGCCTCATGAGTATGGTTTGAATTTGATAGTATTAAAGTTTTAAACCTCCCACCAAAATCCAACCAATCTAATCAACCAATTTTCCATCTGTCTCCCCCAGATACTTAGAATGATCCTAAAAGCACGTATCCTCGATGTCTCACAGTCTTGATGAAGGGTCATGACCCAAAACGTCAACTGTCCATTTTCCTCCACAGATGCTACCTGACCTGCTGAGTTCCTCCAATGTTTTGTATGTTGCTCTACATTCCAGCATCTGCAGTCTCTTGTGTATCCTCAATATTTGACTTGCAACTCACTTAAACTTTGCATCCTGCACTAGATTGCGGGGAATCCTCCTTTCCATCTCTGAAATACTACTCTCTGCTTTAACCCATCGCTGCTGAAATCCTTATGGACCACTTCATCTCAGATTTTACCTATGTGCAATAAGGCCTAGATTCCACCAGGATCCACACATATCTGAAGATGTTAAGCCCACAACTGGACTCTTCCCATGAGGAGGCTGTAGTATGTACTACTTCCCACTCAGCAGAGCACAGGCTACAGGGCATCTGTACTGCACTGGTGGGCTCCTCATGGAGTCCAGTAGAGGAGTGTGAACGTCCACAGATTTACCAGTTCTTAGACTGGGAAGGTAAATCCTGTGCTAGGTAATGGTGAAATCAATGGGAGAAATCAGCTGCCAGGTGAAAAATAAATAAAGCTTATTATTTGATTTAATGAATTTCAATATTTAACTTCTTTAAGTGTGAGTTTTAATCTTTAAAGAAAGTTTATTTTTTCTGATATTTTTATCTTTTAGGAGGAATTGGGTGATGTTGACATTCCCAAGCATTAAACTTAACCGATAGCCTTGGCAGTCAATGAGCTTAGGTGTGGGATATCACTGGCTGTCAAACCCTTTCTGCCAGAGCAGCAGGCTGCTTGTGCCTGGAAAATCCTTGTGCTGCCTTCGTCTCACCAATGACCTGGAAGCCGGCTTGGAGTAAGACAAAGGCCCAGAAACAACTGGCAGTCATAGCATGGAAATAGGCCCTATCTGTCCAAGTGTCTTACAGAGGGACAGTAGAATATCTGACTCATTCCTTTTCCAGTTCAACATTTTCTCTAGCACAATTTCAATATCCATGTCCTTATTTTCCTCCAAGGTCTCATCTGACCACGTCTCTGAAATTCTTACAACATCTCCTTCTCCTGCTTCCATTCCCAGCTGGTACAGCCTGTAGCTATTTCTTTCCAAACCTCTCTGGTTTACTTAGTTCCTTGCCAGACTTGACTGATACCCCTTTGAGGATATTTTCACACACTTTCTCCACTTTTAGATCATTGTGCTGTGTTCGTCTTATAATGTGTCCTAGGGTGCTTCAATATGTGAAAAGTCATGTATAAATATTAGTCCTGGTAGGTGCACTGTTGCTGTCAGTGGCTTGTAAGGCTGTGAAAACATATGTCTTTGTTTTTATGCACTAGTCTAGTGGGGGCATTTGATTACCAGAGGACACAGAGAAGAATATGCATCAGTGCTCCAAATAAACTATTCAATGTAAAGTGCATGTTTGAACTTGATCAAATCAATTACTTGAGTTGCTTTGGTGGATCATGTTTCCAATTTCCCATGTAGTTTTACTAGCTGATCTGTGCAGCTGGCTATATTTAATTACATATTGTAGGGCTGAAGTTATGTGTGTGCTTTCTTTAATGGTGCGGTCTGATGTATGGATGTTGACATAAGGCTTACTGCTACTGTCTTAACAATTACTAGCATTTGATCCTTTGGTGTGGTTTGAAATCATCACAATAATTTTTTCACCTTTGATGCTGAACTGGAAGCCAGGTACTGAAGAGGTATACATTCTAATTATTGGCAAACTTGTCCCTAGAACTGTATTAAGTTTAGCAGCTAAATTAATAGACCCATGTTGTCCCTGTTGTTCATTATGATCACTGAAATTGTGGAACAGTCATGGTATTTCTCTTAGAATTCAAATGGTAAGCAAACCAGTGAGGTTGTTCATTTAAAAAATATCTTTGTTATTCTGTTTTGTCAAATTATGATAATATTTAAAATATATGGCTCAATAGCTTGTGTAACTTGTACTTTTTGTTAAATGCAGCAATATCATGCATCAGGCATGAGAGAAAGGTTTACGTTACATAACATAATTATAATGTCACATAGCACTTCACCATGAATAAGCAAATGCTGCAGCTGATCTGCAGTGGTGTGATCCTTCAGATAGCAACGTGAAGGATGACTGGTTGATTTGGGCTATTGTGAAAGACCAGAGATGTTGAAGGCATGGGAAATACATAACGATACATTGAGTTGTTGAACCATTCTCATTCGTTGTTGATATTCATAACAAAGCCTCCTTTTTTGCAGATTCCCTGATGTTGACATGCCAGGAGGTGCCAAGCTGATTTTAAACAGCAAGGACCTTGCATGTTGCTGTGTCATCACCTGAGTGGGCCTGAACAAGCTGTGCTCAGGAAATAGTTAGAACAACTTGGAGAGCTATCAAAGCTACACTCCGGGCTTTGCTGGCTGTGAAAGCTTCTGTATGTCAGGGACTACACTGATTTTTAATAAGCTATTAAAAACTAATTAAACAATATAAACATTTTAAAACTTTTTTTCCAAATATTAGAAGAAATAAAATCACTTAAAAACACCTGAAGCAGTTTTAAACAATTAAAAGCATTGAAGCAAACTCATTTTATCCAAAAAGATGCACATTATCCTAAACTTGCCCTGGACCATAAGACCATAAGGCAGAGGAGCAGAATTGGGCCATTTGGCCCATCAAGTGGGCCAAAGGGCCTGATTTGTGCTGTACTGTTCTATGAAAAGTCTGCTCCACCATTCAATCATAGCTGATTTATTTGTCCCTCTCAACCCCATTCTCCTACCTTCTCCCCGTAATCTTTGACAAGACCATAAACTGTCCTCACCATTCAAATGAATGGCCCGCTATTCCTGTCCAGAGCTTCAGTGAACAGGCTTCTGGGCTCCATCATTAAACTCCAAGTGCAGCACACTGTTCGGTGACTGCTAGGAACTTGCAATAGCTCAGCAAATTCTAAAATTGGACACTTATTTGGGATTTCCAAATTTCTTGACACTCAAAATGAATGCACGTCCATGGTTCTACATGGAACTTTATTCTAATCTATTTTCCCTTGGAGTTATTGGATCATTGGTAAACAATCCAACACAATCAAAGAACAATATCATTGTTGCTTAAAGCTCTTTAAGATGTTGTTTGTTAATTGCACTAGATTAGAACATGATTCTTATGGATGTTTAAAGACTGATTAAAAGTCGATGCATCCAAAGAATTTGAATGTGGTTGAAGAAACAGATAGATGCTGAACTAAACCATTCAGCTATGAGGGCCATTTCTCTTGGTGACACAGAAAATAGCTGGTGGGTGGTTTTCCTGCCAGCACAGTTATTTCTATAATTCAATTACTGCCATGCGCATAATGTAGGATGGTACTTCCAACTAGTGCTCACCAGCTGCTAAAGTTAGAGTAGGTCGTAAATGACACCAGTGATTAACAAACACCATTTTATGATTATTACTTCCTGAGTTTATATAATGCACAAGTGCAATTTCATTTGTGAATTCAAAATGCATTCAAATAGATATATTGAAAAAGAGTAATGTAGGTGTGTAGGTTTCAGTATATAGGTAAGTGATTTACACCTCTTGTGAGTTATTAGACTCTTCTCTAATTGTAAGTGATGTCCATAAGTTCAAAGTTCCATTGTCATTTAATGAAATAAGCATTCCACCTCAATCTGTCTTTGTTCATCACGGTGCTTGCAAGTCCACATTAGTCAAACAAATGTGATTACCAGGAAGGCACTCATTAAGCATGCATCACTTTTCATGTGAACTCAGGAGTAAAATGCTTTTCGTAAATGCATAAACATAGTGGGTTAAATCATGCTAAGTGTATCGCAACTCTATTTATATGACTCGGTGTAACTCTGAGGTGAAACCCTGATCTGACTGGTGAGCACTAAAACTAAGTATTGTGAGACCCACTTAAATACTGGACTTGTGACTTTCAAAAGTTGGGTCAGGAGGTTGGTCTTTCTTGGCAGTATAAATATTTAAATACTTACTGCAGTCTGTTGATTTACCAGACAGGGAGTAAAATATGCAAAGGACACTCTTGCTTCACAGTTCCTGAATGGTACCAAGGTGCTTGCCAACCTTGATAAATGAACTATAACTTATTTTTGAGCATATTCTATAATGTTTTAACAGTGAAAGTACTGATTTCATATAGTTCTATTCTTTGTACAAAATTCATGTAAGGCACTGATGACAATTTCTGAATCATTACAGGTGATAGTTTATTATGTTATACAAATCATAATTTCAGAGAAAAGCTGAGGTTCAAGAGGAATATCTATCTTATATGTTTCTGCATTTTGATTTTGACTGATATACTTTGCAAATTCAGAAATATAGAAGTCTTTTTAGATAACCTATTCATTAGAGAAAATAGTCTTTGCAAATTAGCAGCCTACATCTGCAGACTGTAAAACGGATTATGAAAGTATCGTGTTTGTTTTAAAAATGCAAAGGACTACACAGAACTCATTCTTTGTGCATTATCATTTAATGGAGTAATCTGCATTTCAATAGGTTTACCAGAGCCAAAGAGAGATCTCATCTTTGAAGGCTTAACAGTGGAACATGGCTTCTACACATCTAAGGAATTCCTGCCCCTTGTTGCAAAAGCCAGCAAAACAGGTAGAACTTGTTTAATTTTAGTTCTGGAATTATATCACAGGATTTCTTCTGGTCTGTTCATCATTAATTTTGTTAATATAATTGAGCAAATATGAAACGTCGCGCACTTAAATGAAATAATACATCATTATTTCTGGATGAAATGATAAAAAACAATTGTTTATAAAATGTTAAAACTCTTCTATTTTGTGAAGGAACTGTCAACAAAGTTACTTTTTTCATACATAATCTGATGTATTTTTCTATTTATTGTTTTCTAACAGGGCTGTAGAGCTTGAATTTGTATATGGACAACTTTTGGAATTTTTGTTTAAGTCTTATAATCTAAAATTAATCAAATTCTTTATTCTTTGGTACCAGTGTATTTATATAATATTTGGAGAAATAAGGTGATGTATGCTCTTAACAAAACAAAGACAAGAAAATCGGTTTAGTGGTCTAAGGACATTGTTCTCAAAAAGTAAAGGCTAACTAAATGCATGATTGCAAAGTAAAAAGGCATTAAGATCAAAGACTAATAGTTTTTTTCTGATTTATTTAGATATTGAGACTTTTGATTGCTTCAGTGTAATGTATGTGATATCTTCTGCTGAAATCTGCAATTCAATGTAGCCTGCAGTCATCCATAGAAGATAAAATAATAGGCCTCTTTGCTGAGGGTGCTGGGTGTGAAATTATGTATATGAATACATTTTAAAAGGAATAAAAATACCCTGCAATGAAACAGAATAATTTGATACTAATATGGTTCATCTCTACATTGTAAAATATACAGCTTTACGATTTATTTAAGTATGTTCCTGTGTATTTGTGATGACAGACACAAATAGTTTGGGGACTAAATTGAATAGCCCCCGAGATCCAATGAAGAAAACTGCAATGTGCAACTAATCCACACCCATTGATCGCAATGCAGACTGCACAGCAACTTTATGCAATCTGCTCATGTCAGTGATTTCTGTGAGCAGCAAACACTTACTATGCTGTTCATTGGCTGTGGACTGATACCATGAATAGCTAGCAAAATAAAGCAGGACTGTGTTGCTTAAAGCTAGCCTTCACTTCTTAAAGGGGTGATGCATTCCCCTGTAACAGGTCATTGAAGGTAGTCCAGAAGTGAATCTGACTTGGGAAATGGCAACGAATCACACAACATAGAAGAAACAGCTGCCAAGCTTTCAGGTTCTGGATTAGAAGCCTTAGCAATAAAGGAGGGAAATAGTGACCAAGGAGGACTTTCAGACATATGCTCAGATGGTATTAGGAATTCAGGGTCACTGCGGCCAGTACCAGAACTCAAGTCCCAGGGATCTATTGCAGTGTCACAATGGGTTCAATAACTTCTTGCATGTGTTTAAGGTCAGAGAATCAATTGCCATATCCTACCAGTAGCTCAATTCAGGCATTACTCAATTCGTCTCAGCTGCAACAATAGTGATTGATTTGGACGTGTGCTTTACCTTATCCTCGCACACTTACCTCACACTCACATTTCACAATGCATATGCTTATATCAAGTACTATCAAGCATAGCAAACACATTGTGCAGGTGGATTATGTGGCCCTCACAAATACAGGGTTGAATCATTTGAGGATGACATTGTCTTCATAGCTTTTTCTCATATCTCACTTTCTCCTCATCCTGAAAGCTCCTCTAACTAAGAAGGTACAAGTGTACAGTCATGTAGGTATTACTTGCCCCCTTCTCTAACCACAGCAGATATTCAGCAGCTCCCACCCCCTTCCCCTGCCATCATCCACACTGGAGATTTTGGATGGGCTGCAAATGAACACTAGGACAGGAAAGGTACCTGGTCAGCAAGCACAAGAGTAAATAATGAGATGCAGAAGACACTAGGACAAGATTTTATTTAGAGTGTTTATTGTGGTGGCTTTTATTTCTGAATTAATATCAAATAGATGCCATGTTGGTCTGTAATATTAGGGAGCTAAGTTGTAGGACCTTTGATTAGTATTGGTATTGGTTTATTATTGTAACTTGTACCGAGGTACAGTGAAAATCTTGTCTTGCCTACCGTTCGTACCGAACAATTCATTACACAGTGTATTGAGGTAGTACAGGGTAAAAACAGTAACCGAATACAGAGTAAAGTGTCCCAGCTACAGGAAAGTGCGTTGCAGGTAGACAGTAATATGCAAGGTCAAACAAGGTAGATTGTGAGGTCAAGAGTCTATCTCATCATATAAGGGAACTGTTCAGTAGTCTTATTACTCTGGGATAGAAGCTGTCCTTGAGCATGGTGGTATGTGCCCTTAGGGTCCTGTAAGGAGCTGTTTTAATTTTCATGTCACTATTCTTACTGAATTCAGGGTTGGGAGAAAGCTAGAGGGAATGTACACACCCGGCCACTCTGGGATTGAGAGGTGTTCACTCACTGTGAGCATTTCTGGGACTTTGAATGTTTAGATCAGTAGCCTCTGTATCTTTAATCCATTATAAAATAGCATACATTGAATCTGGCATTGAACATGAATTCCCAGTGGATACTTCCAGAAAATCCTATGGAGCCTGTTACCTTCTGCAACCTGTCCTCCTTCAAGAAAAGCGGCAGCTTCTCTAGTCCATCCACATAATGAAAGTCCCTGGAATCATTTTAGTTCATCTTTTCTGCACCCTCTCAAAAGCCTTTAGATCTTTCCTAAAGTGTGGCACACAATGCTCCAGTTGTGACAAAATCAGAACTTTACAAAAGGATTATCTTGACCTCTTTGGTTTTGTACCCTTTACTTCTGTTTATCGTGCCCTGAGCCCATGTTTTTTTTTAAACCATTTTCTCAACTTGCCTTACCACATTCAACAAATATCCCCAGGTCTCTCTTTCCTTGCACCCATTTTGGAATAATTCCCTTGGATTTAGATTGCCTCTTCTAATTCTTCCTACCCAATGTGAAATTTCTCAGCATTAAATTTAATCTGCTATCTGCACACTAGCCTACCTCTATCTCCCTGGTCTATTATCCTCCTCACAGTTGACTATGCCTCGAGGTTTAATGTCCCTGAGAGTTGGAACTTGTGCCTCGTCCACCCAATTACAAATCATTAATGTATATTAAGAACAGCAGTGGTCCTAGAATCAGCCACTGGAACATTTCCAGTCCAAAAAGTAACTTTTCATTACTACTATGTTTTCTGTGACTTAACCAATCTGCTATCTGTCTTGTCACAGCCCCTTTTAATCCATGACTTTCAATCCTGACAACCAACATATAATGTAGCACTCAAACATCTTTTAGAAGTCCAAATTGATCCTCTTTCAGTTATTTAATCAAGAAACTCCATCAAGTTTTTTTAGACATGATTTGCCTTTAATAAATCCATGCTGGATTTCTCTAATCAATACATTTTTAAGTGACTGCTAATCTGCATGTGATTATTGTTTCAAGAACCTTCCCCACCAATAAAGTTAAAGTGACAGTAGTTACTAGATTTATGCAGACATCTTTTTCAACAGGGGTACAATTATTTGCAATTTTCCACTTACCACATGTCACCCTTTAATCTTTTGGTGTTTGGAAGATTATGACTAAGGCCTTTGTGATTTTCTCCCTGACTTCCTTCAGCAGCCTTGGATGCATTCCATCCAGAGTTTAAAATCAGCTATTCTTTCCAGTATCTCCTCTTTATCAATTTTTAAGCGCATTCAGAATCTCAAAAACATCTTTCTTAGCTGAAACTCCAGCACATCTTCATCTTGAGAAGAATGGAACCATAATTATTGCTTTGTTTAATTCAGGCAAATCCAGCCAAGTACTTGAATCAATAATAACTTTGTATGTATTTTACCAAGTGCTAGTCACACAGAATTTAGGCTGCAACCTCATGAGCACAATTCTGCAACCAGCCATGCTAATTGCACTGCCTATTTGCCTGAGCAAACAATAATAAGAAGCAATTTTGTTCATAGCTAGCACCAGTTTCAGGCTTCTTGTGCTAATTTTGGAAGTGGAGTATAACTGTAGCCTCTACATTTAGTACATTTAGAAAGTGACTAAGTTCTATTTTGCTCAGACAAAGTCATTCTTGAAAAAAACTCATTGACTGGGAACTAAATATCCATTGCACCCTGGGCAGACTTTTGAAAAATTCCCTTGAGAAAATAAAAATTTTTCTCATCTCAGTTCTAAATGTCTAACCCCTTTTCCTTGATCAAGGTAATCCAGTCAATCCAATGTTCCAGTACCACCCTGTAAAGTTCTTGTTTAATTATGTACACATTAAAGTACACGGTTAATTATGCCATCTCTAATATAGTGAATATAGGCTCGTTCTACTCACTTTCTATTAATACAACAGTTTACTTATCCCAGGAATTGACCTAATGAAAAATTGTTATACTTCATCTAATGCAGGTACATCCCTCTATAAGTACGGCATCCATAGCTTTACCCAGTGCTCTAGGAGTGGCCTTACCAAAGACCTAAATAATGTCAACATGAGTTTCTTGCTCTCTTACTTCCACCATTTTGCAATGATAGCTAGATTACCATATAATTTACAAATAACTGTCTGTACCTGCATGCTAATTTTCTGTGATTTGTTTACAAGGATCCCCAAAATTGTCCAATATTTTCGAAGCTTGCACCCTGTGGGGAAAAAAAAATCCCTTTTTCTAGTCCTCTGCCTGAATTATTACTTGGCTTGTCAGGGTAAATGGAGGGATGATGTTTCCTTTGATTGGGGCATCCAGAACAAGGGTCCTAGTCTAAAAATAAACAGTCAACTATTCCAGGTTGAGATCAGAAGAAATTCCTTCACCAAGGAGGTAGTGAATCTGGGAATTCTCCAATCAAGAGAGGCACTGAGCATATTCAAGAATGAGATGCATAGATTTTTAGATATTAAGAGAATCAATGGATTCGAGGTTTTTACAGGAAAGTGGTCCTGAGATAACAGATCAACTATGATTTAATTGAATGGTGGAGTTGCTACAAGGGCCCAGTGGCCTATTCCTAACTTCTGTTTCTAATGTAAAGTGGATAATTTCACACTTCCCCACATCTGGCACCTTCTCACCATCTGCACGGATCTAATTTGCTTTCAGCCTTCTTGTGACCTTCTCACAGTTCACTTTCCCACCTAGCATTTTATCTTCGGCAAACTTGGGCACATTACACTCACATCCCTTTCTTTATGACTTCTCCGTTCAAAACGAAACCTTTCACTTTTTCCTGTAATTTATATTTTTCGACAAATATATTTGAGGCAAATGAAATGTAATCCTTAAGGACTTTGAAATAACAGCTCTTGTATCAGCTGAGGTTTTCCTGTTTATTTAGCTGTGTTCATGGTAACAT
>JARFYF010000063.1:16240290-16254303 GCA_030265395.1 Rhina ancylostomus | reverse complement strand
TAATTCCAGCAGGCGTACATATGTTAGTGATAGCACGAATATTTCATTTTGTGTGTACACAGGTTGCACATTTTTGGATGTCATTTTGAATCATTAAGGGCTTGCATGATGCTTGAAATACAGATGGTAATGACCCCAATTTCTTTCCATTCTAAAAGAATGCTGTTTTGTTTTCTTTCAGGAATGTGTGCCTGTCGGTCTGGTCTGCCATCTCTGCAAGGCACAGTCATTGTACTTGGTGCTGGAGACACTGCCTTTGACTGTGCAACATCTGCACTACGCTGTGGAGCTCACCGTGTGTTTGTGGTTTTCAGAAAAGGATTTACCAATATCAGGGCTGTCCCAGAGGAGGTAAAATTCAACAAGCTTTAACACTCAGGATTTAATACAATTGGGCTCACCAGATGGAGCGTGCATTGCAAGCTTTCTCTTTATTAAGTTGTGTGCCCTGTTACTCAATATCTCAAGATCAGTAGTAGACAATTTAGTTGTTGTTTGCCTAACAACTCTATTCCAGAATTAATATTTTTGATCCTTTTTCAGCATTCACTAGACATTACAGGAAGTGTCTATAATACAGAAAGTAGTTTTTTTGATACTAGCTTAATAGTACTTTCTCTTAATTAGTTGGTATGGTTTTTTAATATGTAATTATTCTTTCACTGTGAGTGTCGTAAAATTTATAGTAATTAACAGGAACAGCATTCTTAAATTTGACTTTACAGTGAGAAATAACCAAATTATAGCAAAAATTGATCATTAGAACTGAGGAAGCATATTTCATTACAACAAGGTTGAATCCTGTTCCAATCAAATAATTTCTATTAAAGGCAGTGCTAACTGGGTTATTTATTCTGAACGGCACATTTACCCATAGTCAGTGCATCAATGTTCCACCATTGTTTCAGTAGCCTTTCTGTTAGGATCTGATTCACTGTGTTCCATTTTGACTTGGGGTTTTCTGCACTGACTTGTAAAACAACCTTCATAAAGTCAGCTGTGCAATAAAGTGGGATATTTCCATAGTGGTGCTCTGGGGATATGTTGTCCAATGACCCATCGACAGGCACATTTTCCCAGTTTGCTGGAAAGATATTTGTGTTAGCTCTACCTTCTGTATCATAAACTCTGTTTTCTTTTACCTTTAACTTTGGTTGGAAATGATTTTGCTCCTTTTTCTTGACTTAATAGCTCATTTATTGAAACATAAAAATATCTTTTTGCTCTTTGTACTTCTTCCAGTAAAAGTAGCATCAAAACTGGGGACATATTTCTTTACATAGAAACTGATTAATGTTTTATTAAGTATATGTATTATTTTCTTTGATGCTATCAGTGCTATCTCTCTCCTTGCAAAGATGAATTGAAACAATAGTGCTGAATCAATGTTGTTAGCTATTCAGAATATTAACAACATTGAAAAATCAATAGTTTTAGCAATATTATGATGTTGCCAACACTGTACCCTATTTGCCTTGACAATTTCTGCTGTAGAGTGTCATTATACTTTCAGTAATTGGTTAACTGGCACTGGGACCTATAGAAGAAAAAAACATTTTTGAATTATGAATCAATTGCTCTCTTTTAAGATGTACTCTTTTCTCTAGAAGTATGCAGGAAGAAGTAATTGTGGCACAATTCAGATGGTGCCCTGCTTATAAATCACGTGGTTAGCTATGCCACACTTTTGACAGAGTCCTGGGAAGTGATTCGCTCTATTGACTTATGCATTTGTTGCACACATATAAAAAGAGCCACAAATTTTAATAATACATTGGAAGTAATTGACTTAAAGGGATAGGATAAGATTTTTGTTAATAATAGTAGATCTGCACTATCAAGAAATTGAATAGTTGGACTAAGGTTTGATTGTAAACTCACCTTTATGATTTACAGTGTTATAGTCGGTCATCTTGACTACTAATGATAAATTAGTTTTATGGTGTAACCAATATCTTCTGCTGTGAAAAAGAAATATATAGTAACATTCACAGTTTATTTATAGTTCATTGTAATGTGTTTCACATTTAAAATATGCATTTCAAAAATGCCTTCATAGCATTTGTAAAAATTTATTTAATTATTACAGTTGGATTAGAATTCATTGGGTTAATTTGATAACCTCTTAAAGATGTCTAGTTCTGTTAACCATCTTGTTTGATAGCAATTTAAATGGGAAAGTGAACTAAATAGAATCTAATGTGGTGTATATTTTGTTAAATCAGCACTTATTTGAACATAATTCAATAATTATTGCTCTAAAGGATGAATGACTTTTAATACATAAACACTCATTCAACAAGACCATTGAAGAACTGATCAGAGGCAAAATGGCTTGAAATACAATACTTTCAACAACTGGTTAGGAATATAAAACTTTATCTTTATATTTTAATCCGATGGCTATTTGCCCAAGATTTGCAATTTTTATTATTTCTACCTACCCACTGCCATTGTTGAATGAGATCTAAAGTAAAATTAGCCTCTTGACAATACGATGAAACTCAATTATTGCCAAATGTTCATTTATCAATCATAAATGTGACAAATAACTGTAAAAGTGGGCAATTTCCTTGGATTTTCAATCCTGCAGAAAAGAATAAAGGTAACAGTTCTATAAAAATTATGAACTTGTGTTTCTTACTGCCTCTTTTAGACAACCTAATTAGATCCTAGAGATTGAAATGCCCACACAAAGATCTCTATTTGTGTACAATTCATATCTAGGCACATGAGATATTCATAGTCTCTGGATTTTCTGGTCAAATATGTCTCTGATCTTGGACAACATTGACCACAGAGAGGGTGTATCCTTTAGACCACATGGAACTAAATGGATCTTTGCTCTCTGGGATATTTTTCTTCCTGCGCAAGCACACAGACATCCTCAAAGAATTGTGTGATTGGTCATCAAAGATCAAAACCAAAGCCTTTCTCAGGAACAAAGTGTAGTTTGTAAATATGCACAATAAAGAGAAGTTGAAATAAGATGTCACTACTGTCAGGTAACAGCTACTAACACAGGAGACACCTTCTTGCCATTAGCAGCTGACCTGATTAGCCTTGGCAGAGAGAGCTGGTATTGACCTTTGGAAACACTTTACATTAGCATATTAGTTCTGCTTGGTTGCTCATACTTCCAAGAGTTGCAGAAACCAATTATACAACAGTGAGGGCCATTATTGCAAGGGTCTCCATGGCAGATTTCAGAGCTGCAGCAAGTTATAGAACAAGTTGGATTTCATCACCATCAAATTGCACCACAATGGCCAGCTGCAAACTCTGGGGCTCAAAGATTCATAAAAGCAATCCGAAAATGAATTTGGAATGCTCAGTTGGACACTTTATCTTGGCAGTTACACTGCAGGCAATTCCAGTGAAAATAAATACTCACTGCAGCATGGGTGATGGGCCTATTCCACAGCTAAAATTAAGAATCACTTTGTAGCAAAACAAAAATATTTTGAAGGAAAACCCTAATGCAAAAGCAGAAGTGAAAGACTGAACAGTTTGAAAATACAATTTGCTATCGAACAAAATCACATTTGGTGAGTGTTAGTTTTTGTTTAGTTTAGAAAATGCCAGTCTGTTTTAAAGGGAACAGGTATTGGATGGTGTGTACATTTGCAAACACTAGAGGGGGAACTTGGAAGTTTTTCATGTTGAGTTGCAATCATGTTGGCATTTTACAACTTATAAGAATATTTCCTGTCAATAGTCAATGTTTATAAAGTCAGAGACAACAGTAAGATTGATAGTCAGGTCCGGATACTTAAATAACATTTCTGTAAATGCAGGTTCATCACTATTAAGAATTTATAATGCATCTCTCACTAATATTATAATGAAGGTCATAGTTGTCCTGAGCTTATCAATGTTGTTTTTCTCTCTTGTAATTGTCTATTAGGTGGAACTAGCAAAACAAGAGAAATGCGAGCTTTTGCCTTACATGTCACCAAGAAGAATTATTCTGAAAGGTCAGCGCATTTCTGCAATTGAGTTTGTTCATACAGAACAGAATGACACTGGTGATTGGATTGAAGATGACTACCACGTTATTCGCTTAAAAGCAAATGTTGTCATCAGTGCTTTTGGCTCCATCCTCTCCAATTCCTCAGGTAAGTAATTATGAACCACTGCAGTTTATCTAACTTTATATTACAAGTTTAGAAAGATTAAAAAAAAACTTAGTTATGAAGTCATTTTTTCCCCATTGATGTATTGTTAGTTTGAGTAGTCCACAATGTAACACACCTTGCCATTAGTTATACTGTCGTTTCTTCATAAGTACTCTGATTTCCATCTTTGAATTTATGGATTGAAAATAACTTAAGCACAGCCAAAATAAAAACTTAAGTTGCTGGAATCTCTCAGTAGGTTAGATAGCATTGTGGAGAAACAGAATGAATATTTCAGGCCAATGACCTTCCATCAGAACACTTCCTTTGGAAATCTACTTACAATAGGCAAACCATTTCCCAATTCTTTAATTCAATGACACCAAAATTTTTTTAGCAGAAATTCCTAATTCTACCACTTCTTTGTTGGACTCAGCCTTGTTGAACTGAAGAAGGGATTTGCAACTCAGCACTAAATAATTATCATCTAAAAATACTCCCAAATTCAGGATTCCTACAATAGCCTCGAATTAAATTGAGGTGCAGAATTATTTAAGTAATTAAAGAATGTGATGAAACTGTGAAACAGAGAGAGGCTTCCGAACTGCTCTATTAATGAACTATTTGCCGAGCAGCATTGTTTTATTTGTTTGGCAAAGCAGAATGTTTTAAGGGTGCCATAGTAATTGTGCTTTTTAATTGATTAGCAAATCTTAAACAGCAACTGTAGATTTTTGTAACCTTATATAAAGCAAGTATCTGTCATTAACATCAAGTGATTTTTGAGTTCTCAGCTGTGCAGGCACCAGTCTCTCACACTGTTCAGTTTCTTTCCACTAGAAAAATAGTCCAAATTCCTTGCAATGTTTCATTGCAATTGAGGGTCAAATTATCTCAGTTGAACTAATGCGGAAGCTCTTCATTTCAACTAAAAAGTCCTTTTGTACTACATTCTGAAGCTTCTTTTTCCCACAGGTTAAGATAAATAAAAATTAGTAAAAACCTTTAGAATCCAGTTTATCACTTATAAAAATGAATTCTAAAGCGTTGTTTAGAGGATTTAATGAGAAAGTGTTTGGCATTGTTTTTCTGAATTTTCCTTAACGACCTTCTGAATGATCGGGTAACATTCCCACGTGAATTGCTGTTCACAATATTGTTTTACTATAGCTCTGCTTATCTTTATTTGCCAGGTTTCTCTAATGGGTGATGTTATGCAGATTTTAAAAAAAGTACCCGGTCCCTGATTGGATGATTGGCAATAATAAATCCATGATAATGTCGTACTTCAGTGTAATAAAAAAATCTAAATTGTACAACTGTGCCAAAATCACAATATGTAAAAGTACATACATACTATTAACCCTCTACTGTTGAGCTTCTGTCATTTATATTTCAGTAGTCCCTAATCATAGAAGTAAATCATGCCATCTTGGGAGTTTAAGATGATAAAAGGTATCAAATTGCAGCCAAATCATCTGTACACTGTCAAAAAAAAACATTAATGAGCTGCTAAAGCTAGAATTACAGAGACTTCTGAAATTGGTTAAACATCACAGCCATTAAACTATTTATTGAAGCATTACAGATATACTAAAGCTAATGAGCATCTCTGCTGTTTAAACAAGTGCAAACTGAACACACATTACATGGATGCATAATTGGTTATGGCAGTTTATATTAAGAATTTTAATATTTTTATCTGCTTTAAATGTTATCACTATACTACACGCAGATAATTGTTGTGTTCAAAATGTCTTGTATAACTGGTGGAATTGAAGCTCAAGTTTTTCTTCTATTTGATTTCTCCTGTTTCGCCCGCTGAGCCTCACCACCTCTCTTGCTTGTAGTCTGTTGCGATGAACCCTCAGTATACAGATTATCATCAAAGAAGAAATCTACAAATTCCATAAGAGATTGATTGCCATGCAGTTCTTGTACCAGTTAGTACGAGGAGTATGGTGCCGATAATATGGTACAGCACAGTGACCGCCACACCTTAAGCATTGCTCATAACTACACATACAAGGTTATCTCATTTGAATATTTAAATTTTGTTCTTGGTATATTACTCATGACTCACAGTAAGAGCATCAAGTGCACTGGGGTGAGAATCCCTGTACCAGCAGAATGCAAATGAATAAAATCTTCAAAGGAAAGAAATTGGCTGAGAAGTACCAGCCTGCTTCCAGACTCTGGTGAAAGGCAGGGTGAACTAAGTTTAAGTGCATTTTCACCTACACTGCTTCTTAGAAGTGGAGGTTGAACAACTGAAGCCTTTTCCTGATTACTGGAAGTAGGCAACATTGTACATTGGATCTTGAAGAAATCTTTGTAGCCAATGTAATGTGGCTAGGTAGAACTCCAAGATTATTAGTACAATGAGTCAGAGCATGGTTGCCTTTTGCTGACACTTCAGTAAGGATCTGTGGGCTACCTGCTGCTTGCTGTTCAGCCTGTCTCCAACTGCTGAAGTCAGAGACAAGCTGGAGATCAGATACCACTGCATACGACCTACTCACTGTTGGACTTATGGACTAGGCACTGATGTGCTTAGCAGAAGAACTGGAAGCACTTCATGTCTGAAACAAACACAGAACACACTGGAAGTACTCATCAGGTCAAGCTACATCTGTGGGAAGAGAGAGTCAATGTTTCAGGACGGAGACCATTGGAACAGGTCCTGATTTGCACTTCATATCTGGTCTCTCAGCTTTATGTCTGAGCTGAGAGACAATACTTACACTGGCCTAGTAGCTACTGTAAGAATTATGATCTTGTTCATTTGACCCTGTAAAAAGGCAAGTGGTTTTCCTAGCAGATGAAGCATCATCTGTGGAGACAAAGGGATGATCGACATTTTGCATCAAGTCCCTGCATCAGGATCTGATGCTGGATTTTGAACCAAAACATTGACCATGCCTCTGCCTCCACAGATGTTGCTTACCTCGCTGAGTTCCTCCAGCAGTTTGTTTTTTGCTCCAGATTCCAACAACAGTAGTCTCTTGTAGCTTTCTTATTTTGTTTTATTTTATTGCTTTTAATTACTTGCTACGATTTTAAGATGTTTTAATTAATATCTTTTACTATTTTCTAAACATTTATATCAATATCAAAATATTTTAAATGTCTCCAGCAGAGTCATTTGCAAACAGCTCCAAAATCCTTTTACATTGTCAGAGGCCATCAGAACATTCCAAGGGCAGGTTCCCTGATCCTTAACCTGTCTGCATCCAATCCGCCTCAATGGTCAGTTCTCACGTATGAAGAATCAGTTTGGCTGAATCACTGTATCCAGAACAGGTTGTGAAGGCTGGGACCATAGTCTGCAAGGTAGGGCCAGTATGAGTCAGGCACTGTGTCTGGCATACTTCAGCATTTAGAATGCTGTAGGTTTTATCATTAGTTTTGATGAGAAGCAAATACCCAAGAGGAGGAGTGTTTGATTGTACAAAGATGTAAACCATCTGAATCTTGATCATCCTTCACCTCAAACACACACACCCCAAATCGATCTCTAACCTACCCATACAGTTTTAATGGAGACAGAATGGTGAGGGGAAATGGTGGGCAGTGGCAGGCAAACAACCCACTACCACAAGATGGATGCCTATTTCATCTATACCTGAGCTTCATAATTAACCACCATTTTAAATGTAATTTTGCTTTCAAGGGGGCAGGGATCACAATGGTTAAAAAAAAGGCCAGGACTTCTGGATCCACAATACCTACTTCAATCCTCAACCATCAGACACGGTTCTGATCTCGCTCTTTTCTGTTTCCCTAAACCTACTGATCTCTGGACCCAGCATCCTCCATGGGACATCCAGTCTCCACATCTAGAGCCTCTGATCTTGCCACTTAATTATCTCATGACTTGCTATAGACCTGTTCTTAGCTAGATGCTACAATATCCACCCTACATCCCCCAATATATAAAGGATTTGACAGGCTACATCAAGGGAAATCATTTTCTTTGGTCAGATAATAAGGGACCATTATTCAAAATATTATCACTAGCTCAATCAGGGACAACATCAGGAAGCAACTTTTCATGCAGGAAGTTGTGGAAATTTGGAATTCTTTATCAAAGAGCTGTTGAAGTTAGATTGAAAATGTCAGACTTGAATTTAATAATACTTTGTGCTCAAGGATGCAAAACTTATTGTCAGACAGACCCAAAGGACAGAAGGGCCCGCTCCTCTTCCTTGGTTTCTATTTTCCTGACTGATGGAAATTGAAAGTAACATCTAATACACAGACAGTCAGGATTATAAAATGGAAAGCTGCAAGCCAAGGTCAAAAGTTTAAAATTCAAAAGAGTGTGGAGTTATTTTAACTTAAACAAGACATCCTACTGATGTTTTTATTATTTTGTACTGTTAAGATTGTCATGTTATGATTGAGAAAAATGTATCTGATTCTGACTGTTACATTATGTGTTCATTAGCAGTGAACAAATGGACAATGATTATCACCTAGCTGTGTCTTACCTCATCTTCTCTTGGTCTGACTTTAAAAGGATTAGAGAGACATGAATGAAAGACATGAATATCCAGTTCAGATCACAAGAGGGTACTGTTGTTACACTTGTGGGTTACACTTTCATACAACTAGATGTTGAATATATCTAAATGATACACTCTTAAATGATGGATGCTCAGAGCACTTACCAGAATACCAAAGCTGCTGTATCTAAGAGAATATCTAAGTCAAGGCCCTAAGCTTGTAACAGTGCTCCTGAGAGAATGCACAAGTCAAGAAATATTAAATATTCCAATTCCAATAGAAGGAACAAAAGAACATGTTGTAAACACTACCCAATTCTTGAGCTAAATAGAATATTGTTGTTTCTTTTCAGCATTTCTCTGTACCTTCTATATTTATCTTGGGGATACATGCTGAATTTTTGGTAAAGTATTATAATGGACATTTTACATTGGTTGGCACCATTCCTGATGTCCAAAGGCACCCAGAAATCAAAGTACCATGTGCTGCAAACAATAATTTAAGACATTTGAAGGCTTTTGGTGAGCTATATCAACTTAGGGCAGTTCCAATAAGGTGGAGTATTCTGCAATTTGTGATTACATAAGAGATCTGTACATATTCCCGATAAATCTACTTGATGTTTTGTATCACGTACACAACTTTGATTAAACAGTCTGAAATTCATTAAACTTATCAATTCCCATTCTATGATTGGTGTATCTGCAATTTCTCTCTTCGTCTTCTTATCCAGATCTCAGCACCTTCCCCAGTTATGATATTAGGGTTACAGATTTGTATTTACCTGGTCCTGCTCTCATTTTTTATGTAATGATATCACATTTATCCATTCTTCTTTAAAGGGCCAACATTCCTCTTTACTTTTTTATAAACATTGTATTACAATTTAGTAATTACTTTTATCTCCTTCTTCCTGTTTATATTCCTACTTAATTCTGCAGTTATGTAAGGCTTTTTTAGTTTGATGCTGTTTCTTGGTACTTTTGCCAATCATAATTGCTTACCACATAACAGGTCTTTGCCCTTTATGAATGGATTCTGATTCAGAACTCTGAAGTCTACATTCCAACCTTCTGTATTGAATATCAACATCCAAGGGATCAGAAAATTTATTTCCTGCTTGGTAATTTGCAAAATCATGTTAAATGTACTGGTTAGTACTAACTTCAAGAAGAAAGGGTATTTAGCAGTGCTGAGAAGAAATAACAGTATTCTGTTTGACTCATGAATTGGCTATTGTTCAGAACTGGTTCCTTTGGTTAAAGGCTTCGTTAAACAACAAAGAGAAACAACCCCTTCCTTGTTAAATGTTGCTGTTTACAGAGACATTTTAAGGGGCTCTCTTTTCTGTAATAATAACATGATGGTTCAAAAATAAATGTTTATTGATGAATGAAAAACTAAGTGGCAATACAGTACGTAGAAATGAGATCAGAAAATGATAAACACGTTCTTCAATTCAGCATTGTAAACTTAAGTTCCAACATTACACAATGTGGAAAAGTGATAAGTATGAGAAAGATTGGTAGTATTTCAAGGAGAGATGCAGAAATTAAGTTGCTTGACTAAGAAATGACCTATTGCCAAAGGACACAATAAATTGAACATAATGAAAGGTTCCTCATTAATAAGAGTGGAAAAGCAAAATGATATGCCTGTGAATATAGACCATTCAGTAAAAGTGTCTACTCAAGTTACTCAGACCTTGAGTAGCTTATTAGTCAAACCATGTTTGGAACACAGTGTGCAATTTTATTATTCTACCTTCAAAAGGATATTTATATGTTGGTGAGCATTCAGAGAACAATGAGTATAATTCCAGAGGTACTCTCAGAACTGAATGTTTTATTAAAGAAAAAATGATAAAAAGAGACAGGTATTTAAAATGCTGAAGGAGAACATAATGCAAATAAAAGGATGTTATTTAACATACAATGAAGTGAGGAAGTGATTTTCTTTTATTCGTACTTGACTGGTAAGGTCAGTATTTAATGTCTATTCCTGGTTGCCCTGATAGTGTGGTTCTTGAACTGCTGCAGTCCATGTGGTAAAGGTACTCCCTCACCGCTGTTAGGTAAAGAATTTTAGGACTTTGGACCATAGTTTCATAGAGATTTGTAGAGTTATACAGCATGGAAACAGTCCTTTCATCCATGCCAACAAGGTGCCGATCTAAACTAATCCCATTTGTTTGCATTGGCCCATATCCCTCTAAGTCTTTCCTACCTATATACCTGTCCAAATATTTTTAAAACATTGTAATTGTACCTGCCCTTACCACCTTTTCTGGCAGCTCATTGCATATACCCATCAACATCTGTGTGAAAAACTTACCCGCCAGATCCCCTTCAAATCTTTCCTCTCTCACCTGAAACCTATCTCCTCTAGTTTTCAAATCCCCTACTCAAGGAAAAATACTGTGACTATCTCCCCTATCTAGGCCCCTCATAATTTTACAAACCTTTATAAGGTCACCCCTCAGCCTCCTTTGTTCCAGGGAAAGCAGTCCCAGGCCATCTGATCTCTCCTTATAATTTAAGCCCTTCAGTCCAGGCAGCATCTTTGTGAAGCAACAAATAATCTGCTGAAGGAACTCAGGGGGTCAAGCACTAGCTGTGGGAGGAAAGGAATTGTCAATATTTCAGGTCATAAACCTGAATCAGAACTGGCCCTTGCACCTTACTTGCTGACCTGCACTGCACTTTCTCTGTAACTGTAACACTATATTCTACATTCTGTTATTGTTTTACCTTGAACTACCTCAATGCACTGCTGTAATGAATTGATCTGTATGACAAGATTTTCACTGTATTGTGGCACATGGGACAATAATAAACCAATTTACACTCTATAGACACTTGGACAGGTACATGGGAGGAAAGGTCGAGGGGGATATGGGCCAAATGGACTTGCTCAGTTTGGCAGCATGGACGAGTTAGGCCAGAGAGCTGTCTCCTTGCTGTGACTCATGTTCAATGCACCCACCACTCTCTGTGCCAAAAAACTTGCCTTGTAAATCCCCTTTAAACTTTTCCCCCTTGCCTTAAAGCTATGCCCTCTAGTATTTGACATTTCCATTCTGGGAAAACAACTGACCGTCCATCCTATCCATGCCTCTCATAACTTTAGGTACATCTACGAAGTCACCCCTCGGCCTCTGACACTCCAAAAGAAAACAACCAAGTTTTTCCAACCTCTCCTCATTAGCTAATCCACTCCAATCCAAGCAACATCCTGGTGAACATCTTCAGCACCCTCTCCAAAACCTCCACATCCTTCCTGTAAAGCAGCGACTGGAACCTTATACAATACTCCAAATGTGGCCTGACCAAAGTTTGATTCGGTTGCAACACACACACACACAGTGCTGGAGGAACTCAGCAGGTCAGGCAGCATCCATGGAGGGAAATGGACATTCGACTTTTCGGGTCGAGACCCTTCATCAGTTGAGGTTTTTAATGATCAGGAATTTGTTATTTCATGCTTCTATAACTTAATCTGACCATTCTGTGTATTCTCGATCTTTTGTTGGAATTTGCATGCCAAATCATTACTCGATTTTGTTTTTCCATCTTTCTAGCTTTGATGATGAAGAATGTGAATTTTTAATTTCATGGGAGACTCGTGCAGCCTGTGCTGTAAAACCACAAGAGGTTTACATGGTGGGTGTGACCATTAAAAACCCCTCAACTGGGAAGGAGGTGGATTTGTCGGCTATTTATTCCAAGTATGTGCTTGGCATTTTGAATTTCTCCCTATTTGTTTTGCATGTGACAATGTTAATTTTTAATTACTGCAGTATGTGAGATTTGTTTTAAGAATTATGTTCTTTATGCAAATATCAAAACCCACTGATTGTGACAAAATGTAATCTCTCTCTCTCTTTGTACTCCACCAGTCTGCAGCAGTTTATAGAGTGAGCTGTTGGGCAACTGCAATTTCCTAACTCGATTTGCCCAATTCCATTCTAATCTGTTTATTCATAGCTGGAGACTTGAGCACAGCTCTACCATGCCTGCATCATTCTTTCTGACTTTCCCAAGGATCAGACTCCATCCCATTCTTACTCTTTGGCAGCAAGCGACTGATCTGTGGTTGGGGTAAACAGTGATCAAATTTGTGGACTAGTATCAGTGACCTGGGTTATTGATCCAGTGAGCTAGTTCGAATTATAGCAAATCTTAGAGATTATAGCAAACTTCTTTCTGCATTGCAGGTTGTACAAAGCTTCTGGTGATATCAGGTCAAATGGTGATTCGTATGTCTATGATATTCAGCTTTCGGGAATTGCTGAGCCTGAGAATGTTCAATGCCAAGGCTCCAACATTTGTCAGGTCAAGGTGAACCAGCCTGCCTTCAGGCGTATTGGCGTACCAACCAAAGCAAAGTACTACCTCGAAGGTGACCCTTCTATAATTACTTTTGATTTCCTCCGTTGATTGGTTAACTATTCATTAAGTTGTACAAATTGGGGTTCATGTTTGATATTGATGTCATAAGCTGGCTGATGTTAATCTGTGGTAACCTATAATATTTATAGATTATACACTATCCAAACCGGCACAAAATTAGTCTGACACTTCATTGGAGTGCTGCTCTATTAGAGGTATTTTTTGGCTGGGGCAGTTTATGCTGGTAGATGTAAAATAATCCATAGTATTTGGAACAAAAATGGAGGCACTCTCTCTAGTGGGTTGCCATTGTTTCTCCCTTGACCAATGACACTAAAGCAGATGTTCTGCTTGTTAGGTTGTGGTCATTTGTGAGAACTTGTTTTGTGCAACTTCTTCATTACAACAGTAATTCTAGTTTGAAAGCTACATCTCTGCAGGTGAAGCTCTTTGGGGCATCCTGAGCTTGTGACTTTGCAGTATAAATATCATTTTTCCCCTATAATATTGCCATGTCATTAAAACCTTTCCTCTGCTGTTGGTTTATTAGAAGTTAGCAGCAATATGGGATCAGCTGATATATTTTCCAATAGCCAGTAATCATCAAAAAGTCCATTGTGTTAGTCAAACTATTGCAGCTAGACAAATCTGTGAAGCTTGTAGAAGTCTTAATCAGAGCCTTTGATTAAGACTTATACAAGCTTCAAGTTCCTCATTTTATCCCCTGATCTTTATATCCTATATAATTTAACAAATGACGCAGTTAAACTGACCCCATTTCCCAGGTACCAGCCCAGTCTCCAGGGAAGACTGGAAGATTAGGGGTAGCCTGTCCACTTTTTCTGTGTTGTAGTCCATCTGATCCTCTCTCGTATTAACCTGATGTGCTGTGCTTCCCCTATTCTGCTTTAGCTCACCTCGCCGTGCAAGAAGCTCGAGGTTTAATTTCTTACCTTTCCCCTCTCGTGGGAATGTGCCTAGACTGTTATTGAATT
>JARFYF010000063.1:16070752-16081999 GCA_030265395.1 Rhina ancylostomus | reverse complement strand
ACTGTTTAATTCAGCTTCTGGCAGCTGCAGGGGAGAGGATAGTAACAATGATGGGCAGCAAAGATGATGATTTTAGTTTACCCAGTATTTGAAAATTAGACATTTGCAACTGAACAATTAGCCTGTTGCCTGCAGTAAGTAGAAATAATGTAAGATATCTAGTTTTGTTTTGTAAAAGATGTTGCATTATAGAAATATCTTGTATTTGTTGCAAGAGATGTGTTTGTACATAATATAATCATGTACACACATGTGCCCTGGGCAATGATAGATCAATTTTTAGTCTGTATGTCAGCATAATGCATAATTTTGTTTTTAATGTGGCTTCAGTAATGTTATTTGCAGGATATTCTTCAGCATTAAAAGCATATTTAATGTCATAAAGCCCATGTTCATACTGAAATATTCATTTATTCATTAAAAGCATCCTGTAAAGATCTACATAGATACATAATAAAACTGTTATAAAGTAATCTTTTTCTTAGATGTTATTTTAAAAACTCTGCTGTATCATTTATTTCCTAATAGATTATCATTGCCAGCCTCATGTGCACGTATAACAAGAATGACTGGACAGAGCTTGCAAAAATGGCAGAGGTAGATCTTTTGCTTCTGTGTCTTCTATATCACCACAGAAATGATTTTAAATATTATTATGTTTTGCATTGTGTTTTGTTTAGGGGCATTATATTAACTGTACATAGAATTACAACATCCAAAGTTTAACAGTGAGATACACTTGTATTTGCAGTTTCATTTTATACCAATGATTCATCAAATTGATAGAATTTTGATTTAAGCTACTGTTGCTGATAGATAGGATGGACAAGGCAATTAATTCAGTTTCAGGATATGGGTAGTATTGGCAAGACTGGCATTACTTGTACACAGTTAACTTTAAATGTGGCAGATCTTTTTCTTGAAAAACACAGCCTGTGTGGCATTTTTTTTGTAGTAATTTGGTGCAAGTGAACTGGTTGCTAGACAACTTTAGAAGACCATTAAGAGGGTCAACCACATTGGTGTGTGACTACAGTTATAAATATTCAGGCCAGGTAAGAAAGGTTGGCTTTATTTCCTTAAGAAGATTATAGTAAGGTGTTAACAGCCATGTAATCCTTAAATTGCAACAGATTTTAATGCCATTTTTACTGTGAACTGAATGTAAATTATCCAACTTTTGGATAGATAATGGTCCAGCAATTCAAAGAGTTTTTAAACTTTGTTCATGGGCACCGCTAATGTGAATAACATTTACGAGTTAAGGAAGAAGTCATAAATAGATGACACAAGGTTGCAATGACAGATTTATAGATATGCTCTTACATAGAACCAGTACAGGTTCAACAGGCTGAATGGCCTCCTTCTGCCCTAGAACCATTCTCTATAGGACATCAGTGAACCATTAAGATTTTATAACAAGTTGATAGTTACATGGTCACTGGTATTGAAACCAGCCTTTACGACCTGATTGATTTAATTAACTGAATTTAAATTCCCATCATGGAATTTGAACTCATGTCCTTGAATTATTAGACCAGGCTGCTGGATTACTAGTGCAGTAAAATTATTTGGGTGAATATCCAGACCATTATACAGAAACATCAAAGGTGACCTGATGTGATCCAACCAGATCTGGCTAGGCCAAACATGCTTAATAAACTTGTAAATCTGTATTGTGTGGAATTAGGGGAGTGAAGATGGTGAAATGTACTAAAAGAATGATACCAACCCACCTCCCCAAATCCCTGCTGTCCCAGGATGAGACTGAGTAAGAGTTTTACTGAGGACAAATGCAGAGAAAGACATGTTACAATGCAAATAGGTGGCTGCTGAGTGAGACAGGGTTACTTGGGGTAGGAAGTTTTTCCATGGGGCATTGCAGAAGGCAATAAAATGAGAGTGATGGTGTGGCGAAGAATATGAGGTACCAATGACAGATGGCCTTGTCTCTGACTGAGATGAGAATAGTTGGATCATATAAGATGTCATGATTGAGGGGAATGGTCTTGAATACAGATAAGAGAGTTAGGTTTAGAAATTCCAGCATTTAGAGCAACATTTATCTGCTCCATGAGATAAAAATTTAAGCTTACTTATTAAGAAATTGTTTCCTGGTTCACTGTGCATTTGACACACCAGCATAGGGAATTAGATGGACATGTATGGTGGCATCCAATGACGCCCAATGCATATTTGCATATGTATGCCCTACACTTGGTGCAGGCTATTCTTGCAGAAGCTCCCCCCAGTGAATCTGAGGCTTGCTATGGAGATATTTGAATGAAACCTGCCTGAGTGCATGCCAGCCCATGAAGTCTGGTGCAGAGAACAGACTGCAAAGGGGTAACCTTTGGATGAAAAACACAGCCCTCACTTGGGCTACCAATGTCATACCTGGAACTGACTATGACCCTGAACTTAAATCCCACCCACGTGACTGTGAGCAACTGCTCTCTAGGTTCCAACCCAATCTGAGGGGTCACAAATTTATCTCCCCTGATTGACAGATCTTAAATCATACTTATAAGGATGTAGACTGAAGCTATTTGGTCCATCATTTCCATGCCAACTTCCAGGGGAATAATTCCATTTCCCCCTCTCTTTTTATCCCTGTATCCCTGCAACTTATTCTCTCTCTCTTGTGCGTGTTAACTCCCCATGATTCCCTTTGCCATTCATCTAGACCAAGTGTCAAATTACAGTCACCAATTAACCTACCAGCACATCTTGGAATGTGGGAGGAAACCGGAGCACCTGGAGGAAACCTGAAGAGTCACAGAAGGAACATGCAGTGTTCACACAGGCCACACTAGAGGTCGGGATCGAACCTGGGACTCTGGACCTGAGAGGCAGTGGCACCACCTCTGTGCCATCCTTCCATTTCCATTTCACCACTTCTTCCATTCTCTCCACTTCCACAACCATAACCTATTTGACTTCCTCTGCTATATCACAGTGAGCAAAGGCCTTTTTTGCACTTTAGACATGCAACTGGACACAACATCTTGGGCCTTATGTGCAAAAGAATTTTACAACAGCCAGACCCCTCTCTATCCCACCATTCATAGTCAGTCTAAAATGGCTATCCTGGCATTGAAAAAAACTGCTGGGCTTTAAACTGCAGGGAGAAATTAAGGGAAGACAGCCAAAAAGGTTTCATTTATAATGGAAGTAGAATAAAACTAAAATGAATTTCATTGTCCTCCTGTGATGTGCATTTGATCATATTAGCGTGAAATAGTTAGTGATTGATTTCCTATATTTTGTTTCTTGTTACCACATTACTCATGGTGGTAAAAGTCCTTCAAATAGCTTGCAATGAATCTGAAATATGAGGGGTAATTTTACCTCCCAAAAATAGATGAGTTGTGCCAGGCAGTCAGTAGTCGTTAAGAAAGCTGTGTGCCTTCATTTTAACAAAGTTTGTGTTATTGATAGAGACTCATTTCCTTCAGGTCTAACTAGGGCTGGTGTAAATCCAACACCCTACACCTCCATATCCTTGCCCCCTCCATCATGGAACAATCACCTCACAATCCCACACCCCTACTCTGTGACCACCCTACCTGCGTCACCCATTCCCCAATCACAGACTGCTCCCAACCATGTCTTCACAACCATGTAAGCACCCTGTACACTGCCACCTTTTCTTCCCTAACTCTTCCAGTCACTAAATGTTCCAGCTCCATGGCTTGGCTTTGACCAGAACCTTCCTCATCTGATGAGTGATCGAGCCAGTCAGTCAACATGGCTTCCACATGAGGCCGTTAAAAGTGAATCTAAACCTTCATCGAGTCAGATTTGGAAAGACATATCTTCTGCCCTTTTCCTTCAGTTTTCAACTCTTCACACCTGCTCTGAAGCATAAAGTGTGTAGGCTCAGAGTATTTTAGAATCCTAAAATATCAGCTTTATCTCTCTGTAATTACAGCTATTGACAATTGCATTTCCTTGTAATACAGACCGTATACACTCAGAGTGATGTTCCTGAAATTGCTAGTCATTTTTGTGTGAACCCTGCAGTCTGTGGTACAGAATCCCAGGGTTAAGAGAGCTTATTGAAGGGAAATTAAATTAAACACTATTGGTAATTGGTTTTCTGATATTAAGCTCCAAATTCATTTTAAACCAATTCTGGCCTGATTGACCATGAAATCTGTCACTGAATCCTGGCTTAACTTGAGCTTCACTGTTTAAATGCCAACAATGATGAATGGCTTTATCAAGGAGCTTCTTCCTTTGCGTTCTATTTGGCTTATTTTTTACTTCTCCAGTGGTTATTAGTTCGTGAAGAATCACAACTTACATGAGCAAGTTTTTGGAGGTATATGTTTAATGTTTTATCTCAAAATTAAGAGTTCCAACATATTGGTCCAGAAATTTATTTGCAAATGCCTGATTTTTAGATGCAGAATCTGGCTGCTGTAATCATGCCCCTTGCTACATTGGTTAGTGTTCCACTATGAGTATTAGGGAAACACCCAAAGAGTGTGCTGGACACTGATCAGTCAATGTTATAGGCCTCATTCTCTGTCATTATCTCCTCAATAATACTTGATATAACACATATTGATGAAGCAGATAGCAATGGAACTGTTGTGAGGAGATCTTGCTGTGATCTCCTAGGACTATGGTGATTGATTTTGAAGAACTGTATCCACTGCAAACAGATTCTTATAAAACCGTTAGGCCATAACTGGAGTATTCTGCCCAGAACTGGTCATTAGACTTTAGGATGGGAACAGAAGAGGTTCACTGGAATGTTTCCAGAGGTGAGGGATTTTGCTTAGACTGAGAGACTGAGGTTGTTCTCTGTGGAGCAAAGAAGTTTTAGAGAAGTAAACACAGAAATGGCTGGAAATAGCAGGTCAAGCTGCATCTGTGGAAAGGGAAACACAATTAAAGCTTTATGTTGATGATCTTTCATCAAAATTGGGAAAAATTAAGGATAAAACGTGTTTTAAATTGCAGGGAAGGGAGAGGTGTGGAGAGATAAAAAGAATTAACTGTCATATAGTGGAAACTAAGCAAGTAGGAATTTAATTGACATGTTGGTCTTTATTGCAGCAGGATATGAGTCCTACAGTAGAGACATCTTACTCCATCTATGTAGGGTCCTGGTGAGATCTGAAATATTGTGGACAGATCTGGTCTCTCAACCTGAAGGAGCAGCTACCTGCAGGAAGGTCTGCATCTGACAAGTGGGAGTCACTCAAAAGTGAAATAATGAGGGTTCAGGGCCAACATGTTCCCTAGAGGATGAAAGATAAGGATAGCAAGTCCAGAGAACCTGGATGTTAAGGGATATCGGGAGTGAAGAAGAAAAACAAAGCATATGATAGGTACAGAGAACTAAAAACACATGAGGCTCTTCACGAGCATAGAAAATATGGTTGTACATGATTATAGAAAGTATGGAGGGTGGTGGGGGGTGGTGTTGAGTGTACTTAAAAAAGAAATTAGGTGTGCACAGAGGGGGCATGAAATATCACTAGCAGACAAGATTAAGAAAAATCCATTTTATGCATATTAAGGGCAACCAGGGATATACCCCAGGCTGCTATGGAAGATAATGAAGGAGAATGCTGGAGCCCTGACAAGTATTTTTCAATCTTCACTGGCTACAGATGAGGTGCCGGATGATTGGAGGCTGTTAAGTTTTAAATGTCACACAAATCAAAGAGTACAGGGTTAGTACAGGAAAGTAACACTGAGGTGAAAGATCAGCCATGATCTAACAGAGTGATGGAGCAAGCACACAGAGCTGAATGGCCTTCTCTTGCTTCTACATCTTATGTGGTGGTGAAGGTTGAAAGAGGCTGAACAAGTAAGGCATCCCTTCATGCTGGTTCTCTCACTGTCAGATGGATCCAGTCCAGCATCTATACCGCTTCCCTGTCAATACAGCTATACATTCCCCTAGCCAATGCAGTATTTGCTGGCAATAGCAAGGGAAATGACCTCTATTTACCCCATCAACATTAAAAAGCAAAAAATAAAATAAAATGTAGTGATTTCCTGCGAATGTTCTCCAATTCTCAGCTAATGAACTTCTTAGCCTCTGCTTGGTTATTTCCCATTATGGGTGGTTGAAATTGGAACACTCACAGTATGTGAGGAAAAGCCTTCCCCATCATTTCATTGAAAAGCATATTGGACACTAACACATTCATCTTTGTGTGTGAAAGCATTTTAAGTTAAATAAAATCAATGTTTTTGAAAGGGCAAGATTTATTATTGAAAGCTTTTTAAGTCATTTTAGGATCATTACAGTTTCTAATATCATTCAAAGCAATATTTTAACTAATTTTTAAATATAATCCACTGTTGATAAGCCTATTTTCTAAGAAATATGATAGTCCAATTTGGTACCAAGAAGCCATTTATTTTTTTTTAAATCCTGAACACTGAACATTGTCTACAACATTCTGGAAAACTTTTTACAACAAGTACAAAAAGTCGCTTTCTATTCCACTTAACAATCTACATGAGTGAGGCCAGCCACACTACATTTCATTTTAAACAGGAGACAATAATACCATACATGGTATGTTGTTGTACTTTGTTCACCTCAGAAAATGAATTTGGGATTTTACATTTGCAGTAGACTTAAAATCTTCTTCCTTCCTAGGATTCTGGTGCAGATGCCTTGGAATTAAACTTGTCTTGCCCACATGGCATGGGAGAAAGAGGAATGGGCCTAGCCTGCGGACAGGTAAAGCATCAACATCAATCTCTCACGTATTCCATTAAAAGCTTGAGCAACTGTTCTGCAAACCCTTACCAGAATAGCAAGGTAGGCCCTCAAGTGTGGCCTGAAACCAGACACAAGGTTTCAAGCTTTTGCTACAGTTCCTCTGGTGCTTTGATGGGGCAAAGCCTCTGTCTGTCCCTCAGTTAAACCAGAGCAGGACTTACACAGTAAATGGTAGGACCCCTGGAGAGTGTTGTAGAACAGAGACACCTAGGGGTACAGGTACACAGTTCCCTGAAAGTGGTGACACAGGTAGACAGGGTGGTGAAGAAGGCGTTTAGCGCATTTGCTTCAATGAGCAGGGCACTGAATACAAGAGCTGAGATGTCATGTTGCAATTGTGCAAGTCATTGGTGAGACCACACTTGGAGTATCATGCATAATTCTGGTCACCCGGTTCTAGGAAAGATGTCATTAAACTGGAAAGGGTGCAGTAAAGACCCACAAGGATGTTACTGGAGGGCTTGAGTTATAAGGATAGACTGGGACATTTTTCCCCTGGAGCACAGGAGGCTGAGAGGTGACTTGATAGAGATATATAAAATCATGAGGGGCATTGATAAGGTGGATGGTCATGGTCTTTTCCCCAGGATAAGGGAGTCTCAAAGCTAGAGGGCACAGACTAAAGGTGAGAGGGGGAAGATTTAAAGGAACATGAAGGGAATTTTTTTCACACAGAGGATGGTAGGTATGTGGAACAAGTTGCCAGAGGAAGCCGTAGAGGCTGCTACAATTACAATGTTTAAAAGAAATTTGGACAGGTGCATTGGATAGAAGAGGTTTAGAGGGATATGGGACAAATGCAAGCAAATGGGACGAGCTTGGATAGGCACCTTGGTCGGCATGGATGAGTTGGGCTGAAGGGCTTGTTTCAATGCTATATAACTCTATGACTATGCTGGAGGAAATAAAATTCTCTGAATTTTATTTGTAAAGAGACAATTCAAATTGGCCATTCTGCTGGGAGGAAGAGGATCACCACAACCTCCTCTAACCCAGGACTGCCACTACTTCTGGATCTTCAGCCCATTATCTATAGCCACAGTGCACAATGGCACAAATGCATGCTGTTGGCTACTGGATGTGCTCCAGATAGGTCCTAAGTAAGCTCATCCTGCCTCCTTAGTTATTATTCTATGGTCACCTTGGATATCATTCAGGACTCAGTAAAACATACATGCACAGGTATCTGTTATGTTAAATAACATTACATTTATCAGGATTCTGAAAAATAGTATTTGTGAAGATTGGTGTAAGTGTAATATTTTACTTTGTAATTGATGCCAGTTTTCCATCTGGAAACTACCCTTGTCCCCAGATTTGAATTTACAGACAAGTATTTAGTATAATTGCAGCATTTACAGTAATTATGCTCATTTATTAAAGTTTTCAACCTTACTTGGAAGCATTTAGATGAATAGCAAATGCACCAGTAATCTGAAAGTAGAAACTGGTTATTTCTACTCATGATCTCCTCCATTCATCATCTGATCTGATGCCCATCAATTTTTTTCCCCATTGGTCCAACTGAATAGTCATCAATTTTATTAACATCCTTGCTGAGTCCTCTTGCATTGTAATGTTGAATCATGACATTTGGATTTTTTCCTTACTCTTTAAATGTCTCCTGCAAATCTGACAACAGTTACCTTTCATGTTTCATGTTTAGTCCTTCATATATTAACAGCATTCACTGTTGTTGCCTCCAAGGAACACAATGGTTGATTTTGCATTGAACTATGCTTGGCAGAGTGTGCCACTGACAGTCAATGCTCTGGACAAGACCTGGTGTTTATTTTGAGGCCAGCCCTCATTAGCTAAGGATTGGTGGGCTGCAAGCAGAACCTACATGAAGCCCACTGAGTTGAAGACATTACAGCATGAGGTGGAACCGCTGATCAGAGACAGCACAAATCTGAGCCTCCATGTTCCAGTTCAGGAAGAAACTAACATAACTGAACAATATTGAGGATAGTTCATTTGAGAAACTTTGACACAACTTGGTACATCACTGAGTGCCAAGGTCTAAATATCATTCACCAGGAATTAGTCGAGCATTGCGAGATACCAGAGCTGTTGAATTGTTCATTGTGGAAATCCAAGGTGCCTGTGCAAAGGTGATTATGGTAGGACTCTTCAGAAAGGGAATCTTTTAAGAGTACTTGTCTTTCATCATCATTTCCCAACAAATTATTGACTACCAGTGGTGTTATGTTGAGTAACTACATTGAGATGTGCTTGACACCTCAGACAGATGGCATGTTACCTTCCTCTATACAATAGGAAATGGGTGGCCAGTTGGAGTCAAGGTCATTGGCCACTTGCCATCAGGTTACTCGTGGTTATTATATTCGCTGATGTAAGTACTGAATGATTGTAAAATGCTTGCATATGTAACTGAAGTGAAAATGCATTAGTATTCATCAGCATATACCTCAGTGCATCAATGTGACAACTGTCTATATCTAATGACAATCTCAGAGTTCCTGCAAATTACTGCAAGATTAGAGTGGTGGACAGACGCCACAGAGACTCACTTCATGTAGCACCGTTACAATTGGTGCATCGGGTGGACTTTAATCCCACCATTCCAGTCTGGACTCCGACCCAAGTCATGAAAGCAACTTGCATTTATATGATGCCTTCAACATAACTAAGATATCACAAGGCATTTCACAGGAATATCATTGACAAAACTTGACACCAAACCATACAGGAAAGTAGATTGACACAGATTTTAAGATGCAACTTAAAAAAGGGGTGGAAGATAAAATGGTGGAAGGAATTCAAGAGTTTAGAGCCCAGAGCTCTGAAGGCATGGCTACCATTGGTGGAGATATTAAAAGCAGTTAAGCACAAGAGACCAGAAGATTTCAAGATCAATATTAAACATCAGAAAACTAATGTAATATGTTATAGTTGGTAAATGAGTCAAGAGCAGTGGTTGTCAGGTTGATGTGAGTATTAAAAGTATTCACAGTAACAATAATGCTCTCATGTAATTGAGAAATAGGACTTCAAGGCTAGATCCTAGGGCTGCCAAAGGGGACAGTTAGAATAGCATTTACAAGGATATTATGCTTCTTTATGTAATGTATTGTAAGTAACAAGTCAGTAGAACATGCCCTGAATTCCAGACTGTATAAACAGAATAAGAAAAACTGAGCCAAAATGATGATAAGCCAAAATGGCCACTTCTGATACAGACAGGAAGAAAGAATGAGATATCTAAAGTTGAAGAATTCAATATTGACTCCAGAAGGCCACAATGTGCCCACACAGAAGATGAGATGATGTTCCTTAAGCTCGTGGAGGGCTTTCTTGTAGCAGCACAGGAGTCCACAGACAGAATGGGAGTGTGATGGTTAATTAAAAGTGGCAGGCACAGAACTGGAAGCTCAGGGTCACTCTCCATGAGTGCAGGTGCCCAAGCTATATTTGGTTTCTCCAACATAGAGGAAGCCACATTGTGAATGCCAAATGCAATTTTAAGAAATTTAAGTGCAACCGGAAGGACTGTTTGGGCTTCTTGATGTTGGGAAGGGACAAAGTGAAAGGGCAGTTGTTACATCTTCTTTGGTTGCATGGGAAATTGCCACAAGATGGAATGGTTGGTGGGGATAGAAGAACACAGAACACAGAACTCAACAGCAAAGTACAGACCCTTCGGCCCACAACATTGTGCCGACATTTTATCGTGCTCTAAGATCTATCTAACCCTTCCCTCCCACATAGCCCCCTATTTTTCTATCATTCATGTGTCTATCTAAGGGTCTCTTAAATGTCCCGAATGTATCTGCCCCCACAACCTTTGCCAGCAGTGTGTTCCACGCACCCACCACTCTCTGTGTAAAAAAAAAACTTACCCCTGACAACCCCCTTATACCTTCCTCCAGTCACCTTAAAATTACGTCTCCTCGTGTTAGCCATTGTCACACTGGGAAAAAGTATCTGACTATCCAGTCGATCGATGTCTCTTATCATCTTGTACGCCTCTATCAAGTTATCTCTCATCCTCCTTCTCGCCAAAGAGAAAAACCCTAGCTCACTCAACCTATTCTCACAAGACATGCCCTCCAATCCAGGCAGCATCTTGGTAACTCTCCTCTGCACCCTATCTAAAGCTTCCATATCCTTTCTACAATGAGTTGACCAGAAATGAACATAATACTCCAAGTGTGGTCTAACCAGAGTTCTATAGAGCTGCAGCATTACCTCACAACTCTTGAACTCAACACCCCAACTAATGAAAGCCAACATTCCATATGCCTTCTTAACAACCCAACCCTTTCGACCTGCATGGCAACCTTGAGGGATCTATGGATGTGGACCCCAAGATCCCTCTGTTCCTCCACATTGCTAAGAGTTCTACCATTAACCTTGTATTCTGCCTTTGAATTCAGTCTCCCAAAGTGTATCACTTCGCACTGATCCGGGTTGAACTCCATCTGCCACTTCTCAGCCCAGCTCTGCATTCTATCAATATCTTG
>JARFYF010000063.1:15984593-15994922 GCA_030265395.1 Rhina ancylostomus | reverse complement strand
ATGCTGCTTGACCTGCTGAGTTCCTCCACCAGTTTGGTTTTTTTTGACTAGACTGGGATTGTTTTCTTGGATCAGGAGGTGCTGAGGTCTGGAACTCATTGCCTGAAAAGATGGCTTATGCAGTTTGTCTCACCACATGTGAAAAATGGTTGGATAAGCATTAAAATGCATAACCTACCAGGCCAAGATCTAAGAGCTGGAATATGGGATCAGGCTGATTAAGTGCTTTTAGAGTGGCATGGATGCAGCAGGACTAATAGTCTCCATCTGTCATGTAGTAATCTGACTCAACCCTATTCTTTGCACTCAAGAATCCATCTCAAGAATGTACCACAAGGAATTGCATCTAGAGGTCTTGACTGGGGAAGTAATCCAGCTCTCTCATATTATGCTAGGACCACTGCTCTTCAATCACTGCTGCACAGGCTGGGAGGCTAAGCTAGAATTTCTGACTTTATGCACTTTATTGCCATCACTGGCAATTCTCAGACATTTGCAGTGCTTGTGGAGCACATAATCCAGTACCCAGACTATGCAACATTCTGCAGGCTGTGGCTTAGCTAGCTTTTTTCATTTAAGTAAAGCAAAACCTTTGCTACAAACCCAAATTGATGGGGAAGAAATTTGTTAAAAGTCTATTAAATCAGCAATAATTAACATAGGAAACCAATTGGATTTCACCAGCACCATAAAAGCTATTTTCATCCAACAGTAAATTGGCAGTATGCATCAACAAGCCATCAAGTCTCTAATTTAATATTCTTGCAGTATTACAATAACAACATTTTGCAAACATATAGTACCTCTAACTATTTCAAAACACTCTACAGGAGTACAATCAGACACAATCTGATTCTGTGCTGCAATAATACATATTAGGCAGGTGCTCAAAAGCTCCAGCATCAAATTATGTTTAAGGAGTTACTTAAAGGACAGGCTGTTTAACCAACTGGAACTACAGATGTTCATTGTGACAGCGACAATAATTTCCAGGTTATTCTTTCTATCCATTTACTTTGACATAATTGTGAGGCTATGAATTTTGAATACTGAATGCTGTAAAACAAAAGTAGTAACTGTTTGGAACCAAGGATACAGTCTAAAATAAAAATAAGGCCATATTTCTTTCTGTAGCTTTCAAAGACTGATGCTTTAGCTATTTGTATGACAGGAAATTGGTTGCTAAATTGAGCTTCGTAGTTTCAAACATTACGTCAACCTTGCTAGCTCCCAGTCAAAAGGTTTGAACCAAAGGAAAACAAGTTTTTAACACACTCTTACCTCTATCCTATGCATTAGATGTTAAGGATAGGTTCTGAGTATTGACGATGTTCAGCGCTTGTTGACTACCAAATAAGATCACTGCTAAATTAGATGAAAACCTGAACAGAATGTAATATATTGCTGTCACTGAGCTGTGTTAAGGTGCATCCAGCTCCCATCATTTTTGTAACAGCCAACTTACCGATCTTATAAGTAAGTCACAGTAGGTTTATTTACTATGGCAACTTGCTAAAAAGGATGCACAGCGTAGGGAAACATAGCACTTTAACCCCATGGCTGATTTTGCTTAAAGTGCTGGACCAAGGTTCTCCATCAATTGGAAAAGCATTCATCAAGATGCAGGAAAAGTTTTACCATCAGAACAAAATATTTCAGGTGATTGCACAATATCTCAACAGCATCCAGAGTGTGCATGAAGCTTTAATTTTGACCCATTTCACATTGCCATTTACAGCTACATCCCACAATGTACAGACAGTACTATTTAATGGAGCAAGTTTTCTCTTTCCGTATTCCTGTATCGCATTCCATCAGAAGCTGGGTATCTTTCCATCTTTTTTGTCCTTTCTTGGTCATCCATCAGCTGCAGCTATAAAAGTTAGTGAATCCCTTGGTACAAACTCTGACAGGACTGCTCTGAACCAGCAGTTAAACCCCTCAATAGTATAGTGGTTAGTATCACCGCCTGTCATGCAGTTCAATTCCCCGATGGGGAGATGCTTATTTCTTACAATGAGATGGAGTCTGGCCTCACAATCTACTTTGTTGTGACCTTGCACTTTCTCTGTAGCTTTGACGCTTTACTCTGTACTGTTATTGTTTTTACCTGTACTACCTCATGAGATGGAGCCAGAAGATGACTTTCTCACTCTTTTAGCTTGGGCTCCCTGTACAGTTTGGTATGCAGCTATAATTAGCAACAGAAAAAGCAAGCCTGTGTGTCACAACTGTCAGATAAAGCACCGGCCATCTTAAGATTGATTATGATCATAGGGAAGCATATAGAGATGGAATTAAACAGAAGTTGTTGGAAACAGCTGGTTAAGTAGCATCTGTGGAGGGAGAAACAAATTTAATATTTCAATCCAATGACCTTTCATCAGAGGTTTTCAGCACATGCTTTTTATTTCAGATTTCTGGCATCTGCACTATTTTATACTTGTATATGGAGCTGAGAGCATGGAATAAAAGCTGAGTAAATGACATAAAGGCACATAGATAGACTTTTTATATCATTGTTCTGGTTATATTGGGATGCTTTTGTTGGGAGATATCAGCACTTCCTTGCAGACACACTTGTCCCAAAACTGCAGACAGCAATTGACAAAAATTTTTTCAACTGCATCCATATTCTAATGGAATTCAGCACGGAAGCTTAACATGATAGTAATTCCCAAAGTACACAATGGGGAACCCACAAGAATATCCCACATCTAGTGGAACCACAAGCAGAAAGTGCTTCTCCATTCATTTAAATGAGGGTTAGATAGTGAAAGACTTTGTTAGGAATGAATTAATTTAGATTCTTTTTAAATTGAGTTTTTAATAAATATTTCAGAGTATTTTAAGTGTTTTGAAAAATTTTAGAAGGTATTAATAGTTTTTGAATTTCTGAGACATTCAGAGTGTTTTACAGTTCTGACAGAACTTCTTAAACCAGGTATGAAAATCAAGAAAAATGCAGATGTTGGAAATCTGAATCTCATGACTCAGGAGGTCGGGCAGCCTCAATAGAAAGAGAAACAGAGTTAGCATTTCAGTTTTGATAAAATATCTTTGACTAAAGACTCTGTTTCTTTATCCCCAGATGCTGCCTGACCTGTTTCCAACATTTCCTCCTCTTATTTTATGACTAAGCCAAAGGAATGGTTTAGCGAGCTGGCAAAGTCTCCTCATAATTTTGATGTGTGGTGTTTGTTGTCATGCATTTGCACTGAGTTGTGGAAAGGCCTTTTACAGTGCAGACTTTACCATCTAGACTGCTCTCCACTCTGACTAGCATCTATCCTAACTGTTCCAGATGCAAATGAACTTCTTTGAGAGTTATGGTCTTGTATTTTTGTGCTACAATTATCTAAAAATGCAATGTTATGGCGCCTGCTGTAGTCAATGTTAAACCTTGGATCTTGGGAACATTGGATCCAACAGTTGGTCTCATTAACCTGTGAAATTGAAGGATAAAGAAAGAAGAAGAAGAAACAGCCAAGTAAGAAAAGTGGTTGAATTAGATTTAAGCTTGATACAGAAAGATAATTAAAGAGGTAGAAAGGGATACTGGATTAAGAGAGAATTTAGGAAAAAGTGGCAGAAACAATTAATAAAAAAAATAAATAAAATTTAAGAACGGTAATATCTGGGAACAATTTACTACTTAAAAGATGGCCCCGACCTGGGGCCTCACAGTTTGAATGGCATGTCAAATTCAAAGATCATGTCATTTAAAGTGATGCTTACTACATGAAATGCTAGGCTTGGATAGCTGGAGCTAGATCCATTCATAACAGTGGCATACTCTCAGCAATTGCTTTGATATTCCTTGGGATGTTGAAGGTTGAAATATCATTTTTTGATGCTCATGGAGAAGGAAGTTGTGGAGCAACTTAAATTAATTTGGAATTCAGGATGTAGCATATCCTCACCACAAATTGTTGGAGTTTTTTGCAACCATTAATGCTGGTCTGTTATTTTTCTGTTAATTTGCAGCTATTTTTGGACCAATAAACTCACAATGTCAATTAGAGTGAAACTTTGGATTCTCATACCATGTCTCATGTTGCTCATAAGATGTGGGCAAACCTGAAGCAGCCACATTTACTGCCTAAGTCTTGTTTCCCAGTAAAGGTGATGTGTTATGTCTGCAGCCTGTTAAGCAACTGCAGCAATGGAATGGATTTTGGTTACATGCTCTTATCTCACAAGATTTCCATCAACATAACAAGTATGAAATTGAATTCAATGGTGGACTGATCTCATGTCACAAATATGACCATTTATGGAAACGCAGTGGAAGTTTTATCATCTGGGTATGATTAAACTGAAAATTTAACAGAGAAAGATTACTCATCCAGTGGTGGTATTCTTTGATGTGTAAAATCATGTTACATCGCATCAAGAAGACTTAACATCTTTTTTCATACTTATTTATTCGAATGAATGTTTTTGAGGTGCCTTCAGTCTGATGTAAACAAAACGTGTTGAGCTATTTGGGAAAAGTTTATGTGGTACTAACATCCTGAAAATCTGAGCCAGGTTGATCTCCACAATGATACAACTTGGACAATAAGAGATGGACGTTCTTGAGAAGGAAGAGAATAGAAATGCACAGTCTGGAGGAGGAATACAGAGGAAGAGGTGCGATTGACTCACTGGAAATACGAGAGGGACTGAATCTTTTTGCTAGATCCTTCATGGGGATTTTGTTACAGAAGAGTGAAATGAAAGACCTGCGGGTTGAGATGAGAGAAAAAAATAAAAACTTACAGAAAGATCCAACCTGAGGTAGGCTGAACAAGAGCAAGGGAAGCTTTGTGCTTGGACTTGGGCTGGATATACTGAATGGAACTTCCAATTACAAATTGCTAATCCCAACACAAACCATCCCGAATGTCCATTTCCCACAATTTCCTATCCAATGATAACTTGACTTTAAAAAAATTCATCACTGTGTTCAAATCTCAACCAGTGGTGGCACTGAATGGAGGCCAAGCTTTGTAATATAGGAACAGCATTCAGGTTGGTGAGCTTGTTCAGTTTGATTATCTGTTGCTCAGCTCCAATTTCCCCACTTGCTCAATATCCTTTGGTAGCACCAACATATTGGGTTAGTTATTCTCATGGTAAGTTCAGATTCAGAACATCGCCTGCCATTTACACATCACCATTTACCACCTTCTTTCTGCCACTCTGTCCTGGTCTCCACCCTGTCACAGACTTTGCCGTTTATTCTCTCTGCCACTTCTCTCTTTCTCAGCAATTTAAAACTTGTCTCATTTCTATTTCCTGTTCTAATGCAAAGTGCTCCACCTGAAACATTACCACTGTTGCTCCCTCCACAATACGCTGTGTGACGTGTTTCCAGACTATTTCTAGCACTTTCAGCTTTTATTTCAGATTTCCAGCAGCTGCAGTATTTTGCTTTACCGCTAAAAAATTCCAGTGGTCCTCAAAGGGTGCACTCAATGGGCATTGCAGTGGAGTGCCAATGACCATTTTGGCCAATGGTCCCGCTGTTGCAAACCTCAATCACTCCCAAAACCTAAGGAGGTGCTGGAAATTTGGAAGGGTGGAAGATGTTACAGAGATAGGCAAGTAGCAAGCCTTTTGTGAGATTTGGACACAGTGACCATAAAACCATTAGGAGCAGAATTAGGCCATTCGGCCCATCGAGTCTGCTCTGCAATTCAATCATGGCTGATTTTTTTTCAATCCCATTCTCCTGCCTTCTCCCCTTAACCCTTAACCCTTAATCAAGAACCTATTAGTCTCTGCCTTAAATACATTCAGTGACTTGGTCTCCACAGCCCTCCATGGCAACAAATTCCACAGATTCACCACCCTCTAATGGTGATGAAAGTTTTTAAATCATGTTATCATTGGACAGGAAGTTTGGGAAATGAGAAAAACAGGATGATTTGTTGGGACTAACAATTTGTAATTGGAAGTCCCATTCAGTTATATCCAGCCCAGCAACAAACACAACTGTTGCTCAAATGGATCAATACATATTATTTTATCATCATGTGCAGTGGTGCAGTTAGTAGAACTGATGCCTCACAGCAACAGATACCCAGCTTCAATCCTGACCTCGGGTGCTCTCTGTGCGGAGTTTGAACCTTCTCCCTGTGACTGTGTGGGTTTTCTTTAGGTGCTCTGAGTTCCTCCTATGTCCTAAAGACACGCAGGGTGGGTAGGTTAATTGACCACTGTAAATTGCAGTTAGTGTGCAGGTGAGGGCTAGAATCGGGTGGGGGAGTTGATGGGAGTGTAGAGAGAATAAAAAAATGGGATTAATATAAATAGATGGTTGACGGACCATGCTGACTCGGTGGGCCAAAGGGGCTTTTTCCATGTTGTTCCTCTCTGTGGTAGTAAAGGAGGTTTATAGAATTTCATTGATGTATCCTAATTGAGGCACAGCAGGTATAGATTGCACCTGTTATGCAATGAAAACAAATTAACTTTGGTCATCTCCAATGAACTGAGAGGATTTCACTTGGATTAGTTATACCATTGTTGATACCCATAAAGGCCAGACAAATATAAAATAGAATGGCATGCAAGTGCTAACTATTGGTATGGGTGTATTATAAACGTACAATGCAGGCTTGTCAGCCACAGGGCCACCAGAGTCACCAGTAAAGCTATGTTCAGAAGTCCCATTACTATGGTAACGATTAAAAGTGGAGTCATTTCCAGGAGTAGCCAAGCAACTGAACCTAATAACAATTAGTGCCAATTAACTGCCCCATTAATCATTGTTGTCTGTAGAGCGTTTCCTCTTGAGAGGATAAAGGGAAGGACTTCATTACCCCACGCTGTGACTGCCTTTATTTCAGATACTCTTTTAGTAAATTTCCCATCTTCCTTTTCCTAGATATATAACACTCAGACAACTGTAGATCTGCTTTTAACAGGAAAAGGGATAAAAGAACTCAAACTCTTTAAATGCTCAAGATTTTGAAACATTTTCTGTGTCAGCTTTTCCATTTAATTTATTTAGCATTTGTCAAAAAATACCTTGCATTATTTATTGAAAAACATGGCAACAATCAATGCATTGAAGATGGGGCAGCTGTATGAGTATGCTCCAGTGCAGGAAACAGAATAAGTTTACTGTGTCGCGACTAGCTACACTGAATAAAGACATGGGACACTTGTTTGGAGGCCAAGAGTTGAATGAACGACTGGGGTGCGCTGCCCCTTTAATAAACACCGTTCCTGTGCTGACGTCATGCGCAGGTCACGTGACCTTCCCGCGCGCGGGCTCCACTAACCCAACAAAGGAGGAGTGCCCCGCGCCATCTTGTGTCGGGGCCTCCGATGAGGCTCGCAATCGTGGGAGCTGGTTCGTGAAAGGTAAGTCGCCACATTACTAAGGATAATACTGGGAGCAGATCCTATCTGGTACATTTGCTCCTCAAAATGCCTTTGAAATTTCCTACATCCAACTTATTTCCATTCCTTATGTCTAACCAATCACATGATAAAATGTTCCTTCTCTTACATGCAGCCATATAAATTATTCCCTTTTCTTGAGTCATAGAGACACAGAGCAAAGAAACGGGCCCTCAGGCCACCACGTCCATGCCAACCATTTTACCTTTCTGCACTAATCCCATTTTCCCATATTCAGTCTGTATCCTTCTGTGCCTTGCCTACTCAAATGCCTGTCTAAATTCCATTAAACATAGAGATTAGATCTGCCTCCATCACCTCCTCTGGCAGCATGTTCCAGATACCAACTACTTTCTGTGTGATAAACCTTCCCTCAGATGCCCTTCAAAACTCTTCCGTCTCACCAAAAATCTATACCCTCTTATTACTGATACCCCTATAATGGGAAGAAGATTCTGACTATCTACCCTATCTATACTTCTCATAATTGTATCTACTTCCATCAGATCATCCCTCAGGCTTCTTCATTCTAGGGAAAATAAGCCCGGCCTATTCAATCTCTCTCCATAACTAAAGTTCTCCATTCCAGGCAACATCCTGGTGAATCTCCTCTGCACCCTCTCCAGCTAAATCACATCCTTCTTAATAGTGTGATGACCAGAATTACACTCAAGTGCGGCCTGACCAGTGTTTTGTAAAGTTGCAACATGATGTCCCAACTCTTATATTCTATGCCTCGAACTATGAGGGCAGATATGCCATGTGCCTTCTTCTCCACCCTATCTACCTGTGTTGCCACTTTCAGAGAACAATGGACTTCGCCCCAAGGACTCTGTTTATGAACATTCCATAGGACCCTACCATTTACCGTCCATGTCCTATCCCTATTTGGCTTCTCAAAATACATCAGCTCACACTTGTTGGGGTTTAATTCCATCTGCCCACATTCCACCCAATGGTCCAACTGATCTACATCCTGCTGTAGCTTAAACAACCTTCTTCACTAACCACAGCACCATTAATTCCCGTATTGTCCACAAACTTACTAATCATACCCCTTACGTTCACATGCAAGTCATTAATATATATCACAAGAACTATTGTGATATACGTTATGTTAAAATTGAAATCAGCCTTCCCCCAATTTAGGACCTTAATCTGACGACCAAACTTATCTCTTTTCATAACTGCCTTGAAATTCACAGAATTATTGTCACTATCGTCAAAACGTTTCCATACCGACACTTCCACCACCTGCCCAGTTTCATTTCCTGAGATAGGTTGAGAACAGGCTCGTCTCTAGTAGACTATTTACATACTGTCTCAATAAACTGTGGAAATCAATTCTAACAAAGCTATCAAGTTAATGTACAAGCAATCCTTTAGTTAACTCACTGCATTGCAACACAGCTGTTGAGTACAGAAATACAGACATCTTTTTGTAGTGAGAAAACTGTCAATATGTCAGCTATCAGCTGTTACCTGGGGTGATGCTGTAAACTGCTTTTGAGGGCTGTGCCTTTAACCGCCATGTCATCAGCCAGCTAGTCAAGTGACCACCTGTGTCTGCTGATGAAACCAACGTGGTGAGGGATGTGCTCGTGGGCGAGAATATCCTGCTGTATCAAGAGGGTCACCAACAGTTGGCTGAGCAGCATGCATTGTGCCTGTTACTCTCGGGCAGCAATTGATGTATGCTGGTTTGGACCTTCTTAACCAAGGTCCATGTGATGAAGCTGTATCTAGCTTGTATGGGTAACATACATCACACACAGGAAACAGACCCTTCAGCTCACTGAGTCCATGCTGATCATTCATTTACATTTATCCTACATCAATCATTTGATATGTTGGATTTGATTTGTACAAACGTAAAAACGTAGTAAAATTACAACCTGCCAGTAACAATAGGAAATGTACCAGTCAAATTCCTTAAATGATTATTTCCTAGATTTGTTTAACATTCACTTTATTTCCTCATCTAGCTGCAGTATAGTTTAAAAGGTATATGAAAACTTAAGCGATTCAAAACAAGTTATTAACCGTGAACAGAAAATACCCCACTCTTGTTAGGAATGTGCTAAACTATAACCAGAAATATTTGTTTAGCTCAGCAATGCTCCCATCTCTCCAACACCTTGGAATTGAGCTCTGTTTTCTTCCTGAAGCCTGCATTATTTGGCTGGGTCTTTTATATCTAATATTGCTTTGGGTATTGTGTGTGTAGAATATTACTGCGACTATATCTGAACAACGGTGGAAGTGTTGCACTATTACAGATGCCACCTTGCAGATGCAACACTGAATCTCTCAAGTGCACACAAGAGATCCCATGGGACGATTTTGAAGCTGAGCCAGGGTTCTCCTCGGCATTCTGGCCAACATTTACCCTTCTAACCAGAAACACTACAGATAGATCATTGGGTAAATATCTCAGTGTTTATGGGAACTTTCTGCATTCCAACAGTGACAATGCTTCAAAACGACTACACCAGTTGTAAAGTGTTTTGGGATATTCTGTGGTCATGAAACGTGCTTTCTTGTTTTCTGTCTATTGTTGTGAATCGGTATGCCATGGTTATGTTCTCTTTCTCCTGAGATGCCAACCAGTCAATTCAATACTTTCAACTCCCTCTGAATGAGCTTCACTCTGCCATGCTTCTCCTTTTGTACCTCATAAGGTCAGAGTTATACAGCACAGAAATGGGCCCTTTGGCCCAATGCCCATGCCAACCAGGATGCCTACCTGAACTAGTTCCATTTGTCTGCATTTGCCCCATATCCCTCTAAACCTTTCCTATCCATGTACCTCTCCAAACATCTTTTTAATCACTGTGATTGTACTCATCTCTACCACTTCCTCTGGCAGCTCGTTCCATATACCCACCACCCTCTGTGTGAAAAACTAGCCCCTTAGGTTCCCTTTAAATA
>JARFYF010000063.1:15751716-15788979 GCA_030265395.1 Rhina ancylostomus | reverse complement strand
AAAAGGTTCTCCTGGCAAAATCATTTCAGAGCAAGTTTGAGAATTAAAAAGACTATTTGCTACATTCATTACAAATAAGTAAATTACTTACGGAATATTTGACAGATGGAGAGTTGCTGAGGGAGGAAATATATTCTGGAAATTCTTTGAACCAGGTTTTTTGAAACGATGGAGTGGAGAATTGGTGAAATCTTTTGTCAATCCCTGGTCATCTAGGCCTTCACGAGGTAACTGTACTGTCTGGTGTTTGGACAGGGTAACACGAATAATCTTTCCATACATTTTCTGCCCATTCAAATGGCTCATGGCTAACAAATAAAAAGTCAGTTTTTAGCACATTTTTAAAAAGGACAAAAAGACTGCAGTCAAATGCAAATGAACTCTTACCCAGCTGTGCCTGGTTAACATCAGCCATTTGCACCAGAGCACTGTCTTTTTTATTGTACAAAATCTTCACACGTTGCACATCACCATAAACACCTTTGCAGAGTGGAAAAGTGAAGAAAAATAAAAGTTATGCACATAATTTGACAACAACAGCCAAAAGATCGATGAAACATTCAGAGCAGACATCAATGTGAACAAATTTGACATCCAAAATGAGTACAACAAATCAAGATTTAGCAGTGATTATCTGAAGAGAAAAATCCTGGTAAAATCCCTCAAAGCTAACGTGAAGTGATACTAAATTAAAGATCATGCAAAATAATTCACAGCATGCATTACCATAAATAAAATAGCATCTATGGAAAGAATTACAGCGAAAGAAAAAGTAGCAGATTATCTACATATCTAATAAGCTGAAATGCTAGCTACAAAGAATTAAGGTGAAAAATTTTAAATCAATAATAAAAGTATAGTGCTAACGATAACATACCGAAGAGGGTAAACAGACTTTGGGGCGTAACCATCTTTAGAAGGAGAGAAGAGCAAGCAGCGTAAGACAGGAAGAGAGAAGAATCGAGGAAGAGCGGAGATGAACAGATCATCCATAACGAAGGGTGGTTCCCGTAGAATGGTGAGGTGGTCATGGATCATGGTTCAAGGCAGTTAATTGGGGCAAGTTGGTCCGAGGAACATTTTGTTCAAGCACATAAGCATGAACACAAGGAATGAGGCAGGGAAGGAGCAGATAGAGGGTTGGTATCAGGAAGGGTTGGGGAATCGTGAAAGAAACACACAGGGTAAGATAAAGGGATGGGATGGGTAGGGGTGGAGCAATGCAGAAGAAAACAAGGAGTTGGGGAACAAAACAAAAATAAATATATAGGTCAGTACATAGGAAATGCAGGAATTTGGTCAGAAAATGGCTGGCTCATGTACTTTACAAGAAAATAGTGTTGAATGTAGTCACCCAAGACAAAATAAACATGGGTAAAGTACATTTATAATCAAAGAATTACAATATTTCTTATTACATGAGAAAGTAAAAACAAATCATGCAAAAAAATGAATTTAGAACTGCATAATCATGGCTAGGTATGAAATGCAGGCAAATAAATATTTGAGAGGCACTCTAATTCAAACATTACATCTAACCGCATGCAGATGTGTAGCATAAAAAAATAATTTCCACACTTAAATCTATATGTTAATTTGAATTTTATAAATGAAAACAGACCATGGACAACTTCTCCTGTGAAGTGCTCAGATACAAGCCACATTTCATACCAGCTTTTGCTAAAGCCAAAATGAAAACAGAATACAACTAAATCATTTGAGGATAAAACCAAAAAACTAGGTTTCTATATAAATACAAGGTTTATAAAGGAAAATACAGTGAAAACTGGGAAGAATCTCAAATTCTTCGGATAGAACCTTTTAAGAAAAGGTATTAAAGCAAAATTTACTTTAAACAAGAACTTATGACAAACATATGCAAGCATGACAATAATCAGCAAGACATCAGGTTTTACAGTGAGAAACAGGCCATTTGATTTAACAGACTTCATCTCATTCTAACGTATCCAGCTTTTCCTTTCTCCCTCATTTACTTAACTTGCTTTCTCATTAAAATGAATCTATACTAAACTCCTCAAATATTCCACCCAGCAATGAATGAAACATTCTCATTTTAGTAAAGATTAGCATTTCCTCTATGCCCTCTCTTTTGGAGGCTCTTACACTTTGGTAAGATTCTAATATCAACACAACTGAACCCATGATCAGGCTGCTGCCTTCGAGAGTACCTTTTTTTGTCTTCCCTGATGGTACTGCCCCCTTAGGTTCTGGTGACATCTTTACAAATGCTTTTTACACTCTTACATCCCTTTTATTCTTTTGATGATATGGAGACTGTGCCAATGAGAGACGCTTTTGAATTCTACTTTAATAGAAATGAAACTCAATGCCTTGCAGTATTTAGTGGCTTTGGTAATGTGCAACACACCTCTAACAAAGGGAACATACCCCGCTTTTTGAAACTTTACCCCATTTGGATACCATGTTTCAAGTAGTAGGTAACATCTCTGACCAAAATACACCACATCAATTTTGAAATTTTCTATTTACATGCCCATTCCACAAGTTGTGAATATCTTCTTGTACTGCTAAAAAGGGAACCAGATAACACTTTATAACCAAGTAAACTGAATGTACACACTTAAGTTTTCAGTTTCAATTACTTCTGTAAAGAATACAAAAATAAAAGCAGCAGCTCATTCAGCCCACCATTCAAGGGGTAATGGCTGAACATCAGTTCCACTTTCCTGCACTAACCCCTATCCCATAATTCCCGTAGTATACAAAAATCAAAAATACTAAATAACTGAGTCTCCACATCCCCCTTGGGTAAAGAACTCTCGAAACTCATGAGCCTTTGGGTGAAGAGTTTTCTTCACAACTCTTAAGAGTCAACCCCTTATTTTGAGACTATTGCCTGATTCTTGACATCCAGCTAGGGGAAACATCACTTCCATTTACCCCGTTAAACCCCTCAAGAATTTTGTACCTTTCAATAAGATCATTTCTCATTCTTCTAAACCCAAATGTATAGGCCCCAAGTGTTTAATCTTTCCTTATACAAAAGACCTTCCACTGCACTCCCTCTATTGCAAGTTCACCATTCCATTTATATCCAGGAGACCAGACAGGTATGCAATATTTCAAAGATGGTCCCATCGTGCTCTATATAATTAGAGCCATATATTTTTACTTTTGCTAGAGCTTGTAGAATGACTGATTTACAAAACAGGTTAGATCAGCAAACAGTAAAAACTGGCACTTAAATTTCAAAATACAACAGCATTCCCTCTATACCTAACCAATATTACTTCAAAGAACAGCAATTTGCTTTGTAACAGAATTTACTAGTATCATCTGACTAACTTGATATGAAATTTAGAGTCATGGTCATCAAGTCAGAATTATACAGCACAAGAACTGGTCCTTCAGCCCACCTCGTCCATGGTGATCAAACTGTCTACCTGAGCTAGTCCCATTTGCCTGCATTTGGCCCACATCTCTCTAAAGCTTTCCTATCCATATATCGGTCTAAAACATCTTAAATGTTGTAATTGTACCTGCCTCTTATAGCTTCTTCCAGCAAATCTACAATTATTTTAGACTTTACAAATATACTTTCTTCCCATCACCAGCAATGTTTCAGGACAGCATGTATTTATTTAATTGTACAAATTTTGCTTCCACATTTGCAGGGAATTTAAGCATATATGGACACAGCAGAAACAACAAGACAATGAATGAATGGAACAAACAAATGTTAGACCAATGAATGAAAACAAATTACTCTGGATAGAGTGCAAAGAACAAAATCTGTAAGAAACAAATTACCTCATCATTCAGATTGCTAACGAGGAGGACACTGTGGTTGGCAGAAGCAACTCCAGACATTGCTACTCGGCCTGCAGCTGCTGCAGCAGCTGCAGCACCAGGCATAGCCAATGGGCTCAGTGATCCTGGAACAGCTGCAACAGAAAAATAACTACTTAAAAATAAACTATTTTTATGTTCTCCGCAATTATAATTCCATCTGGAAGGAACCACTCTATTTAACAATAGGTATTCTCAAAAAGTACTCTACTTTGACTAGAAATCACAAGTTGATTCAATGAAGAATGCCCACATTTTTGATGAACCACATGTTGAGATGGTTGACTGAAGTGAGCATAGTCAGCTTCATGAGTATAGTTAGTTATTGCCAAAAATAAACCAACTTAAAATCATTAAGAACTGCTAGTAGATGTGTTGTGGATGATAGGCACAAGGTTTTACCTCTGCAGTGTCTGATAGACAAATTAATATCTCCCAAAGTTGACAGGTGAATAAAGGGTGCTCAGATGGGATATGAGGTACTAATGGAATGTAGCTCATTAATAAGAATTTTTTTGGTCAAGGAGAAAAAAACTAAACCTGATACAGGAAGACACCACAGTTGACAAATGTCAAAAATTAAACAGGGAGTGCATATTTCATGCTTCCTCAGACTGAAGAAAACTTTTCATTGTACCTGTGCATACATGTACTTCTGCATGTGACAATAAACTTAAGTTTGACTTTGAAATTTGGCTTTCAACTTTGAAGTACACAGCCCAGTTTTTTTTGCCTTTGGAGGCAGCAAAGTTAATACACAAGTCAAAAGCAGATACAAGCAGAACCTGGTTTGTATAGAATAAAAATGAGGACAAAGCAGGCAGCGTTATTGCCAATCTTCTAAACAATATTACTTTTTTAGCATTTTCTTTGATGTCCAGCATCTATATGTTCCTTAGATTCACTTTCTTGTCCAACCCCCAAAATCACTCTTTGAATACAGAACGTAAAGTATGATATATCTTAACTAGAGACTTCAAAAGATTTACAAACCACTGCATGTCCTAATCTCTCCAGGTACAAGAAATATACTTGCAGAATCTACACATCAAATTTTCCCAGTGTTATGTCTCAATGAGATCAATTCTCATTCTTTTGAGCATAAGAAGTTATTAAGATAATGTTCCTCAACTTTTCTTCAAGTACAAAGCCTTCAACTGAGGAATTAACTTGCATCACACTGACTCCTTGTCAAACGTACCATTCCTTGGCCAGAGATCAAATTCCACAGGCAATCCAAAAGAAGTCTCACCAAAGCCTAAGACAATCTCAGCAAGACTTCCTTGCTTTAGTACTCCAATCCTCTTTCAATAAAGGGAAACAATGTTTATTTTCCTAATTATTTGCTGTACCTGAATGTTGACTTTCTGCATCATTAGAAAGAACACCTAAATTCCTGCTGCCCAACATTTTAACATTCTTCCCATCAAGATGCATAATTGCACATTTTACAATAAAGTTCACGTGCGATTTTCTTGACTACTTGACGTTTATATATAATCCTTTGTGGACTCTTTACCTCTCACTACTCATTTTTGCCTAGCTTGTATCATCAGCAAGTTGACTTTACATTTAAGTCACAAACCTAAAATATACTTAGCAGTATTCCACTCATGACAAACTGGCAACCTGAAAAAGGTAGCAGTCAAGCTTTGAGCACTAATTTCCTGAGACAAGTGATTCATTTTTTTTTCTGATAAACAGCTCAAATTGCAAAAATACTCAACCCTATGCAGCATAATTTTTTTTAACCAATGTCTTTGGAAGTCTACAAAGACAACTATTTCACCTCAAAAGACGTAACTATTATATGAAGAATACCGGAAACTGGCTTGCTCATGAGTGCATTCCCTGATATTCCACACGAGCACAGGTTTTCAAATCAAATAGTCCGGAGTTCTGATCAGCATCCTGGGAGTTGTAACTATGTATTAAATTGCTAGAAAACTAGCATTTTCCAAAATATATGGACTATTTAGTTAAACAATAATGTAACTCTAACCTGCAGACTGTGTAAAGCTGATTGAAGATGGAAACCCAGACCCGCCACTGTATGGCCCAGACATCATTCCTGCAGGTGTACCTAACAATTGAAAGGTAAAAAAGGTAAACAAGTGGCTAACATGCAGACATAAGAAAGACTGCAGATGCTGGAAATCTGGAACAATACACTAAATGCTGGAAGAACTCATAGTTGACACTTTGGGTCGAGGCCCCTCTCCAGGACCAGAAAGGAGAAGCCAGCACAAAAGGGGTGGGGGGGGGGGGAGGGGGAGGGTGCAGCAAGAGCTGACAGGTGATGGGTGAACCCAATTGCTGGCTTCCCTCCTCTTTCTTTCCAGTCCTGGGGAGTGGTCTCAACCCAAAGCGTCGACTGTCAATTTTCCCTTCATAGGTGCTGCCTGCCCTACTGAGTTCCTCCAGTGTTTAGTGCGTTGCTAAACAATTGGCTAATATATATTTGTAACTGCATTAACAATGAGACACGTAGTATCAAATATTATTTGTCTTCTTTCACTTTTAAGTGTGGGAAGAGTCAAACACGTAGTAAGTAACCTGATTTTAATGTGCCCATTTTCGCCAATAAGTAGAACTTCTCAGGAGTGGTTATGGCTACTCATCCCCAGAAGGCTGGGCATTTTCGCATAAGAAACAGCGTGGGCCATTCAGCCCATTGTGCCTTCTGCACTATTTAATAAGATCATGGTTGCTTTTTACTTCAGTACCTCAAACTGCACTAACTCCAAATTCCACTATCTCCTTAATGTCAAAAAATCTATTAATCTCTTTCTTGAAGTTACCCACCAAGGGCCTGCAGCTCTGTCAGACAGAGAATACCAAAGATTCAACACACTCCAGGTAAATAAGATATCTTTATTAGTGGGCAGCCCACTAGTGTCACCACACTTCCGGCACCAACATAGCATGCCTACAACTTCCTCACCCGTACATCTTTGGAACGTGGGAGGAAATCGGAGCACCCAGAGAAAACCCACATTGACACGGGGAAAACGTACAAACTCCTTGCAGACAGTTTGTATTTCTTAGAGAGCAAAAAGCAAGCTGCTGGAGGAACTCACGGGTTGCGCAGCATCCATGGAGGCGAAGGAATAGTCAACATTTCTGGTCAAGACCCTACATCAGGACTGAGAGTGTAATGGGGAGATAGAAAAGCATAAAGAGGTGAAAGGGAGGGATGAGGTGGGGGCTGGCGGGCAATTGGTAGAACTGGGTGAGGAAGGGGATGAAAGGCATATGAAGCCAGATGGGCAGGAGAGGTGGAGTTGGAAGACAGCAACTTGTGGGTGATAGAGACACAAGATGGGACAAAGGGACGGTGAGGGTAAACAGAGGCTGGAAGGTGGTAAGTGGAGACACAAGGCTGCAGATGCTGGACTCTGATAATTAAAGAAGGTGATAAGTGGAACCAGATAAAGGGGGAATGATGGGCAGTTGTAACCAGTTGGGTGAGGGGAAAGAAAACCCAGTAGGTATGGTATGCAATTTATAAGCAAATGAAACCCAGGTGGGGCAGGGGAGAACCTGAGGGAGAGGGAGAGGGAGAGGGAGAGGGAGAGGGAGAGGGAGTGAAGATCACTTGAAACTAGAAAATTCAATGATCATACCATTGGTTGTATACTTGGATAGAATATGAGGTATTGTTCTGGTTTGCATTTGGCTTCACCTGAGGGAATTTTAAGTTCTGAATGGCCAACTCCTTATTTTCAGTCTGTAAGCCCTGGTTCTAGACACCCAGCCAGACTATCCCCGACTTCACATTTTCCCTGTCAGGACCCATAAAAATTTGTCACCTTCACTGAAATCACTTCTCATTCTAAACTGGAGAAGGCTAGCCCTAGCCTGCTTCATCTCTCTTTATACAACAGATCCATCATCCCAGGAATCAACTCAGGGCATCTTCACTGCAATCCCTCTACCACAACTATATTCTTCCTCTGATACAAAAAAATCAGACCTATCCACAATATTCTAGATGTTGTCCTCATTAGGCTCTCTATTCAATAAGAACAAGATGTTTCTACTGTTTTCATTTCATCCAATTGACTAGATCTTCTACTATCTTTCTGCAGGCTAAAACCTTTCTCCTAGCTGTTAACCACATGCCCAAATGCCATATTTTGGATCATCTAAAAACTTATCGGCTCCATACATTTGGAGTCTAAAATCATTTCTATTACAAAATGCAAAGACAGAGTACTGAATCCCACAGAACCCCAATATCGGAAACCCTTCACTCACATTTAAAGTGGTTGAGTAAAAGCAATTCTTTTATTACAAAGTACTTCAAGCACAGATAAAGGACAACTGGCCTATAGGACATGTCCAAATTTTATGCTCCAACATAAAATTTGGTCAGGAACTTTTCTGTATCTAAAATTCAGCAGTAGAACCCAGACTCAGCAGTAGAGTGCAGGGATTTGTGAAGATGCTGCTGAGACTCGAGGGAGAGTTTAGGGAGAGGTTGGGCCTTCCTTGGAACTTAGGAGATTGAGGGGTGACCTTATAGAGGTGTTTAAAATCATGAGGGGTATAGGCAGTGTGAAAGCACGGTCATTTTCCGAGGTAAGGGGAACTACAAACTACAAAGATTTAAAAGGGACCCAAAGGACAAATTCTTCATGCAGAAGGTGGTGTGTATATGGAATGGCTGCTAGAGAAAGTGGTTGAAGGTAGGTACAACAACATTTAAACAGACATTTGGATAAATACATGGACAGGAGGGGTTTAAATGGATATGAGGCAAACATGGGTAAGTGGGACTAGCCTGGTGGGCATCATGCTCAGCATGGATGAGTTGGGCCAAAGGGCCTGTTTCCATGCTGTATTACTTTATGACTCTATAACCCAATCTTGGAAACTGCTGAACACTCACTGGGGAATCAAATAGGTCTGACAAGAGCCCATTCACTTACTGGGTATTCTGAACTTACTGAATAGAGAATGTTAAGTGATTTGAAATTATTTTAATGCTTGTAAATGAATAAATTGATTGTGGCAAGGCCTGGCAGAGGCTGTGCCTGACCAGTGATGTGATACTATGCCTTACCAGACACTGAAGATCCAGAAGACCTACAAGTTTCCACTTATGCATCCATACCAGATTAGTAAGAGCATGGGGACAGTGCTGGTGGTAGATTGAATCCAGTATCAGACATACACCTCCTAAAATAACTTTTATAAATACATTCGACTCATGAAGATCTTCCTTGAGTGTATAATGTTTATTAAACAGAATAAGTCAATTGGCATTACATAATACCAAACTGAGTTAGACTAGGATGTAAGAACAGACAAAAGAATGTTACATGTTTATTTAAATCACAACAGTTATGGGGTTGGGGCAGGGATAAAAAGAATGAAGGAATTATGACTGGTGGTGTGATTAAGAGCAAAAAAAAAATTACCTTTGCAAAAATAATCTGGACCCAAAGGAAGACAATTTTATTCATTCATTATTTTGTGAAGTAGGCATTGCTGGGAAAGTAAATAAAAACTTGAACTCGGAAAGCAAACCTGAAAAAAGATTTCCCTACTGAGAGCTTTCCTTAGCATTTACTGCCCTTCCCCAAATGCCCCTGAGAAGAATGATAATGAACCATGTTACTAAACCACTCCATATCCTCTGGTTGGGTGGGGAGTTTCAGGATGTAGATCCAGTAATGAAGCCATGGCAATATATTTCCATGTCAGGAATGTTGTGTATGACTTGGAGGGGAAGATGCAAGTGGTAGTATTCCCATGCACCTGTTGCCCTTGGCCATGTACATGGTGGTAGTCATAGGTTTGAGAAGTACTGCTGAAAGAAACATCAACTACAAGAAAGATCTGCATGAAAAGGAACTGAAGACATTTATCCTACGTGATGAAAGAGCAAGTTATATGCCAGCCTGTATGCAGCAGTTGGGTCTCAATACATACTGTCTGAGAAATTAGATTTTATAACTTGAAAGTCTTAAATTAGGATAGTGTAAAATATTTTCAGTTTTGTTACTCCTTGAATTTGTGTTAGAATGAACTGCACATGATAAACTCCACAATATCTCCACATAAGAGAAATATGGAATGATAATGTCCTAGCAAAATTCAAAAACTGTACAAGATTTGCAATTCTAAGGTTCCTAAAATACCTATCTTATTCATTCCAGGAGTTAAAACTGTGAATATGCAACTCTCAAAAGCTAACCATAAACTTGTTACTGTCCAAGACAGCTTGGCTTGGAAAATAAAATCTGGAAAACAAACATATTCTCCTACCAAGAAGGGAGCTTTCCTTAGCAAATGCTGCAGCAATAGCAGGATCCATAGCTGGCTGGCCATCTCCTGAAGGAAGATCTGGACGGGTATAGTCACGACTTTTATCATTGTTGTACTTAACGTTCAAATTGACCAGCTTGGAAAAATCAATCCTGAGGGTACAGCAAGCATTATAAATGTTCTGGCCATCCAGAGCCTGGAAAGATTAATTACAATGGATACATTAGAGAATGAATCAGAAGTATGCAAATATGTTGTCATCAAGACAGAAAGAAATACAAATATTTGCCAAACCCTCAAAAATATTTGGTAACCTTTACAGCATTGGGAGAGACTGAATTTTAAGAAACAAGCAGATACTTATTTTTGCAGTTAAACGAAAAAAAATGTACAACTTTTCTGTTTCAATAGAATGACATTAAAATTTCCACAACAGATTTCATAAGTACTTATGGAATGAGTGACATTACACAAGAAAATTGAAGAAAAATAACAGGAGGGGTTAAGGTCATTAGAAATCAGTTTTACTGCACTGATCAACACAGTAGTCACTGGCTCACCATTTTTCAAATTGATGCCTCATTACAATTGTGTTTTCTTCCATTTCTAGTCTGAACTTTTAATTGCTCTTGCAGTTCTTTGGTTCATTCTAATTTTGGTAGTTAGTATTTGACATCAAAGTCAATAAATATTTTTCTTAAGTGGGGAACACAAGAGGGAGACAATGCAAGTCACTTAAGAAATTAAATGAGATAGAGTAATAAAGAGGAGAGATAAAGACTGTACCAACTTTCAAAGTAGATGCATCACCAGACCAGGTGAAAATTACTCCAGGGCACAGGGAGAATCAAGGGAGGAAACAGCAAAGCTCTGAACATCATTTTTGAATCCTCTACCTCCAGTCATGATGCTGCAGGATTGGAAGACTGCTAACTAAGTTAAGCTGGTTATCATGCTTTCAGTCAACTTGTGTCAAACATCTAATTGTATGTACCTCCCAATTGCAAGCAATTAAATTGTCCCCTTGATCTTCTGTGTTAAAAGGAATACAAGCCCATGGTAAATCTGTGCAGCATCTCCTTTCTGAGAACACATAGAACTGAGCAATACTTGAGATATAGTTTGCTAATTATTGCACTTCTGGGTTGACAAAACTATCAAGGATGACAAACAAGCACAGAATTCTATAACAGAAAATTCTGGCCTTATTCTACTCGGTTCCAAAACTATAGCAACCCGACACCATCCAGGACAAATTAACCAATTTAACTGGCACTCCATTCTTCATGCTGAACATTCATTCCAGGCACCATTACACTGCAGCAACTTGCCAATGCTTCTTTAATACCCAGAGACTGATGGGAACACCATGGCCTTCAAGTTGCACACCATAACTAATTAAAAAAACACATTGCTCTTCCTTTTGTACTGGATCATAATCCTAGAATTCTTAACGTAACAGAATTGGTGGATGCCCTATAAACTGTAGTGCATCAAAATGATAATTTATCATCTTCTCAAGGGCAATATGGAATCGGCAATTAATGATGTACTTTCCAGTGATGCCCACATGCCATGAAATACTAAAAATTGGTCAGTTAACATTTGACCTCCCAACTCTAATCCCAATTTGAATTGCTCAAGAGAAAAAGGAAACCACATGAGAACATTCAAAGGATTTTAAAAAACTTTCTACGGATTTCTTAAAATAATAACTAAGGCTATATGGAAGCAAACTTAACTAGTTTAATCAAGCACATCTCTACTACTACAGCTGGTCCAAGGTGGAAATTGCAGCATCGAGTCACACAGGAGCCATCAGGGACTAAAGTAGATAGCTTTTATTTTCCCTTATGTTGACCTGAAAGAAACTCATTCATTCATTATTTCTGAACAGCTAGTTGGAAAAAATCACTGATGGCTGAAAGAACATTGGACTGGATGGCATGGTAGTGGAAGGAGAGGAAGAGAAAAATGGGGTTGGGTAGAAAGATGAAGCCTTCACCCTTGCACTGACTGTGCTGTTCAGTTCCTTTAAACAGAAGACAGGATTTGGTTGTTTGCTCCATGCTCTCCTGCCCCAAACTTAGAACAACACTTCAACTCCACTCTCCTCTTTCTTCCATTCTGGCCATGCACTCCCTCAGATCCTCTACCATCCTCTCCAACAAAAGTGTTTTCCTTTTACAAAGGCTGAATTCTGTTAAGCTGTCAATTAATTGATCACACTTTTGGTACAATCAACGTCATTAAAACTTGCAGGAACAGAATTAGGAAGTCCCATCATAGCCAAACATAAGATGGAACTTAAAGGCAGTGAGCTACTTTGTTGTGACCTCAAATAGAAAAGTTTAAGAAGCTTTATTTTATTAAAATCTACATGTTTGTGCTTTCAAAATTGAATTTATTTCAATGAAAATTTCACCGTTGATAATTCTTGGATTAATTTTTTTATGCACATCATAGGAAGCAATTTTTCTTGAGTTGGGACTGTTCACAGTTCTTTAGAGTAACAGAAGAGAATAATGCTGTGCAGTACATTAATTGTGCTTACACTGTTTTAGCCAGGCAAGATACTTTAATAATATCATTTGTAGGTCTTCTTTTGCTTACTTCCATATCATAATCGCTATGGCAGAACTATTGTAGCATAGGAGCCATTCTGCCCCTTAAGTCTACGCCACCTCCCAGTACAGCAATTCATTTATCTCATTCCCATACCCTTTCACCATAATCTTGCAAACCATTTGCTCTCTAGTACTTATTCAATTTCCCTTTGCAAGCACTGACTGATTTGTTTCATTTGCCCATAGGGATGTGAAGGAATAGAATGGTGCTCATAGGGATGTGAAGGAATAGAATGGTGCTCAAAGGGCTTCACACATTTCAAAGACAGGCCCAGCTCAGGAGTAATCAAATATCAATGGCCTCCTACGTCACTAGAGAAGTTGAAAAATAATACAGGTTTGGGGCTCCAAATGGACACTTACAAAAAAAAATGGAGAGTATTCAGGCTGTTGCCAGAGAATATTCATATTCATGAATATTCATGAACGGCATACATATTCACAGTTCAATGAAAGTGGCCACGCAGGTGGATGATAGTTAGGAAGGCCTATAGGATGCTAGCATTCATAAATCGTGGGATTGAATTTAAGAGTCGCGAAGTGATGATGCTGCTGTACAAAACTTTAGTTAAGCTACACTTAGAGTACTGTGTTCAGTTCTGGTCACCGCATTATAGGAAGGATGTGGAGGCGTTGGAGAGGGTGCAGAGGAGATTTACCAGGATGCTGCCTGGATACGAGAGCATAGAATATGAGGAGAGGCTTAACGTGCCAGGGTTTTTCTCACTGGAGAGGAGGAGGATGAGGGTGGACATGATAGAGGTGTATAAAATGTTGAGAGGGATAGATAGAGTAGACCGCCAGCGCCTCTTTCCCAGGGCACCAATGCTCAAGACAAGAGGACATGGATTTAAAATAATGTGTGTGGGGGTGGGGGAAGTTCAGGGGGATGTCAGAGGGAGGTTTTTCACCCAGAGAGTGGTTGGTGCATGGAATGCGCGGCCTTGGGTAGTGGTGGAGGCAGATATGTTGGACAGCTTCAAGAGGTTGTTGGATAGGCATATGTAGGAATTTGGGATAGAAGGATATGCAGGACAAAAGGGTTCGATAGTGTGAGGTGTGGTTTGATGGGCGGCACAACACGGTTGGCCGAAGGGCTGTATTGTGCTGTATTTTTCTATGGTTCTATGGTTTAACACAGTTGTTCCCGTGTCTCAAGTTGTTAGATTTGTAGCCACGTACCGACTCCAACATTCCTGAATTTTAGCTTGAAACTGGACCACGTTCAGACCTGGAGAGTGCGTTCAGTAATGCCCAGTTTCTGTTTCCTTGTTTTCCTCGAGTGAATTTAGTAGCGATTCCGATCCTTTCCTGGGGAACGAGGGGCCTCTCCACCTGCACCAGTCGCTACCTGATGGTCATGGCAGTGGCGGATCGACTGGTTTTCATCACTGAGGACATTTTGCATCACATCTATATTATCATTACTTTCCGGTGAATTTCTTGGAGATCAGCCCTGAGTGTTGCGTTATGGATGTGTTGAAGTGTACATCTACGGACTAGTGCGTGTGGTTCACCGTCACTTTAACATTGGATCTGTTTGTCGCCATTTTTTTTGCCAGAAGTTGAAAACAAAATATTGCAGCAGGAAAACTGTGGGTGTGGTTCTGGCAACAGCCAGCACTATTGTCTGTCTGAAAAACGTTCTCCGCTACTTCACACCCGGACACAGAGAGATGATCGACAATGTACGGTGGTTCTGTGTAACGATGTGTAACCCGCGGGGTGGGATTTGAGTGGTTCGACACGATTCTGACTCCGTTCGTCCCTTTCACTATAATTCTGTTGCTCAACGCTCTGATAGTCAGGCACATTTTAGTGGCCAGTCGAGCTGGGAAGGGGCTGAGGTGTCAATGCAAGGAGGGAACCGCAATGACCCGGAGATGGAGAGCAGGAGGAGGTCTGTCCTTTTCCCCTTCGCCCTCTACTGCAACTTTATTCTCCAATGGTCGACGGCTGTTGTTGTAAATTTCATGTATTACCGTATCACAGGAACAGATTTTAACGATTCTCAGTGGACTTTTCATGCAGTCGGGTATTTGCTCAGTAATTTCAGCTGCTTCACGAAGTCGTTCATTTACGCGGTGACTCAATCCAAGTTCAGGGACCAGGTGACAAACGCGGTGAAATATACAGCCACCTCAGTACCTCAGTTCATTGATAAATCCGCGCCCTGAGCACAATACAGAGGCTGCCTCAGTGTTTCTAGTTCGGTCTTCTTTTGATGACATTCACTGCCTGATCTTCCAAGTGTAACTCTCTTCCAGACTATCCAATTGACCGCTAGCCTCGCGACAGCCAGAACATCATGGTGAGACCTAGCATATTTCCCATTTATACTGTCCCCATCCACTGCAGGATCCGCCCGGTATGAGCTTCATGTTTGGGCAAATAATTGTGTCACGGTTTCGTGTAAGCTCCACCCTTGGACTAATAATCCTATCTCCCTGTGCAGAGGTGACCATCCGGTGTAAGCTCCATTTTGGACTAACTATTCACTTCCTCTGGAGTTGGACCATCCAGTGTTGGTTCCTCCCTGACTCCAACCTTCAAATCTCCGCTCTGGGAAATGCATGGTGGCACCTCGAACTTGTCCCATTCCCTCCACACTGTGGAAAGGTCTGGTGTGAACTCCACCATAGGTTCCACCGTTCTCCCTCTAATGTTCTTCAGGTATGATATTGACCCCGCCATCAGTTGTTTTAATCTCGATCCGCCGCGGGGTCCAGTCTTGTGTAAGTGTATCACTGGGAACAATTGCAGCATTTCGTTTCAACGTGAGCACAGGTCAGCTCCTCACTGGAGCAGCACCCCACTCCCTTCGCATTGCAGATCGACTGGTCGAAGGTCCACCCTTGGAATAGTTCTGATCCACCTCAGTATCCACCACCCTGTGACCAGTAGTCTCTATCCACTTCCGCAGCGGGGAACGATCAGGTGTTAACTGCACCCTGTGATAAGCAATTCTGGTCTCCCACCACCGTGGGGACCGGTATTGTGTAAGTTCACCCTGGGAACATGCGCGTCACGATCCAGTTCCGCACTGAGGACCGGATTTGCTGTAAACTCCCCCCTGACAGCGATCTGTCCGATCCACCTCCGCAGCCGGGATCGGTCTGGTGTAAACTACGTTCTGGGATCAGTAGTTTCACACACCCTCCTTAGTGTGGTTCGTCTGCCATAAACTTCATCCGGAACCACTGTAAAATCTCCCTCATTCTGATCCGTCTGGTGTAAACTTCCCCCGGGACCGGTTGTCCGATCTCAATCCTGAGAGCAGTCCAAACTTTTAATCTCCCGAATCGCGGCCAAGATTTCTTCCAGAGACCAACTCCGACTGAGCCGCCTTGACACTGAATCTTTTTCACTGATTTATTCCCAAAGTTAAGCAGTGCACACTTGTCCACTCTCCCACACACACTCTACAACTGCCAAGTGCCTGGAGATGCAGTCTTCATTCTCCCTCTGTACACTGAATGGATGGCTGGAGGATCCTTAGCTTGTGACTCTTTGGCAAAAGGTACCGCAGGTTTCGGAGGAGAGTGGGGTGTCTTATTTCAGGCAAAGACTTTCAAATTATAGTTGATCACGCCCCTGTTGAAGAAAGAGAAGGTGGGTGACAAGGGAAGGGGGAACAGAGAGTGGTGTGTTGTGGAGAGTGAGACAGAGAGAAGGAGCGGAGCGCTGGGGAGTGTGGCAGAGAGAGGAGGAGGGCAAAGAAGAGCTTTGTGATAGGAGAAAGAGATAGAGAAGAGGACCAGCCATGTTCTGGCCTATACAGAGACTTAGTTGAGAGAAGGACAGGACTGCCAGCTCATCGTTCCGGGGTATCGATGATTCAGATGTGATAAAGAATGAAGTAGAAGAGGGCACAAGAGTCCCAGAGTAAAACGGCAGAGATCCAGGCTATCAGTTCAACCAGTCCACGCTGACCACAGTGACCTCCAGCTGGACCGAATTTCCAGCGTTCCGCACATATCCGTCCAAGCCCTGCCCCTCCAATTACCGATCCAAGTGCTTCTTAAATGATACTATTGTACGTTCCTCAACTACTTTCCCTGGCAGCTTCCCTGGCATACTCACCACCACCTGCGTGAAAAAGTTGGCCCTCACGTCCCTTTGAACTCTTTCCGCTCTCACCCGATACCTATGGTCCTAGTTTTGGGATCCCCTGCATTGAAGGTAAAGATCGTTACCTTATCCATGCTTCCTATAATTGCAAACGCTTTATAAGATCGCCCCTCATTCTTCTACGTTCCAAGGAATAAAAACCTAGCCTGACCACCTTTCCCTATATCTCAGCCCATAGACTCCCGTCGACATTCTCGGAAATCTTCTCTGCCCTCTTTCCAGTTTACACACGTTTTTTTCTTCCTTGAGCGACCAAAAATGTATGCAGTTCTCCAGGTGCGGCCTCGCCAACGAGTTATTCAAGTGCAACTCTTATACTCAATGCCTTGACTGTTGAAGGCCAGCGCACTAAACTCCTTTCTCACCACCCTGTTTACTTGCGACGCTACTTTCAGCGAACTGTGCATTTTCACTCTTTGGAAGTTCCACTGCACTTCCTCGTGCCCGACCATTCATATGATAAGTCCTCCGTTGGTTTGACTTTCGAATATGCATCACCACACACTTGCTTGTATTGAAATAAGTTTGGCACTCCTCCGCCCCCTTCTCTATCGGATCAAGATTCCCCCTACCATCTACAACAAGACTCTTCACCATCAAAAATACTTCCTAATTTCGTGTCATCAGCAAACTTACCGATGTAACCTTGTGCATTCACATACAAATCATTAACATAAATAACGAATAACAGGGATCCCAATACTGAACCCTGCAAACGACCACAATTCACTGCCCTCCATTCCGAGAAAACATTTCAACCACCACGTTCTGCTCTAGCTCCGAGTTAATTTTCAATCCACCCAAGCAACTCTCCCTGGATTCCAATGGACCTATCTCTCCAGAGAGTCGATCACGTGTGACTCGGCAAAAGCCTTGCTAAAGTCTAAATATACAACATCCACTAACTACCCTCATGAATGTATTTGGTTACCTCTTCATAAAGTTCCAAAAGATTCGTGAAGCGCAACTTTCCACGCAAAGCCAAGCTGACTCCTCCAAATTACACCGTGTCTTTCCAAATGCTGGTAGATTATGCCCTGCATAATTCCCTCTTGTACTTCCCACCACTGATGTTAGGCTGACAGGCCTGCAGTTCCGTGGCTTGTCTTTGCTACCCTTCTTAAACTACATTAGCCACCTTCCAGTCTTCGGTAACTTCACCAGCGGCAAACTTTGAATCAACTGTCTCCGCAAGTACTTCCGCAATTCCTTCTCCAGTCTCACACAAATTCCGAGGATGCACTCGGTCAGGCCTTAGTGATGTATTCATATTAATGCTCTGTAAGGCAACAAACACCTCATCTGGAGTAATATGAATGTTCTTCCAAACCTCCCCACTAGTTTTTCTTATCTCTTGAGAGCCATCATTCACTACTCAGCATCATCAAGAAAAAGTATTCGTTGAAATCCCTCACATCTCCTGTGGCTGAAGACATAGGTGGCCCTGCTGATATCTGAGGGGACCGACTCTCACCCTCTAATCACAATTTTACTCTTAATATATCACAATATTACTCTTAAAATGCCTGTGATTTTCCTTAAGCGTACCTGCCAGATCCATCTGATACCTTCGCATTGTCTTCCTGATTTCCTTCTTGTGTATTCCTAATCTTCTGTAGTCATCAAAGCACTCACTCATCCCTGATCTCCGAAACACAATTTATGCTTCCTTCCTTTTCTTTAGCCAGGCATCCCCAAACTTGCCATGTTCACCCTTCACCCCAATGAGAACATGCAGCCCCTGGGAATCTTTGTATCTCACCTGGAACGCCTCCAACTTGCCTTTCGTTCCGTTTCCTTGAAACCGGTTCCCCCAGTCGACCTCTGCTACATCCTGCCTAATTTCCACAAAATCGGCTCCGCTCAAGTTTAGGACCCTAACATATGTCCCTGTCCTATCCTCTTTCAGCACTACCTCACAACCAATAGTATTGTGATCACTGGAGCTAAAGTGCTCCCCGACTGGCACTTCGGTGACTTGTCTTGCCTCGTTCCTCAATGCGAAGGTATGAGATGGTCCATCCCTGGTAGGACCCTATCTTTCTTGACTGAGGAAACTCTCCTCAACAAATCTCACAAATTGCACCCGTCTGGTCCCTTAGCACTTCGGACGGCCCAATCTATACCGGCGGAATTAAAATCTCCCACTGATAGAACCTTATATTTTTTTATAATCTGAGCAATTTTTCTACACCTCTGCTCCTCATGTCCTCGCTCACTATTGGGGGCGCTTGTAGATGGGTGGTGGTTTCTATAATACAACCCCAATCGCGTGATCATTCCCTTCTTGTTTCTAAGTTCTGTCCACATGGTTTCATTGGACGATCCTCCAAGAACGCCATCTCCATCCGCTGCTGTTACGTCCTCCACTATCAAAAAAGGCAGGATCCCACCCCACCCCCCTTCACTTACCTGTTCCTTTATCACGCCTGGCATGTACCTGCTGGAATCCTTCTATTATGATCTGCCGGTCCTTCCATTCTCATCGGATTCAAGCACTGGTGTCCCTTTCTGTCCCTACTCATATCTCTCCAGCAGGTGTCTACAGCCTTTACAATCCCCTCCTTGACCTCGCCTCATCCGCTTCTCGTTTATTGATTTTTTTGTTGGTTTAGAGTCATAGATCGATATATCATAGAAGCATGCCCTTCAGCCCAATTCGACCATGTCGGATACGGTGCCTATCAAGCTAATCCCATCTGTCCGTATTTGGCCTGAAGCCCTCGAAATGCCTCTGATATCTGTGCCTTCAAATGCGTTACGATGCCGACCACAACAACTTTCACTGTCATTTCATCCATATTTCTACTTAAACCAATGGAATCTAGTCTAAATTTCCCATTCTCTAATGCCTTCACCCCATCTCTACCAATTGTGATTTTATAGAGTTTATAAGGTCAGCCTTCAATCTCCTTCGTTCCAAGGAACAGGGTCTTTGCCTACGCATCATTTCCTTATAACTCAGACAATCGCGCCCTTGAAGCATTCTCGTAAATATTTCTGCCTTATTTCCAGTTTTGTTTACTCTCTCTGTCTGCATTCATCATCAAACTGACTTCCACTTCCAACTCCTACCTCCCCTACCTGAAGCAACCAGCCCGTCATATTTCACCCTTCCTTGGTCCACCCTAACCCTAACCCTAACCTCGGGCTCCCGACTCACCATGCCTCCTCTTTAATCTAGCCATCTCCAGCCTCAGCCCTGATGTAAATTTTCCACTCGAAACCGTCGACAGTTCTGCTGAACATCCTAACCCCTCCGCACAGATGTTGTTCGATCCGCGGAGCTCCTGGACCTGCTTATTTGCTGCAAGTGACGTTGTAAATTTAGTCAAAAGGAAATAGAAGAAATGTAAGGTGCAGGAAGTTGAAATCAGACGGGGCAATGAAGGAATGTAAGGAAGACAGGAAAATATCAAGCAGGAAATTAGTCGGGCCAAAAGGGGCCATGTAACTTGATTGAGTTTATTAAGCAAGTGACGACGATGATTGATGAGGCTTGGACGGTTTCTTCAGGTTGTTTACATGGGATTTAGAGAGGCATTTGACAAGTTGCGGTGCCTCGTGGTAGTCTGATCCAGAAGTTTAAGACGCATGATATAAACGGAGAATTGGTATTTTTGATTCAATAAAGGCTTGGCCACAGAAAACAGGCTCTGCGGTGAACCTGTACTATTCTGAGTGGAGGTCCGTGACCTGTGGTCTCTGCAAGGACATATAAACAAATGACATGGACGAAAATGTCTGATTTGTAAGCTTGCAGATGACACAAAAATTAGCCGAGTTCCGGACAGTGAAGATGGTAGTCGAATGATTCATCGGGATATAGACGAGATACTAGAAAGCCTCGGTTCACATTGGGGAGGGAGCTTCAGGGAGATGTGCGGGTTAGGTTTTGTTTTAATAGTTGGTGTCTGGAACGTGTTGCTGGCGGAAGTGGTGGAGATAGAGGTACTTACCGGGCACTTGGACATCCATTTGAACAGGCAGTTAATGCGGATCATGTGCAGGGAAATGGAATTAGTTAGATTGACATCATGTTCTCTGGAGTTCCTATTCCTGTGTTATACTTTTCGGTGTTTTGTGCTCTAAAGGAGGAGCGGTGTGATGGTGAGAGAGGGAGAGCAAGCAGGCAAAAAGAGGAGGAGGAGCACAAAGGGGAGCGGAATTATGGGGAGAAAGCTCTGTGAAGAAGTGGGCAAACATAAAAGCGGTATCATAGAGAGAAGAGAAAGAGAAAGAGCTAAAGGGAGGGTAGGGAGGTGGGGGGACAAGGTATCTGGTGTGGAGGGTATTCGTGGAATTTGGTGATTGTTGGCGGACACGAGTCCGCGATCACCTCCCTTCCTGATGTGGCAGATGCAGTGGCCGGTCGTCGTCGCCGTCCCCGTGTGAGTAATGAAAGTGAAGAGCTTGTCCTATGAAGGAGGATACACTCCAGGCACAATTACACAGGGCCACGTTGGCAGCGTGTGTAAACACTAGTTGCTAATACACAAGAAGCGGAGTTAGGATCGTGTGTACACTCCGTACACCAGTATATAGGGTGTGATGTTTGGTGAGCGTGTACACTCCAGACACGACTACAAATGAGGCAATGTTTACAGGATAAGCACACACGATACTCGAGTAAACAGGGTATAGTATTGGCAGGTTGTGCACACTCCAGTCTCGCGTACAGCGGGATTGCTGGGAGGCCTACACTCTCTAGACATAAGTACATACGAACGGTGATGGGAGGCAGCGGACACTTAAGAAATAAGTACACTAGCAGCAGTTATGCGTGTGTGTACACTCAAGACAAAGGGAAACGTGGGTGGCGTTCAAAATTTGTATAAACTCCTGACACGGGTACACCGAGTGTTATGTTGGACGTGTGTGTGCACTCTGGACACGAATAGACAGGGGCGGTATTGTGAGTGCATGTATTCTCCAGGTACGAATATACTGTAGGACGGTGTTGGAAGCTTGTGTACACACCCAACTCGAATACACATGGGAACGTGTCCAGAGAGTGTGCATATACTCCAGAAACAAGTACACAAGCGGAAGGTGGTGGGAATGTGTGTACATTCCAGACGTGCACACAATGGGTGGCGTCTGATGTGTGTACACTACAGGCAGGAGTACACAGCGGTCGATGTTGCATAGATGTGAACGCTCCACTGAAATATGCGTAGGGTTCTGCGTTGTGAGGTTATGTATTTCCGGACCGGTGTACCCACAGTGTAGTATAGGAGCTTGTGTTCACGCCAGAAACAAACACACAGAGTTCTGTCTTTGGAGAGGGTGTGTACACTGCAGCCACGAATACTCAGGGGACAGCATTGAAAGAGTGTGTATACTCCAGCAACGAATACGTAGGTAACGGTGATGGGAGGATGTCCATATTCCAGACAAGAATACAGAACAAGAAGTTGTTGGGAGGGTATGAACATTCGTGACACCTCCGTCCTTGTCATTTCTGCGCCTTTGAAACAATCCCCCGTGACTGGGGAGTGTTACTTGTGCGCTTAGGCTACTTTGTTTCCTGGCTGGCAGGAGAGAGGGTTTACATGGAAGAAATGAGATTAACTCAGTCCTTCCGGAGCGGAACACGCTTTACAGCAGCCTCTTCCCACTCTCCCGCCGGAATACATGCAGGAGCTTTCTTGGCACCAGGGTGGTACGCCATGAGGCAGCACTGCTGGGAGGGGAGGGTAGCGGTGCATCCGGAGCGCGAAAGGCTACGTTTCATCCTTGTCCCAGCTCTTCAGCCGCCCTGCACCCAATGAGACACTCCGAAATAAAGACGACCCTCTTCTAGGCCCCAAGAAGTGCTGACAGAGCAAAAGAAGATCGGTGATAATCCCAAAGGCAGGAGGAGAGGGACAAGCCGCGGTGCAACTTCGTTGAATTCAACTTCGTCTATACAAATGCTGTATGTAGTTTTGGACGCCGCAATGCAGAAAGAATGTGAGAGCTTTGGAGAAGGCGTAGAAGAGGTACGCCAGGATGTTGCGTGAATTTGAGATGAACCTCCCAAAATTACATTCCAGGTAAACAAGATAAGAATGTCAAATTCATTGTCGGGAGTGTGGAGTTGCAGTTACAATGAGATGAGCCTCAGTCATATTAAGTAGCGAAGTGGAGCTGCGGGGCAATTTTCTTCTCAGACCATTGACTATATTTACTCCTCAACCAATGGGCAAACGTCGCAGAGTCCATCATCAAAGTGGCCAATCCGAAACACTGAGAGTGCGGACAGCATATGGGATTGTCTTCCTGAATGGAGCGGATTGTAGGAAATCAGCCAAATTATATCAGGTGGAGAACTGCGTCCGATGGTATTTAAATCCTCTTCACTGGAGACTGGGGCTCCCAATACCTCTTTGTATTGTCCCAGTTCCCAGTTTTTGGAGTTTCTCAAGTAACTCTCTGAATTAATCGCAATCTGTGGTGATTTCATTTGGTTGATGTAATTGGTTTGTTATTAATTTCAAAATCTCTATTTGTAACTCCGTTGAAACTTGACTGTCCCCACAGAGTTCGTAATTGGTATAAAAATTCTGGGAATGTTCTGACTCATCATTTGGTTGCGACAGATTACCTGCAGCTCATGGGAACACAATGATTTTGGACGGAAAATGCTAGACAGATATTACAGTGTCGAGAAAATACTCCACGTGATAATTTCCATCACTGGTGTTTCTGGTAAGTGATCAGAGCAATTCATGTTTTGTAACTCCGTGTGTTGAACGCCTTTGACCTATTTTTGATCATGAAAAAGCTTCCCGAATCGATATCTTTATGCAAAGAGACAGGCGATACCGATTTTCTCTGTTATGTTTCCTGAACTAATGCAAATTGCTTATTTCAATTTTCAGAAAAAGAAACATTTTTCCAACAAGCGATTCACTAGAATGTTGCTTTGCCTTTTGTGGGACATTGAATCAAAATCAGAATCCGCTTTATTATCAATGACACACTTCTCGTAAAACTTGTTGTTTTTGGACAGCAGTACAATGCAAAGACAAAAACTATTACAACATAAAATAAACAGAGCGAAAAAAGGAATAACGAGGTAGTCTTCATGGGTTCATGGACCATTTAGAAATCTGATGGCGGAGGGGAAGAAGTTGTTCCTGAATCGCTGTGTGTGGATCTTAAGGTTCTGGTACCTCCTCCCTGATGATAGTGATGAGAGGAGGGCATGTCTCAGATGGTGAGGGTCCTTAGTTATGGATGCTGCCTTCCTGAGGCAATGACTCTTGAAGATATCCTCGATAGTGAGGAGGGTTCTGGCCGTGATGGAGCTGGCTGAGTCTACAACTCAGGACAGCCTCTTGCGATACTGCACTCTGTAGCCTCCGCACCAGGCAGTGATACAACCATTCAGAATGCTCTCCACCGTATATCTATAGAAATTTGCAAGGGTATTTGTTAACACACCAAATCTCCGCAAACTTCAAATGAAGTAAAACGACTGGCGTCTCTTCTTCCTCTCTGCGTCCATGTGTTGTGCAGATTTTTATCAGTGCTCGGGACAGGCAGATCTCCGAAAACGTATGCCTGAAGGGTTTTACCTTGTGAATTTCACTGTTTTTGAGTTATTAATCAGAGCAAAACACCAATGGCCACGGATCTACTGGCGTGAGTTATCGAACTGAACTCACTCTGGAATAAATCCTTTAATAAAACTATTCTGCTTCCCGATATTAAGTTGTCCAAGGCTTCCTTCTGGAATGCTCCGCGTCCGCATCAGATGCAGAGTTTCCGGAGCCATGATCAAACGCGGATGGTTCCGGTTACTCTGTGAAACTGGCTTCATCAGAGACTGTAAGTAAGAATAACCATTCCGCTAATAGGACCATTCCGCCTATTGTAGTGGATGGCTGCTCGTTTCCTTCCCGCTGTTTACCCTCTCGTCGCCTTATCTCTTCAACCCTGAAGCTTGCAGCTTGAGCAGAGTTGGTGCCGTGTCTGACAGAATTAAATTGGAAGACACGTACCGACTCCAACACTACTGATTTTTAGCTTAAACCCAAGCCCGTGTTCAGACTTGGAGAATGTTTTCAGTAATGCCCAATGTTTGTTGTCTTCTGTTTCTCCCGTGAATTTAACAGCGATTGCCATCCTGTCCCGAGGGAAGTGTGGCCTCTCCACCTGCACCACTCGCTACCTCGTGGCCATGGCAGCGGCAGATCTACTAGTCATTGTCTTTGAGGTCATTTTACATCAGATCCAATATCACTACTTTCAGATGAATTTCCTGGACCTCACCCCTGTGTGCAGCGTTATACTTGTACTAAAGTATGCAGCTACAGACTGTTCCGTCTGGTTCACCGTCACTTTCACCTTTGATCGGTTTGTTGCCATTTGTTGACAGAAGCTGAAAACAAAATATTGCACCGGGAAAACTGCGCCTGTGGTTCTAACTACAACCGGCATTCTGCTCTGTCTGAAAAATGCTCCCCGCTACTTTACACAAGAACACAGAGAGATGACAGACAATGGACCCTGGTTCTGTCGAACGAAGGTAAGTTATTACTCTGATCCCGGGTGGGTGGGATTTGACTGGTTCGATACAATTTTAACTCCGCTACTTCCTTTCGCTGTAATTCTGCTGCTCAACGCTCTGACAGTCAGGCACATTTTACTGGCCAGTCGGGTCCGTAAGGGACTGAGGAGTCAGTGCAAAGGGGAGAACTACAGTGACCCAGAAATGGAGAGCAGGAGGAGGTCTGTGGTTTTACTCTTCACCCTTTCCGGCAGCTTCATCCTTCTTTGGTTGACCACTGTTGTGGAATTTTTCTATTATCAGATCACAGGAAGTGCAGTAGATCGCAAAGACTCTGAAAGGATCTTTTACAAAGTTGGATATTTACTTAGTAATTTCAGCTGCTGCACGAACACATTTATTTACGCGGTGACTCAGTCCAAGTTCAGGGAACAGGTGAAGGACGCGGTCAAATATTCGGTCACCTCAGTGCTTCAGTTCATAAATGAAGCAGCGCGTTGAGCGTAATGGAGAGGCGCCTGTCGTGTCCCCAGTCCGGGCTGCGGTTCCTAATTCCACCCCCCTATTTTCTTGGGTGTCATTCCCGGGAGGATTATTCCATCAACAGCCAGCTTCCGGACCTCCAAATCAATCACAGTGGATGTTACCATCCCAAGACATTCCAGCCAATCGTCGAGTAATATCACCTTCCAACCAATATGCCCGGGATGAGTAACATTTTCCCCTCAGTTGCCAGGGGAATCCGAGCGGTGTAATCATCGTGATAGTGGCCTATCACTGCTACATTAAACTGTTCTCTGAGGTTGTAACGCTCCACTTACATGACCCACAGTCAGGGGCACTTAATTGACAAAGATTTAGAAATCCCTGACATTACATTCACATTAAGCCAGGCTAGTTGCCTTCTCCCCACAGCACAGAAGGGCGATGAACCCGCATCAATAAGCGACAAGAATACGAGAATATGTGGTCTTGTCTCTCAGCCCTGCTCTGCCGTATATTCTCTTTATGTCTAATCCATCCCAGGACTCAACTCCTTTTCTGTGCCAGTTGCACGTCGCTCTAAATTCCTCGGTCTTTCAAAACATTACCGATATCCACTTTAAATACTTCTAATGTTCTTGCCTCCACAGCCCTCTGCAGTACATAATTCCAGAGATTCATCACTCTCTGTATTACGAAATTTATCTACATTTCAATGCGATAATTTGTTTCTTATCTTGTAACTATATCCCCTCGTTCTATATATATGTATAGCATGTATACACTAAACACCAATACATACAAAACATTATGCTTTGCCTCTCTGGATTAGAGAAACGACAGGAATGGGCGGAGACTCAGAACCTGTGGCCATGCCTTGTGATTAGGATTTCTACAAATTCTTTCATGTACTTCCCAACTAACCGGTCTGTTGTCAATGGGGTATTCACCATAGTGCAAAAAAAACTGTTGCAACAAATTTCGTCTTGTATCTGTCGTCTGCTCGTTTCTTGATATCAATTTCCCAGCCTCATTCTGTGGCGATCTATATTTCGCCTAGCCACTGTCTTCAGTTTTATATTTTGCAATTAAAACTTGTTTTATTATTTTTGATATTGCATGCAAGGTTCCATTTAAAGTCAATGTTCCTCTGCCTAAGGTGCTTTTCATTCGTTGCTCATTCCTGAAATTTCACCACTCCTCCCGCCTACCAGCAGTTCCTGCTAAAGCTTATGCCCAACGGTGACCGATACTTCCAGTAATGTACGGCCACTGGTTCAGTGTCTCTGCTCCATTTGGTGATAAATACTGCGGAGAACGTTACAACAACAAGCACTATTCACAGTAGGCAGACTCTTGTCATGGTAATCCACACCAGTTCGAAACACACGTCGAGTACATTTGTAAAGGGTGGAGGGATGTGATAATTGCAGTGAAAAACACTGTTGCATCGGTCATCCCCTGCAATTCGCCACAGGCAACGAAAAATATTCAGATGTAGCCGACCTTCTCTGGTAAATAACTAGTATTTTGATGACATTTTCCGGTTGGGGCCACCTCATAGAAACATAGAATATTGTCGGTCATTTGGTCCGTCGGAAATATTCTGCTCTTTAAAAGCCTTGTGACAGACGCATGATGTCGGTACAATTTTCCTGCTGTTTCCGTTAATATTTTGAGGATTTTTTTGTTCTGGAAATCTCAATAACACATCTCCGATATACTGGTCAATTTCACCACCCCGGAAGAGAATTCGAAAGTTGGTCATTGGTAGAAGAAAATAATCTTCTCTGATAAGTCATAAATGTTTTACCCGTTTCCTGACACTGATACCGATGGATACTGACTTATTATCCCTCCTCCGACAGGAGAAATCCTGAGCGGGGGTGGGAAAAGAGCAGGGAGGGGGCGAGAGTGTAGATCAAGTGGCATTGAGAGAGGAGATGGAGACATTGAAAAAGGAGAAAGGGGGCGAGAGAGGGAGTGTCTGCTAGGTGGGGGCCTGAGAGGAGATGGGTGAGTGGGGGCCTGAGATGAGGAAGGGGGACATCGGACGCCCTTGAGAGAGGAGAACAATAATGTATAGAAAGAAGAGCAAGATGGCGACATAACAGATTAGTTGACCGTGCGGAGTGGCGGAGGGGAAGTAGGAAGGTCTGGGCAGAGAAGGAGGCGAGAGAAGGGGCAGACCGCAGTTGGTCGAGGGGTTGGAGCAGAGAGAACCGGTGTAAGAGAAAGGGAAAGAGAGGAGGTTACTGATAAGGTGGAGGCAGGGAAAGGGGAGTTAGAGGTTTGCTGAGAAGAGAGAAATGGCAAGATTAGAGATAGTAGATGGTGTGGAGGGGTAGATTTAGATGGGTTAAGCAAAGAGAAAGTTTGACAGGATGGCAGAGAGGATGATGACAGAGAGAAGGTTGACTGGACAGCGGATACCTATAACTAAAGTAGCAACAACGAGAGGGCATATATTTAAGATTTAGGAGGAAATAGTTTTGAGAGTTCTGGTGAAGTGTTTTTTCACCCAACGATTGGAATTAGGAACGTACTGGCGGAGTAGTTGGTGGGGTTTGGACTTCAACAACATCTAAGATGTATCTTTGCGAACACTTGAATTGCCGAGGATAAGAAGGCTGTGGTCCAATTGTTGGTCAATAGGACTATGGTCAGTGGGTAATAGATGAACTACATACGCATTACTGGCCGAAGGGCCTGTTTCAATGACGATAACCCTCAATGAGAAGGTCGGGAGAGTGAAACAGAAAGAGACATGAGTCACAGTGTTTGGCAGTAGGTTTGCGTAAGAATACTGATATCGGTCGTTGGGGGTTGGTGGATTTACTTCTGAAGTATAGTACTTGGAAAATGCTCGCACAAAAAAAAACTCCTGCGCCGCACAGCAATAAACTTCAGGAGGGCGCATTACTGCAGCCGGAGGGGGATTCTTCATATCGGGACTGCTGATTCGAGCCCTTGACTGAGCGACAACATCATTAAGTTATCTGCATGTTTCTGTGACTGAATCCAGCTCCCAAGATGCCGGAGCTCTCAGTGGAAGACGTGACGTAATTAACCAACAGATTGAATGCGACTCCTGCACACTGAAGGCAAAACTGAGCTCGTTAGCTGACGCCCAGCTCAGCCTAGTGTTGGTGGAGACAACAGTTTGGGGCCAACCTGTTGCTGCGGGTCCACAGGAAACGGGTCTTGTCAAGATGTGGAGATTTCGCCCTCTGCAGAAATTCAGTGAGGAAAATGAGGATTTGGAGTAACCAGGGAATAAGGACACAGCGGCGCTGGGCGGGTGTCCTTCTGTTCTCCCGGAGGTCTGGTGCAACACCCCTTTGTTGGTGGCCGCGGTGTCTTAAGAATGACCACTGGTTCTCAAGATCCACCCAGTGGTCTGATCCTGTGAAGACAGTAATATTGCGTGCGGGGCATCTTGGTCTCCAAGTTGAATGCATTCTGACTGGTTGTTACCGCAATTCTAATACACAGGAAATCAGGATGCAGCAGACACTCGCACACGCAGCCAGGTCCATCACTGCACAGCCCTCCCCACCATTTACAGTATCTACAGGAGGCGACAAAGACCATCCCCACTATCCGAGTCATGCTATTTTCTCGTTGCTGTCGTCAGACAGGAGTAACAGACGGCTGAGGTCTCACACCATCAAGTTCAGGAGCAGTTACTTTCCTACAACCATCAGGGTTTGAACTAACTTGCACAAGCCTATCTCTATTCAGCAATGGACCACCACTGACCAACTTTTACACCTTCATGGTGCTCTGGTTTGTCTTCTTTTGCACTGTTGTATTTTTTCCATTGTCCCTATTCCCTCTCCTGGCCGTCCTATATATAGAACGCAGAACAACACAGTGCTGGCCAGGCCATTCGGCCCACGATGTTGTGCCGATCTTGATGTTAATTTATATTAAATGTCCCCCTGTGTAGCAGCCATATCCCTCCATTCCCCTCACATTCACGTGTCTATCCGAAAACCTGTTAAACTGCACACGCTGCTTGCTTCCACTAATACCCCGGTAACACAGGCACCTTCCACTCACGACATAAAACGACCCTAAAATCGCCGTTAAAATGCCCTCACCAATCCTAAACGCATGCTCTCTGGTATTTGAAATTTCTGCCCCGCGGGAAAGATTCTGTCTGCACTGTCAATGTCTCCTAATTAAAAAAAACTCATTCTGGTCTATTTTCAGCGTCCAAAGCTCTCGGCAGAACAACACATTCCTTATTACCAAACGTTCCTTATTACCCATACCCTATAATGCAGGCAGCAACCTGGTAAACTTGCTCTGCACACTTTCCACAGTCTCCACATCATTCTTATATTGGGGTGAGCAGAACTGCACACAATACTCTAAGTGCGGTCTGACAAAGGTTTCATAGAGCTGCAGCATGACATCCTGCCTCTTATACAGAACACCTCTACCAATGAAGACCAACGTTCTATCAGCCTTCTTTATCACTTTATCCACGTGTGGTCACTTACAGGGAACTATGAACTTGGACCCCAAAAATCTGTGCATTATTTATATTCAGTATGTTCCTTGAACTTATGTGCATGTCATTCTGCTGCAAGCAATTTTCTCATTTTACCTGCATCTCACTCCACTTTGTGCACATGACAATAAACACGATTTGACTTTCGTACTCTGTATGGAGGGTTCATCTCAATGCCTCTCCGGCAGTATTTGGTTTGGGTTCAGATGGGGCATAAATCTTCATTTCTCTTCCTGCTTTTCTCATACAGTCATTGGGTTACACACCATGGAACCGGCCCATATCCATTCTGATCATCTGGTGTTCTTCTACACCAATCAGTTTTCGTCTATGTCCAACACTCAATATCCCTTGACATCCAGGGATTCTTTGATCGTCTGCCGATTTTAATTTTGGATGACTCCCACTTACCTGATGTAGATCTACTTACACATCGCTGCTTCCCGTCCACGTTTGCCGTTCTTATCCGAAGATGGTGAAATCGGCCTCCTCACGATTCAGCACTTCAATCCTCATAACATCCTCATCCTGCACATTTAAACCTTGACACAAACAGAGTTACGGTCGCTATCACTTAAATTCTCTCTCACTGATACTTCAAACAATTCCGGCGACATTGACTAACAACAGTTCCACCATAACCGCTTCTCCAGTTCGATTACTACGCAGGTTTAAACAAGCTCTCCTCGGCATATTTTTAAATTGAAAATCCTCCTCCCCCCACAGCTTTCATGATTGCAGTTAATATTGGGGAAGATCGTAAATCTTAGTGATTTATTCGAATATCTGCTCCACCAGATCTTGCTGGTGGTTGGTGGGCCGACAGTACATACACACGAATGTTATAGCCTCCTTTTTATTACCCCATTCCATCATTCTGGCCTCATTTGAGGATTTTTCGAGAATATCTTCCCTCATCATTGTTGTAATGAACTTCTTCATCAATATTCGTTTTCAGTCTCACCTCATCGCCATAGTGTCCGTAGCTGTTATACCCTGAAACATTGAATTATCAGTCAAGCCCTAATTTCAATTGTGTCTCTCTTGTTGCAAAAATGTTTGCGTGTGCTGATCAACTCTACGAATTCGCCTGCCTTCCCCGTCAGACTCCTTGCACTGAAACAAATGCAACATGATCTTCCCATTCTCCATCTGTCTAATCTCGCTATGTCTGCTCTGCTCTAATGGGGCAGACTTCGTTTGCGCTTTATATTTAACTGACCGATCAACTCCCAATTGTATATATGTTCTCCCTTGCATTCTACTGACAGATCAGTGCAGACCCGCCCCACCAGCATTTGGGGCAAATTTCAGTACGAAGACTTTCGACCATTTCTGCTTCAGGTGACAGCCGTCCGGCTTGAACCTTCCGCAGAGACATTTCCAGAGATCCCTAAAGCCACACCACTCCTTCCTGCACCACCGCTTCCACAGCATACACATTCATCTATCCTTTGCTGAAATTCCATGTATTCAACATGTTCCAGGTAGAGCTGACAACACAACCTTCAATTGGACACCAGGATCCTGCGGCCAGTCATCTTGGGTGCCTAAGGGATTTCGGGAAGGCGAAGGAAGCCTCTATTTCCTGGCCACCTACTGATACAGCGAGATCTTTCAGAGGGCTAATGTGAAAATTCTGTAGCATCTGAGTCAATGTGTGCATATATCCGGCTCCAGGGTGTGTTTGGGACCTGGAAGCCACCTGACGAGCAGTCTTGAGCTCAAATTTCTGAACAACAGCTGAATATTAGGAACTTGTGGAAAAGAACTGTGGAGCTGCGTCCTCTTCGGTCTTGGGCACGGTTGTCAATATGGGCACGGTGGGCAATATGCCCACGGTGGAGCTGTGCCCTCCTGGTTCCTGTGCACTGGGTGAACATAAAAGGCCTGTGAACTCAGAGCTGGCGGAGTTGCGACACCTGGTTCCAGTGCACTGGGTGGATCTTCGGACCCTGTAAATCCAACCAGCAATGGTCTGTGTTCACAGTTTGCGGTAAATAGTGAGTGGCTGCTGCTCCAGTATAAAATACAGCCCCTTATTTGACTGGCGATTCTCGTATCAACCGATGAAGTGTTCGATTTACTGCCAGCGGTGGGTTCGCCACGCGAGGTCCGCACGACTGATAATCCGCCGTCCTGTGGGTTTTGCCCACCCCGTTTTGCATCAGGTAGCAATCCAATGACGTCACACTTTATGTAGCCCGCGAAGTAGCCCGGACGCAACATGTCAGGTCACCCGCGAGCTGGACAGTTCGTCACGTGTCTAGCAGCGTGAGCTCCGCGAGGAAGACAATTTACCGTTCAAGGGAGCAGCGGTCGTGCCGACGGAACGAGAGGGTGGCGGAGGTGGTGAGCATGTGGATGGTAAGTTCCCCGGTCACCTCACAACCCAATGGGTTCAACACTGGAATCTTGACATCCATTCACACCATCTCCTTATCCCCGTCACCGTCTCCCTCTGCCCTTCCTCCAACCCCTTCCCCACCGCCCCGAGACTATCGCCCATTCCTCTTTCCCCAGCACCAATTTACTCCCCATTCCGTCTCCCCTTCCTATCCCCTTCCCAAATCCCTTCCCATAAGCAGCCTCATAACATACCGCACCCCATCCCTCCCTCCAACCATCGTTCCCCACCCTTTCCCAGTCCGTTACTCCCATTTTTGCCGAGTTCACTCCCCTCCCCGCCCACTCCATTCCTGCAGACCACCGCTTCCCCATCCCCTACCCTGGACACACTACCCCAGCTCCCACTCCTGTATCATACTCCCCCAGCTCCCCATCCCCTCTCGCATTCGCCTCGCCCCAAAACTCTCCCCAAATCCCCACAACCCTATATATTCCTACCAACTTTCTCCCCAGCATATCTCCCTCAGACCCCTCCTCCTCCAGTCCCTAACCCGTCCTATCCCCCTCCTCTATCCCCTCTTCCCCACCTCTCTTCGTCCATTTCCTCATCCATTTCCTCGCCACACCTCTCCTGCAGCCCAGTCCTCCTCCTAAAATCTCCCGTCTCGCCCCCGCCCATCTCCACCTCTCCCCCTTCCTTTCCTCTCCCCATCACTCCCATTGGTCCCCATTACCCATACCCACCCTTTCTCCTCCTTATCCTTCCACTCCTTTCCCCTGTATCACTTCAGAGTTTTTATTCGCAAGGTGGTCCTTTGGAGAGTTTATGATGGGCCACGATGTTCCTGTTTTCACAGCTCAGTATCCCACACAGATAGAGCGCTACTGTTTATTTTTTGTCTTGTGGTAATAATATTTTTGAATATTTATTCAACAGGTAGTTGGATAGATCCGTGAGGGGTCTGCAATGGGTAATGTTATGGGGTCAGTTGAAAAAGGGAGGGATCAGCTGGTCAGATCACAAGTACAAGCCGGGTATGTTTCGGTTGAATGAACAGTTCCTGTGTGGTATTGTCTGTTTAATTGATGACAAATTCCTATACCACAATACAGTGCATTGCCAAAGTTGCTACATTTCTGGTGTTGTGTTGGGTATGTTCCGCTTCCCGTTACAGTTCCCATTGTCAGTGCCCACTGCTCAATTTTGCCCTTTACTGATGTCGTGGTTGTAGCAGGAATCTGTCAGACTGAGAATAATTGACTCTTCATGTCAGAGGCAGGAAGAACATCTGGTGAAAAGTCACAGGAGAATATGGGGCAACATGGAGACACGAGGGACCCCAGATGCTGGAATCTGGAGCGAAAAAAAAATGCTGGAGGAACTCAGCAGGTAAGGCAGCAACTGTGGAGGGAAATGGATGGTGGTCATTTTCCATACTAAATGCAAGTGGATGCAAGGTTATGGGACGGGGGAGGTGTGCATTACCTCTGATCTAAATGTCTATTGAGATATCACTGCTGCCTATCCCTGTGCCCTTTGTCCGCCTGAATTTACATCCTCCAGCCCTGGTTGCCAAGTACCTTCCTTCTCGAGTTACATCTCGAGGTCCTTCCGCCTCCAGATAGGAGCATGACAAAATATAAGCAGCCCCTCAAGCCCGCCCTGCTTTTCAATACTGTCATGGTGAATCTGCTTCAGACCTCAACTCCTCTCCTGTACCAGTTGCACACAGCTCTCCATTCCCCAGTCTTCGCGAAAATAATAATCTTCTTCCTACTTAAATACCTCCCGTGATCAAACCCCAACGACCATTCCAAAGTGAGGATTCCAGACACTCACCATCTTCTGTGGAAAGAAACACCATTGTGTCTCAGTTTAAAATGACTGGCCGTTTATGCCCCGTTGTTCAGGACTCTTTCATAACTTAAAATATCTCACTTGGGTGATAGCTGTCTGGGCTATGCAAGTCCTCACTGTGACCATGTGGAGTTTCGCCAGGTGCTCTGGTTTCCTCTCACATCCAAAAAGTGTGTGTGATACCAGTTTATTCAAATTGTCTCTTTTGATCTCCTGCCATGTGTAGGGGAGTGGGAGAATGTGGGTAGGATTTCAATCAAAGTCGAGTTTATTGTCATGTGCACAAGCACATGTATGCACAGGGGCAATGATAACTTACTTGCAGCATAATCACTGTCACGTAGCATCATATAAGCAACATTCACTGGTAAAAAATAAATTGTTCATAATTTTTACAAGAAAGAACACAATTGGAACACAAGAAACACAGAGTCCAGTTTTCTACAAGATAATCAAAGTGGTCATTGTGTTGCTAAGTTGTCGTGAGTAGCATTGTACGGTCAATTCAGTCAATTCAAGAACTGAATAGTTGAAGGGAAATAGCTGTACTTGAACCTGGTGGCGTGGGACTTCAGACTTCCCTACATCCTCCCTGATAGTAGCTCGAGAAGACGGTACGGCCCGGCTGGTGGGGATTCTGAAGAAAAATTGTGCCTTCTTGAAGCAGCGCCTCCAGCAGGTACTACTGATGGTGAGCAGGGGTGTGCCCGTGATATATTGAGCAGAGTTAATGGGAAGGTAGGGAGAATACAATAGATTAAGGTAGAATTAGTTTAAAAATAGTACTTGATAGCCAGTATGGAGTCAAGGAGCGGAAAGACAGCATGGAAACTGCCGTGTTTCTCTGCTTCTCTTTCAGCATCGACACTACTATTCTCCCTTCGGACCCAGCACAGTTCAAATAGATCAACCCCTTGGTCGTCCAAACTCCCAAGGAATACAAATCCAATCATTTCGTCCTTCGGTGATAGAACAACACCTACATTCCAGGAATAATCTGAGTTAATTTCTTCTGGACAACTTCCACTATTAATACATCGTTTTCTTACGAAAGGGCACGAGAACCCTACATAGTATTCATGGTGTGCATGGTTGCATTTCTGAACTCCAATCTTTTGCAATAAATGTCATTGTGCGATTTGATCCTCAACGCTTGCTGCACTTTCATGCTAATTATTTTCTGTCTAATGCACAAAAACACCTTCGTCCTTTGTTCTCCACTCACCTGCAATTGCTCTCTGCCATTTAATTCTTTTTTCTCATATTTACCTTAATTAATGTCCAGTTTCTAAGCTTCCACACAAGCACTCTCTGTGGATCTGAGTCTAATTATTCTCAACGAAATCTACTATTCCACCTGACTCTTAGCCATCGGCGAAAGAGGAAACCCGACTCCACGTCATTCCTACAATGGAACGATAGCTAATCTCTCTGCATTATGGCGATTTGAGTAATAGAAATTTGACTTGACAGAATTAACAAATGACTGCTCAGACATTTGAACTATTGTTTATACTCACTGTCATAGAACTGATGTGAACAGTTATAAAATTAGCACCAAAGGTATCCTTTTTAAACTTGCGTTTGTTGACATGTGTACCGATCATGCAGCTTCATGCTGCAGAAAATTGTGATATAGATCATACTGGGAATAATATTGCTTCCCCAACTCTGCACTTGCCTGTATTTCAGTAACAAAATCTCATCCTCGGGTCACTCAACTCATTACATCTTTCCAGTCTGAAAATGTTTCAAGCAATCCAACTCCCTGCTTTCCATCTAATAACCAGTTGATGTGGATGCATGTGTCCCAATAGACCGAGCTCATGTGCACCAGATTATTCTCTTTCTTCTGTAAAATCTGCTTCCCTGTTTCCCTTCTGCAGACATGAAGTTCAAATATAAATAGTCCACTGGTAAATTCTGCTCTGTTCCACTGCGTTGGACTGAATGGCCTGATAATGTGCATTTTTAAAATCAGTAATTCACTTTCAATCAATGCAGCTATTGCAGTGCTGCTGGAAACATTCCACTAGTCAATTCTGTCCTGTTCTATCATTCAGTTTGCATCAGGACAACGAATGAGAAAAAAAAATGTAACGTCTATTTCAGAAGCACAGGTAACTGTGGTCTACTGTCACAGGAGCAAATTGAGCATCAACTGGAAACGTGGGGCAAGATAGGGAGTGTTGGAATCCGAAATGGAAGAAGGAAGGAGAAAATAATAGAGAAAAATAAATATAGGGCAAGTTGGCAAACAGAGTGAGAAAAACACAGATAAAAATGATCAGCAGATAAACAAAGAAAAAAAGGAAATGTCGGTGGAATGGTGAAAGAAATGTGGTAGGGAGCGAGAAAATACAGAGTGAGAGGTCGGGGGGACAGAGAATGCTTCTTTTATTAACAGAGTAGAAAGAAACACAGATGTATATGGTTCATAAATAGAAACATAGACACTAATACATACAATCGAAGCAGGACATTTATCCATGACAGTTTGAGAGAACATGCATGACTCTCCCCATTTCTGTCACAATGTTGATCCGCAGCAAACTCACAGAGAACCCATGTGCGGTAAACTGATACAAGACTGGAGTCAGGATACTTCATCAGGACAAACACAGGCAGTAACTGGAAGGAATCTTGCCTCGGAGATCAGAAGAGGAATCCCAACACGAACTGGATC
>JARFYF010000063.1:15458912-15470746 GCA_030265395.1 Rhina ancylostomus | reverse complement strand
GGAGCCTAGGTGTTCTATGCTGAATCCCAACAGCCTTTAGACTAAGTACGTGGTACAAATCCAGAAGGTGTTGGAAAATCCTGCATGAGTGCCAGTCCAATAACACTCAAGAAACTTAACTTCATGCAGCAGAAAGCAGACTGCATAACTGGTACCTTATTCACCACCGTAAATTTTCATTCTTCCCACCACTGGTACACATTGGATGTTCTGCAACATGCAACACCAAGCCTCATCATAGCAGGAGATTAGCAGCTGAATAAAAGATGCTTACAAGGCCTCCTTGAAGAGTATGAGATATTCAGTGACTTATTGGAATCCCTGGCCCATGACTGCTCAAAATGGAGGAGGAGCATTCGAGGTGGCTCTGAGAACCTCAAGTCCATCTATCGGGAGCACACAGGATCGCAGCAAAAACTGTAGAAGGAGAGCACTACCTATCCATCAACCTTCCCAGTCAAGCATCCTCTGCTGTGGAGTTTACAAATCCCACATTAGCCTCATCTTCCAATTCAGAACCCAGAGATTCTGCAAGAAAACAAGTCAGACTCAACATGAAGGGAAGGCAGAAGGAAGAATGAGGATATTGAAAGGACGAAGAGAAGGAGTAGGAGAAGAGCATATCAACTTACCAAAGCTTCTTCAACAGCTCCAAGAAATCTACAGTTATTGCCGCCTTAAAGGACAGGAGCAGCAAGCCCTAATTCCGTTTCCCTCCATGCATACCCAATCTTGACATAAAAATATATTTCCCTTACTTCGTCATTGCTGAATCAAATCCTAGAACTCCCTCCCCTAACAGAGGGAGTACCTTTATTACATGTGCTACAGTTGTTCACGAAGGTTGATCACCATTTTCTTCTCAATGACACTTAGTGATGGGCAGTAAATGCTGGAATTTCCAATGATGCCTGTACACTGTGAATTAATTCATAAATGTATATAATATATAGTCTGAAAGTTATTTTTTTAATCATTGGGAGAACCGTTTACTAAAATTAGAAAATACCAATACAATTATATTTAGCCGAATGAATAGGCTTCAAAGAAAGTATTACCTGTGTTCTTTCTCAAAAGTATTTAATCTATTCATTAGTGTTTGTATTCATGGATCAACATCAAGAGATATTTAGTCACTGAATCCAATGCAGTCAAAGACAGTGACAGATGGACTTTAATAACTGGTATAAGAAATCAAGATAACATCCTGTACTGTAAAGGTGCAGTTGATGTAAATCAAATTTCATAATACTCACATGGCATCCGTAAAATTAAATAAGATGGGGCTTAACTCTTATCCCATCTGTTGGTGGGTGTGTAGAAGAATGAGACTTGTTATCCATCTGCTATGTTCTGGTACTAAATTGTCCACTTTTTTTGCATAAAAATTTTTGCTTTATTAAGCTCAAATTAAAACCTGGAATCCTGATATTTATATTGGTTTATTAGTCATATGTAATGAGGTACAGTGAAAAACTTTGTTTTGCATGCTATCCATACAGATCATTTCATTACGACAGTGCATTGAGGTAGTACAAGGGAAAGCAATAACAGAACACAGAATAAAGTGTTACAGTTACAGAGAAAGTGCAGTGCAGGCAGACAATAAGGTGCAAGACCTTAACAAGGTAGATTGTAAGGTCAAGAGTCCATCTTATTCACACTAGTTCAATAGTTTTATAACTATGGGATAAGATGCTGTCCTTGAGCCTGGTGGTACATGCTTTCAGGATTTTGTATCTTCTAGCCGATGGGAGGAGGGAGAAGAGAAGATGTCCAAGGTGGGTGGGGTCTTTAATAACATTGGTTGCTTTACCAAGACAGCAAGTGTAAACAGAGTCCATGGAGGGGAAGCTGGTTTCCATGAAGTGCTGAGTTATGTCCACAACTCTCTAGTTTCTTGTGGTCACGAGCAGAGCAGTTGCCATACCAAGCCGGATTGAATCAGGATAGCCTGCCTTCTATGGTGCATCGATAAAAACTAGTGAGGATAAAAGGGGACATGCCAAATTTCTTTTGCTTCCTGAGGAAGTAGAGGTGCTGGTGAGCTTTCTTGACCATGACATCCATGTGGTTGGACCAGGATAGGCTATTGGTGATGTTTACTCCTAGGAACTTGAAACGCTCAACCCTCTTGACCTCAGCACCATTGACGTAAACAGGAGCATGTGTACTGTCCCCTTGCCTGAAGTCAATGACCAGTTCGTTTGTTTTGCTGACAATGAGGTAAAGTTTGTTGTCATGACACCATGTTACTAAGCTCTCTATCTCCTTCCTGTACCCTGACTCATCGTTATTTGAGATACAGGCCCAATCATGTGTTCTTTTCATGGAAATGTCGCAATTCACAGAAAACCAAGTTATTAGGCAATGGTTTCAGTTTGTCATCCTCTTGGCTGAAGAAAATGATTCAGTGTATCTTCTGAAGTCAACAATGCTTTAATAGCAGTCATCAGTGTCTTAGAGAGCTAGTAAACATGCAAAAGCCATTGATTTTTTTCCCCAATAAGCCATCGGCCATCTATGTCTGGAAGACTTTACTCGCTTTCTCATTTTATCTGTTCTGTTAGGCTTTTGCAGATTGTATCTATATCTGCTGTCATATAATTTACTCTGGAGCATTTGCCCTGGAGATGTTGCAGCTTTTGACAAGACTGTTCCCATGGTGGTACCATGTCCTTTTATCCACTTTTCTCTTTGTGTTTATTTTTAATTATTTATTGTCTCAAAAATATTCTCCTTACAATTAATTTGTCTGTATTAGAAGAATGAGAAATATTTAAGAAATGTTATTGTGTATTTTCCCTTGGCATTGAGGAGAAATAACAAAGGTTGTTTGGTCATTAAATAATGACAGCATAACCTTCATCCAAAGACTCAGGGATCTGTGTGTCATATTGCAAAGCTCACACCAAGTGCCTGGAGCATACAGATGGCCAATACGAGCACTGACCATTGCTGAAACTAAAAATATAACAAAGTTCCTAATAACAATGAGACGTTAAGCAATAACAAAGCCAAGAGCCCTTTCAAAACTTTGGGATTAAAATTTGTGATAGCCAGTTTTCAACTGGGAAAAGTTCATAGCATTTGTCCTGAATCCAAGTACGTGGGCCAGAGAAACTGGTGATTTTTTTTTGTTCTTATCCCTCCCTAATTTACAGCAGGGTGCCGCCAACACTCTCACATTGTACAATGAAGCCCAATTTGCTTACTTTAATTCAACAATATGTCACCACCATCTAATCCCTTAATGTGCATTTCCTCCTAGTAAGGCATAATTCTCCTTTACTTTGAATTCACTAATAATGCAACTGAATGGTATTGCTAAACCACAAGAGCAATGACATGGTTTGAACTCACTGATTATATACAGACACACATAGCAAATCGTGCTGACCCCTCTATTCTATTGCATTATTTTGTTCATAACTACTCTCCATCTATTGCTATTATTACGTACCAGCAACAAAAGAAATACAGCAAGTCATGTATCAGTGTTAAAAACTATTTTATGAATAACTACTTATGATAATAAGAAAAATAAAAGTAAAAATGTTAGAATGATAGATGTAAAAATGTTATATCTTAAACATTAACCCCAAAAACTAAACTCGTAGTGTGTGTGTGGCAAACTCCCAAACTCCAAGTTCATGAATAGTTTTCAAAGTTCAGCTCAGCAAGCCTTAAGGTGAAACGTGAACAAAGGCTTCCTCAACAACCACTGTTGACTGAAGGCAAAACAGAGAATACGGAGACATTACAAAATCCAAACGTTCCATGATGGAACCCATACGACACCTCAGTGTCTACTCAGCAGTGACTACTCCACTGCATCTGCCACCCCGAAAGGCACTCGAATTGTGGCCATCCACAAAAATACCTGTTTCTTTCTACAGGTCAATAACAAAGTGAACTCCACTGCTTTGTTCCAAAGTATCTGCCACCCCAAAAGGCATCCAAGACATGGCCATCCACACAAATACCTGTTTCCCACTACAGGTTAATGACAAAGTGGACTCCAATGGATTACTCCAAAAATCCATCCATGGATTGTAGTGACAGACACAGTTACTGTTTTTCATCCATCGATAACAGGCTAGTCTCTCTCTTTCTTTCTCTCTCTCTCTTCTCCTCTGACTGACTCTGACTGTCTGCTCCAAAAACGTCATTAAGTTCTTATCTACTGTTGATGTAAGCGTGCCACACATGCATGCGCACATCCACGCGCACACACACAAACTGTGCTAGGTCTTAAAGGGACATTCACCAAAGGTAACCTAGTCCGTAACACTATGTAAATTGACTTTCATTTAGCGAGTATCTATTGTAGGGAAAATTCACCCATAGACTTGAAATCATGGAGACAGACAGAACCTCAGTTTATATAGGCAAACCCCATTTAAAATAGAAATGTTCAAGAAAATTTCATGATAGATTAGATAGATAGACAGATAGATTAGATAGAGAGATTAGATAGATAGATAAGATTAGATTAACCTGGCATATATTTTAGCTAGAATTAATATTGTGCAAATTATAAGCTGAGTAAAGAATGTGTAGGAAAACTGTGTAAAGTGAACAGAGCACCTATAACTCATAAAGTTTACCTTAGAACAGTCAAGCAAATCAACAAGATTACTTTAAATAGAATTAGCTGACCATGAGCACAAGAGCTGGGTCTGATGATTGATAGATGGCAGATGTAATCTCATTATTGAAGAACAATGAGCTTCAAATTCTGGTTGGAATTCTTCACTGACAGGAAACCAGCAGAACTGGCTGATTAAACCAAGGCCTATGCAGTGGATGTAATTCAATTGGTATTTCAGTAGTCAATGAACAAGTTCCATTTATAATAAATTGTAGGATACTGAACAGGGAACTTGGATGGGTCCCCAAATCCTTGAAGGATGGATTGAAAGGGGAAGGGGTGTTAAGATGCCATTCAGCATACTTGATTTTATTGAAGTTTGGAACATATTAGCAGGAATGTCATGCTGGAACTGTATAAGAATCTAGCTAATCCACTGCTAGAGTATTGCACAGTTCTGGTTGCCATGCAACAAGCAGCTCATGATAGCCTGAGAGGTGGAAATAGAAACCCTCAACATATTTAAAAAGTACCTGGATGAACACATAATGTGCCAGAGCCCATAAAGCTATGAACCAAGAAATGGGACAAAGGACACAAAGGCTCTCTGTGCACTGTACATTAGAACTCTAGAGCACCGGGCCTTATAGGTAAAGGCACAGTAGTTAGTGGTGTAGTGATTATGATTCCCCTTTCAGCTTTACACTGTGAGCTAATGATGAGACTGGAGCTGGGGTGAGAACATGAGCCAGCTTGTGAGACTGGAACAGGGGACTGGAAACTGGTGCCACTTGTACAGCCATAGCAGGAGGCCGGTAACAGGACAAGTTGTACTGAGGAGCTGCAGATCGAACTGTAGTTGGAACGTGAGTTGGAGGGTGAGTGAGAGGGATGAGCAACAAGGAAGGAGGCAGAAGGCAAGAGCTCCTGATCCTGAGCCCATAGAGGTGTGTGTGCGTGTGCGTGTGCATGCGTGCATACATGAGTGCCCATGTGCATGTACATGTGTGCCCATGTGCAAAAGTGCACACATGCTAGATGCCATTAATACACATGTAGCAGAGCTTGGTCCCCTAGCAGCATGAAGCCTAGCAACATGAAAGGCAGGCAAGGTAGTGTAGCAGTTAGCATAACGCTATTACAGCGCCAGCAACCCGGGCTCAATTCCAGCCACTATCTGTAAAGAGTTCGTATGTTCTCTCCGTGACTGTGTGGGTTTCTTCCAGGTGCTCCGGTTTCCTCCCGCATTCCAAATACGTACAGGTTTGGAAGTTGTGGGCATGCTATGTTGGTGCCAGAAATGTGGTGACACTTGCTGGCTGCCCCCAGAACACTCTACACAAAAGATGCATTTCACTGTGTGTTCCAATGTACAAGTGACTAATAAAGATATCTTATCTTATCAATTCTGGCCACTGTCTGTAAGGAGTTCATACGTTCTCCCTGTGTCTGTGTGGGTTTCCTTCGGGTGCTCCGGTTTCCTCCCACATTCCAAAGATGTACAGGTTAGGAAGTTGCGGGTGTGCTATGTTGGCACCGGAAACGTGGTGACACTTGCGGGCTGCCGCCAGAACACTCTACTCAAAAAGATGCATTTCACTGTGTATTTCGATGTACATGTGACTAATAAAGATATCTTATCTTATCTGAACATCTTATTGGAGGGAGTCAATCAGAGTATTTTGTGACAAGTCAGAACTGATAAGGGTTATTGACCTGAAGCTTAATCTGCTTCTCTCTCTACAGATGCTGCTTGACCTCCTGAGCATCTCCAAGATTTTCTGGGGTTTTTTCAGATTTCTAGAACCTGTGGAATTTTGATTCAGTATCATGATCCAAATACAGAGGCTCCCCAGGTTACAGGAGACTTGACTTACAGAAATCTGACTTTACACAAATTCTCTCATAAATTTTTAAAGATAGAAAAGTTGGTGACAGGAATTCAAACATTTTCAGTAATATGGGTAGCAGCTAGTTAATTCAAAAGACAGTCTTCAAAAATCTGTTCACAAGTAAGCTTTCAGCAGTAATCAGATGCTGCTGTTTGTTAAGAACACAGGTGCTGGTTCACAGCGGAAGGCCACTTAGGTAATTGTGTCCAGTAAACAAGAATACAGTAGAAGTTATGTTACAGTGTACCCCCGTGTTACAGAGGGGTCACACTCCAAAAAAACTGTCCATATCAAAAACCATGTATTCCATATTCCGTAACATGAACCCCTTTTTTCCCATTGAATCCCATGTCATCAGCAGAGATACCTTCCCACAGGAAGTTTTTCTCTCAGCAGTAATACCCAGTCCATAGGGAAGGGAAATCTAATTGTATTCCACACAGAAGAGAAAGGGTTGCTGTTTTAATTAAGTTGTGGACACAGCTTGCCACATCACAGAAACCAGCCTCCCCTCCAAGGTCTCTGTCTACACATCTCGCTCCTTCAGTAAAGCAGCCAACATAATCGAAGACCCCACCAGCCCTGGACATTCTCTCTTCTCCCCCCCTTCCATCGGGCAGAAGATACAGAAGCCTGAAAGCACGTACCACCAGGCTCAAGAACAGCTTCTATCCCTCTGTTATAAGATTATTGAATAGTTCCCCAGTACTATAAGATGGATTCTTAACTTCACAATCTACCTCGTCATGGCCTTGCACCTTATTGTCTGCCTGCACTGCACTTTCTCTGGATCTGTAACACTTTATTCTGCATTTTGTTGTTGTTTTCCCTTGTACTACCTCAATGCATTGTTATAATGAAATGATCTGTATGGATGGCATACAGTTTTTCACTGTACCCCGGTACATATGACAATAATAAACCAATTTGTTGTAAGTGGAGTTGCATTCCTACAGGAATTTTTTCTCTCAATAGTAATGCCCAATTTATAGGTAAAGGATTCTGATTGTATTGTACATGGAAGAGAATGGGTTGTTGTTTTAATTAACTAGAAATGGATGTTACATTACTTGACAAAGTGTTGTACAAGTATCAATAGAACAGATTGCTTGGTCAGTTTCTAACGCAAATCCCTTAAGTGGCTTCCCGCTGTGAATGTTGCCTTTGGTAAACTAATTCAGTTCTCTGTACATATTTTATGTTTAATTCATTTTTCACATAAATTCCATAACAGCAAGTTTTTATTCTACATCCCAAATATTTTGGAAGTGATCGGTGAATTTCTATCACTCGAACGGCCATAACGCGGGCATACACTGTACTCTGTTCCTTATTGTAAAGGAGTTTACAGAGAGATATGAAGGAGTAAGAGAGAGAGAAGGTGCTACATTTACAACTATCCCAAGGACGTAAGAATTTTATTTGCAAACCTTGCGCCCAGGTTTACAAGTCACAGCATTTTGGGAATTAAGTGATTTCAAATCTGATTCATTGTTAACTATGTATTGTCCTGCATGGTTTCACTTCTCCTCAGTGTATCCATTTGGATGTCTCCGTGTGCCACCAGGTTTCTGAAGCAATGTCGCACCATTTCCTTTTGCTCAACACTCTCTACAGTCCTTGCACATTGTCCCAGGAGCGTCCCGTCAGCCAAAGGAAGCAGACATCAGGGTAAAGGAGAGAGCCTTTGATTTAAATTCAATCATCGTCAGTAAAATGCTCAGCTGGGTGCCAGAAGGTTGTGAATTCAATGTCTATTCCAGTCACGAGTTCAGGTGTCTAGGCTGAAATTCCACTGCAACACTCATAAAGTACTGCACAGTCAAGGGTGCTGACTGTCAGGTGAGGTATTAAACCAAGATGACCATGGAAGATCCCTATGCGGAATTTCAGAAAAGAGCAGGGAATTTATCCTTGTTGTCCTGGAACTAACATTAAGTTAGGAAGTTGGGCCAGCAGTGCAAAAAGCAGAGCCGCTGCCTCACAGCTCCAGTGACCTGGGTTCAATCCTGACCTCGGGTGTTGTCTGTGTAGAGTTTGCATGTTCTCCCAGCTACCCCATGGGTTTCTCCGAAAGCTCTGGTTTCCTTGCACATCCCAGGGATGTGTTAGTCAGTAAGTTCATTGGCCACTGTAAACTGAATGTGGGGAGAAAGGGTTACAGGGAAAATTAGTAGGGAATGGGATTGCTCTGTGAGCTAGCATAGGCAAACGGGCTGAAAGGCCTCCTTCTATGTCATAGGGAAAAATTTGTCTTTCAAGCAACATCACTAAACCTGGTTGTCTGGTCCTTATCACACTGCTATTTGTGGAATCATGTTGCTACAGAGAAGGATCATCGAACGTTGTGCCTGTGCTGGCTCAGAAAGTACCACCAGCCTAGTCCCACCATCCATACCTACTTAAATATGAGGATGGTCTCTACCTCCACCACACTGTCAGTGAGTCCCAGACCTACAACACTCTCTGGGTAAGAAGATTATTCCTCATCTCCCCCTCTAAGGGTATAAGAGTGAGGAAGTCACAGAGCAGAAGAGGTTTAACAGGATTCTTGCCTGGATTGTCGGGTATGAGCTGTAAGGAAAGGTTGGACAAACTAGGGTGGTTTTCTCTGGAGTGTCAGAAGCTGTGAGGAGATCTGATAGAAGCTTATCAGAGGTATAGATAGGGTAGACAGCCAGAATCTTTCTCCCAGGGTAGAAATGTCAAGTACTAAAGCACATACATTTAGGGTGAGAGGGGGAAAGTTTAAAAGAGATGTGTGGGGCAAGTTTTTTCCACAGAAAGTGGTGGGTACCTGGAACAGGCTGCGGGGGAGTGGTGGAAGCACACACGATGGTGGCGGTTAAGAGGCTGTTAGACACATGAATATGCAGGGAATGGAGAGATATGGATCATACGCAGGCAGAAGAGATTTAGTTTAATTCAGCATTGTGTTCAGCTCAGACATTGTGGGCCGAAGGGCCTGTTTGTGTGTTTCAATTACGTTAAATTCACACTTGTGGTTTGTGATATTTCTGTTAAGGGAGAGGGTTTCTGCATTATAACGCTGATTGCATTTTAAGGAAATTTCATTGGTTGTAAAGCACTTTAGGGCAGCTTGGTTTTGTGAATGATGCAGTCTGGGTGAAATCTTTCTAATTTTATAATCAAATAATTCTCTTATTGACTTGGCACTTCTCTCCTGAACTGCTGCAATCACATCACGTATCCATTACTGAGCAGCAATAACCTCATATTAAAAATGTGTTGCGTTTGCTGGAAACTCCTGGGACTTGGAGTTTCACACAATGCAATTTAAAAGACATTTGGATGTATTCTTTGCAGGAATTGTCCTTAAATAAAATGCACCCTCTAATTAATATACTATTGGAAAAAATGCAAATAACCCATATACCAATGAATATTTTGAATAATATGTTTACTCTCATCTTTTCGCCCTGATGTTAAAAGCTGGTCTTCATTTTGCAACAGCTCAGTCACCATAGCAACAAGATCTGCTCCAGCAATTCCAAATTACAGCAGCAGAAATCTGCTCTGGTCATTGCATTATTAAACACAAAACTTCATGAAGACCCAGTCCTCCGTCAACAATATCCTCACAGGCAGTTATCTGGTCTAACAATTCAGGTTCACAGGAAGCTCTGGAGAATGCTGAGGACTTCCTGTATCTCGGGAGCCGTTGCTTGGAACTGGGAGGGATTGACAAAATCCAACGTTACCTCAAATGTCCAATCGTGCCTTTGGCTGGCTGAGGAGATTTTTTATGATGACAGTGGATCTGAACGCAAGCCCATATGATCTAGTGCTTCTTCCACAGAGCTGAGATGTGAACAATGCGCAGGAGATGACTGATTTGCTCTTGTGTAAAACTAAAGCCCCACTCAATAATACAAACCCAACCTGAGCCCAACACACGTGGTTGGTCTTGTCAACCTCAGGCTAGTGAACTGGACCCAATGGGAGACACTTTGAGCAGTGGCAGATCTGAGAGTACCAAAAACTAGTGGCTTTCTGAAAATATAACCTTTGTCACAATTTGAGATCCTTCGACCTCCAACCAACAAATATTACAAGTAGTTGTTAATAAGGTTTCTGAGAAAAAGGTCAGCCTTTAAGAAGAGCAAAACAAAAAGGCTGGAGGAACTCAGCAGGTCGAGCAGCATTCGCATTCTCTTGTGTCTCCAGCTTTAGGAAGAGCCTCAGGCAACAGGAAGCTAGGTTAGATGCAGATGGCGAACGTATTGCACTGACTCTAACCAATGTCAATTTGCTTATAACTTCTGACCATTCAGTAAAGAGCCTTTGTCGACGGATTCCTTGGGTTTCTTCTGGTCTTTAAAAGATGGTTAGTGAGGCAGAAGGGAGGCTTGAAGGGGAGAAGATCTCAGCTTGGTGTCCCAGGACAAGACGCAGACAGGGAGGAAGGGCTTCTCATTTACCTTGATGAAAACAGACCTGTGAAGTGGGCTGGAGTGCTCACAAGCTCTCTTGTGCAACGGCAGCTTGTGGACCCCTGAACAGCTTGTGGTCCCAGTGGCCACAGATGACCAACACATTCAGGGTTCAGTTACTAATGGAGTTTAAGACAGCAGTGGTGAATTTGGTCCTAGAGATCACTGCCAAAGTACATTTACCTTGGGAGTTCTTCACCCTCAATCGGGCATATATACGGCCTGTCTTTGACAGCAGACAAGAGCACGTTTTTCATTCTGTGGCCTTGAAGATGGAAACGCCCCTTGAATTTCATCTTGGAAATGAAAGCTTAAAACTTCACTCTCAGTTGGATGTAAAAGATCCATTGAGTCTATTTAAAGAGGAGCAGTGTGGAACGGTGGTGGTGGAGAGGTATACCTGCCAATACTTATCCCTAAATCAACGTCATTAAAGGAGATCATCCAATCACTGGCATCATGGTCAGCACAGACATTGTGGGCTGAAGGGCCTGTTCTTGTGCTGCACTGTTCTATGTTCTATGCTTAATCACAGAAGGCCATTAAACTAGCAGATTGGGGATGGGAGTGATTGTTCACAAGATTGGAGGCTTGCAAGAAGAACGGGATCAAAGTCAAAGTCGAGTTCATTGTCACATGCACAAGTCCATTTGTGCACAAGTGCAATGCAAAACTTACTTGCAGCAGCATCACAGGCACAGAGCATCAGATATACAACATTCACAAGAAAACTATAAATTAATCATAAGTTATACACAATTTTTACAAGAAGGAACACAGAAAGAAAAGACCATTGTAGTGCAAAGTGGTCACAGTGTTGCTATACTGAGGTAGTGATTAGGGTTGTGCAGGTTGGTTCAAGAACCGAATGGTTGAAGGGAAATAGCTGTTCTT
>JARFYF010000063.1:15444095-15454781 GCA_030265395.1 Rhina ancylostomus | reverse complement strand
ATGAATTGACCTGTATGATCAGTATGCAAGACAAGTTTTTCACTGTACCTCAGTACAAGTGACAACAATAAACCAATACCAATACCAATACCATTGAGGAAACTCCCAGTGTGGCTTCCTCCTGTTCCACTGAAATAAAATGTTAACACCATGAGTAGTAGACTACTCAACTGTAAAGCTATTTGAAGGATGATGCAAGATTTCAGCAGCATCCAGAGACCCGGAAATGTGAGTTCAAATCCCACCATGGTATCTGGGAGTTCAGGTTTGTTAACAAGCCTGAAATAAGTGAAAATCATAAACTGCTGATGCTGGAAATCTGAACAGAAACACTCAGCAGGTGTCTGCCTTCCTTCATCTTCTCTGTGGAAGGAGGAACAAAGTTAATCTTTCAGGTTGAAGGCCCTTCTTCAGAACTCACCCTTCTGCCTGTGATGCTGCTGTAATCAAGTTTTTTGTTGTACCTGTACCTCCCCGTACTTGTGCATATGACAATGAACTTGGCGACTTGACTCTGGTTCTCCTCACACAGATGCTGTCTGAGAGTGCATCCAGCACTCTCAAGCTTTCATTTCAGAATAACAACCGAATCGGAGCCGGTGAACATAATACCACAGGATGTCCTGACTCTGCTGGTCAGCAGAACTCCTGACATACAACAATGCTGTCGGCTCTAAACTGCCCTCTGGAGTGGCTCAGTTCAAGGGCGTTAGAGATGGGCAGTGAATGCCGTCCTTCGCGGCAATGTCCTCATGATGTGAAAAAATCAAAATGAAATACACACACTGGAATGATCTGTGCAATTGGATCTGCATTTGAGCTCTGTGCTGCTTCCATAAGTGTTAATGTGTCTTCCAGAACAGTGTCTGACTCTTCATACTGCCCACTAACGCTGCGGCTTCCTTCCAAGAAGACCGCTTTATTAGTAGTGCCACCCTCAGATATTTGCTTCAGTAAATGGTGTTGATTAGTTTGGGATACTGCAGCAGAAGGTATATCAAGGTAATGATCCTCTGAAATAATAGGAGGCAGGGTTCCTGAAGTAGACCAGGGTGATCTGTGCAATAGGGATCTGTGTTGGAGCTCTCTGCTCTTCAGGTCTGGTTTCCATCAGTATCTTCTGGGAACGTGTGTGCACCAGAGTGTGGCGGCGGACAGTGGGCATGGTGAGTATGTCAGTGAAGTACAGGGGGAAGGGTCCTTCTGTGTCTGGACTGAGTGGAGGTGTTCCTGAGGGTGAGCAGCATCATCGAGGTCCTGGGCATTGGCACACAGCAGGGATGGGGTCCTGGGCGTTGGCACACAGCAGGGATGGGGTCCTGGGTGTTGGCACACAGCAGAGATGGGGTCCTGGGCTTTGGCACACAGCAGGGATGGGGTCCTGGGTGTTGGCACACAGCAGGGATGGGGTCCTGGGCGTTGGCACACAGCAGGGATGGGGTCCTGGGCGTTGGCACACAGCAGGGATGAGCAAAAAAAGATGTTGTTGCTTTTAGTCAGGCTCAGCACACTTGAGGCATTAGAGAGTTTACCATGCCACTCATGAGATTGCTTCTAAGAACTTGGTAACCACCATGAAGGAATGCCTGCAGAGGTCTCTGAGAGCCACAGGTTTGTCACGTGCAACCAGGGACCAGAGGAAGTTGTCAGTAAAGACCTGGTCATGTTCAAGACGTTGCCTAAAATGTGCCCATTTCACAACTTTTTAGATTGGGTGTTGTGAAATCATTTGACAAGATATCTATTAGTCACATGTACATTGAAACACACAGTGAAATCATCTTTTGCGTAGAGAGTTCTGGGGGCAGCCCGCAAGTGTCGCCACATTTCTGGCGCCAACATTGCATACCCACAACTTCCTAACCCATACGTCTTTGGAATGTGGGAGGACCCGGAGGAAACCCACACAGACACACGGAGAATGTACAAACTCCTGACAGACAGCGGCCAAAATTGAACCCGGGTCGCTGGCACTGTGATAGGGTCCACTACTATGCCTGGTCAATGAGAAATCTGAGGCAAAACTGGCCCTTATATTGAAAGGAGCAAGAAGAGACCATGCCCACAGTAATGGTGGCATGGCTGAGTCAACTGGAACACCAGTAGGTCAAATGGTTGCCACAGGTGGGAAGATTGCAAGTGATGTGGCTGTAAAATGTGAGAGTTCTTGTCAGGGGTGTTTTGGTATCCAGCATCAGATTGCCCCTTCAAGACAGCCCAGTGTTGTAACTGTCACAGAATAAGGCACTTGGAGGGAGGTTCAGCTGCCTAAAGAAAGGTGGCTACTTTTAGAGGGGGAAAACCAGTTGGACCAATGGATGTAAAGGCTGCACGCCAAAGAGACTGAGTGTATGTGGTGTGATATACAGCCAGGGGTTGTGGTGAATTTGATGGTGGTTGTGGTGGTTATTTCCAGATGTGGAGCTGTTGTGCTAGTTCATAATATTCGACAAGAATACACATGCCAGGACATACAGAGGACATTAAAGCCATGGATCTGTAGCCTTAACTATTTAGATATCTCCCAGCAAGAACCATACACAGATAACTTCACTGCAGGAAAACAAGTGAAGCAAACATTGCATCACAGTGGGAGTGAGATACCCAAGCAGAAGGTGTCCATTACTGCAGAGGGTACAACAACATGGAAATGTGGGTGTGTGGAGCACAGCATCAAGCATGGGACATCAACCATGGTGAGATGTCCCCAAGAGGACCATCCTCTTTGAACAGCCTGGGTTCAGAGTATCAAATGGAAATGGTTGAACAGAGTAATCACTGTGCTTGTAGTCCTTGATAGCAAGTAGTTCAGAGAATGAAGCTGTAATCTATTTGGACAATGCAAGATGGTCAGGATAATGGCTGTGCCATTGCAAGCATCCACAGACAAGGTAGAAGGCCAGAAGCTCAGCACAGGGTTCTGTAACAAATTCATTTCAATTAGTTAAGATGCTGCTGTTGCTGTGAATGTGACTATGCAAGATTTGGGGAAGAGTTTGATGTCCACAGGGACATTAAACTCTTCCCCAGTATTACTCAGATTGATTAACATATATAAGATTCTGTAAGGGATTTAGAGGCTGGATTCTGAGAGGATGCATTTCCTCTGGTGGGATATTTACAACTGGAGGCACAGTTGCAAAAAAAAAAGATCACCCATTTAATACAGAGATCAAGAGGACTTTCTTTCAGAGGATCATGAGACTTTGGAGTTCTCTCCCAGAGAGCTGTGGAGGCAAAGTCTCTGAATATATTCAAGGCAGAGACTGACAGATTGACAGAATGAAAGGGTGTCAAGGGGCATGGGGAGAGTGTGGGCAAATGATGCTGTGGTCAAACTTGGATTAGACATGATTTAATTCAATGACTGAGTGGGTTAAAGGGCCGATTGGCCTACACCTGCTCTTCATCCTTATGAATCAAGCTCATATTGAGCTGGATGCCTTAAGGGAGGAAGTACTGCACAGCAGAGGCGATTCAGGATCCCATGAGTGATGTTACACTGGATCTGGACTCTCTGATGTTGGTTTAATGCAATGCAAAGGGCAGCAAGAGGCTAAAAACAGCTAAGGCCAAATTGTTAGCATTAGAACTTATCTAGAAGGCGAAGATCAGAGGAGATGAGATTCTAATTCAACAGGGAAAGCAAGAAACAGAAAAGGTTCAGCATTTACAGGAAGTCAAGAAGCAAGACAGAGCAAAAGCAGAGGCATGAAGATAAAAAAAAATCAAAGTAGAAAATGCACATGGCTGGGTTTATGGTGTTTAGTAAAAGACTGAAAACAATGTACCACTGTAATTGCTGTAGCAGCTAACAAGCATTAATGTTACATGTTTAGTATTACAATTGTTGTTTAGAAAATGTGTTACATAATGTATTTGTCATGCAAAATATGAACAAGGAATTCATGAAGCTGAGTTTGAGAAGTCAGGGAATTATTTGTACCTGGAATGGATACTGTGCAAATGTTAAGTTCAGCTTAAGGTAAAGTAATGGAAAGAATGAAAGGGATATGCAAATTTATAGTTTTTTTTAAGATCTGTGTATAGGTACATCAGTTAATTGTGTAATTTAACATAGGTAAAAAGTTAATGCTGATGTAATTTAACAAATTTAGATAATTGATGGATTGGATGGATCTGCGACTTTAACAGTAAGTGTTATCCTTTATATGATTGTGAAGGAACATTTAAAAACTGTATACAATATGATACATACCTTTGATATTATTATACCAGCCACTGCTGTCAGATGAAGGGATGTTTACTTGGCAGCTCAGTTCTTAAGATTTGCATTATTTTTATTCACTTTTCAGGTCCTGGTTACCAATGGCAAGGCCAGCATTTATTGCCCTAATTAATTACCCTTGAGAAGGTGGCAGGGAGTCACTTTCTTGAATCGCCCGCTGTTCTTCCAGTGAAGGTATCCTCACAATGCTATTGGGGAAGGAGTTCCAGAATTTAAACCACGCAACAATAAAAGGGCCGGCGATAAAGTTTCAAGCCAAGGTGCCGTGCAACTGGAGAGAAACCTGCAGCTGACGGTATTCTCCTGTACCTGCTGCCATTGTCCTCGTTGGTCAATGTTGTGGGTTGAGAGGCGCTGTCAGAGTGATCTGGATGAGTAATTGCAGTGCATCTTGCAGATGGTACACACTGCAGCCACTATCTACCTGTGGTTGAGATGCAAATGGTTGATGGGATGTCAATCCAGGAGGCGACTTTATCCCAGAATGTGTCAGGCTTCTAGAAAGTTGTAGGAGCTGCACTCAGTAAGGAATCTGGAGATGGGTAATAGGGTTTGGAGTATCAAGAGGTGCTTGCTGCAGAATATGCATCCTCCGATCTCCTCTTGTAGCCGTGGTACTTATATGGCTGATCCATGAGAGTTTCTGATCAATTGTTATGCCTGAGATGTTGATAGTGGGGGACTCAATGTTCGTAAAAGCATTGAAGGTCAAGGGCAGATGTGCTTATGCTGAATGTTGTTCTCATTCTTGCTAAGTACAAGCATGAACTACCTCACTTGCTGGGGAATTGTCAATGGAGCCAAACATTGTGTAATCATCAGCAAACATCCTCACTTGTGACCTTATAATGGAGGCAAAGTCATTGCTGAAGCAGCTGAAGATGGTTGGGATAAAACACTGTTCTGAGGAATTCCTGCAGTGGCCTCCTGGGGTTGAGATGTCTGAGCAAATAGCAACATGAAATGAAAAGACCTTATGAGCACATCATGGGGAGTAATGGAGAAATGCATACTTCAGTGCTGTTCGGACCTTGCATAAAGCACAGGGTAGATGCAAAGAAAAGTCATCCTGAGCTGCAAGCAATCAGCTGGAGGAACTCAACGGGTCAAGCACCATCTGTGGGAGGGAAAGGAATTGCCGATGTCTCAGGTTAACAGTTCCTTTCCTCCCACAGATGCTGCTTGACCTGCTAAGTTTCTCCAGCAGATTGTCTGTGTTCCAGATTCCAGCAGCTACGGTCTTAAGTCCCTCATTTTGAGCTGCCCCCTTTGTTGGTCAATTTACATTCTCATCCCCATCATGTGGATGATTTGAATGACAGCTTCAATTTAATACAAATTTCAGTCAAATTAAAAAGATATAAGGCAGAAACTGACCTTGCAGCTCATCAGCTCCAATTTTGTTTATTCTCCAAGCTCCTTCTTGCTACCCTAATCAGCAGATCCTTGTGTTTTCTCTTGCTTTTCCATATGTGGAAAGAATTTGCCTCTCTGCAGTGGTGAGTTCATACTTTCATTACTCTCTGGGTTGAGAAGCTGCTCCTGAAAAGATGATTGGATTTAATACTGATTAACGTATTTATAGCCTCTCACATATGGAAATACTGTCTCCATATCCAATCCATGGAAACTCTCTAATTTTAAAGACTCTTGTCAGGTCCCTCCTCTGTTTTCTCACTTCTGGAGAAGATAACCCCACTGTCTTCAGTCTCTACTATAACTTTCTGTTCCTGGGTTACCCTTGTAGATATCTTTACTGCTTTGTCAGCGGTATTTCCATTTTGTTTTTATAATGTGGAAACCTAAACTGTGCAACAATGGTGGGAAAAATTGATGGAAAATGCACTAAAATTGGATGAAGAAAACCAAAGTTGGAGTTATCAAAAAACTCATTTAAAGGTGCATCAGATCTAAGTAACACAGTGTTAACACAGCGTTAATACCTTAAAGTATTAATACCAACTCTGACATTATAATCCATGGTACTTTGGTATAAAAATTACCCACAAAAAAATATGAAATCTTCTATATTAAGTGTATGAGCTAAGGTTGCTTTGGAAACTGAAGACAATTAAAAGGCAAGCTAAAATGAATAACAGATACATGACTTAAATGTGTACCTTGTTCCAATTGCTTATATAATTATAATGAAGGAAATCAGTCAAACACCTATGAAGAATTTGAAAATGTCGATTTTTAATGAACATTTAATGAAATAATGAAACTGAGTGGTGAGATTCTATTTCTAGACTAATGTAATATAGTAGGAATTTACGGCATCAGATAGAATGATACTTGATTTAACACAAAGATCATGACTTGCTTTGGCTTAGCAGAAGAAAAAAATATTCAACTCAATCCCAATCTTGCCACAGCTTAATTTATTATTAACTTCATATTTCTACTCCTTGTGCAAGTATGATGCAAACCATTGCATGCAGCACAATTTAAAAATCTTTAATTACTTGGCTCAAAAGTTGGGGGTTAATATTTCCTTCCATGATTCGAGTCATGTGACTTTTTTTAAATGTCTAACATTATGACCAAAATTATTGACATGTTCAATAATGTATTATAAAATGTGGCACTGGAGATGGTTCAGCACTAGGGATCAATATATATTGTAACTCATCTTTTAAGAAATTATTGTATGCTTTTTTTACAATATTAAGTTAAGTACTGGAGATGGAATGGAAACTTGCAGAATGGAATGAAACCCTGGTGGCCCATAAAGCACATGACTTTTATATCTGTGCTGTACTGAGAAGCTGAGCTGCAGCTGTTCTCAACCAATTGTTGGCTTTATTGCACTATCCAGAGTAGCCCCAGACAGTTGCAATCTGTCCTCCTGTGCAACAATAAAGCTGTTGTAACAAATCCCACATTGATGTACTTCATCAATATCTGTTTTGTTTAATAGCAGGACACACGCAAAGTGAATATTGCACCATTCAAGTAGTTTTAGTTTTCTAACTGGCATTCTTTCCCATTTGTGACAGAAACAATGAAAAAGAAAGGAATCATTTCTCAAACTTTTGAACAGCAATCAGCAGTTAAGGGCCTGTCTTGGATCCATTTGGGCAATTAAGCTGCTGTCATCCTGAAAATGGCATTGAGAAGGAAACTAAAGCACTTGTGAGCAATAAAATTTAGAAAGTGGGATTCTTCCTTGAAGGCTTCCTGATTGAGTTAGAGGTAGAGGCAGTAAAGAAAGTGATGTGATGGGTTGTTTTTCCAGAGGATTTGCACATCCTCTGACTAGATCTTTGAGCAGTAATGGATTTCCATTGTTCTCAAAATTATATGCACTGCAAGCATTAGAGATTAATGGGGGTGTAATTATATTCATTTTTCATTTTGGAACTACTTAGTGTATATTCTACTTAAATGCTACTGTGCAACAGCACATGGTTTCCCTTTATTCATAGTTCTTCTTGATAAAGGACATACCCAAGTACTGCAAGTCTAGTTATAGTTTGGTTCTAAACACAATAGTTCCCTACTGCATTCAATTGCTGTGCAATCATTATGGGATTTGGAGACACAGATTATTTATAATGTTAATTCAAAATTATTGCCAGAAGAAGCCACCATCCTTATAAAATGAAATTACAACTTGGGTAAGTTTAACTGTAAATCAAATGTGATTCTTTTGATCAACAGAGCTCTTAAGGCAAAAAGTAAACATAACTCGATCTTTATGGACAATGGCCTGCTAGAAAAAGGCAAAGTGGAAAAGTGCATTTTCAAACATCAGTGAAGGAATCATTTTGTAAACATAGGACATTGCAAATATCAAACACTATACATTCTATAGAAAGTAATTCCATAGTAATTTCTTCAGAGCTTCTAGCAATCCACTGCTGTAACTGCCAGAAGTATGATAGAAACCATGTGCACATGCAGGGTTTCTGCAGAATATCTGGCAAAGTTAGAGTGGCAGAACAGCTCTGGGAATGTGTCCATTGTGGAAGTTATTAAGAGTGTCAAATAGCAAGTCAATAGTCACTGGACCTCTCTTACATCCACCCTTATCTAATTATTGGCACAGAAATGTTCAGTTATTCCTATTGCTTTGCTAACATGGAGTCAATAGAGTCATTTGAAGGCTTGTCTGCAACCACTGTAGAAACCTTTCCACATGTGATCGATAGGAAGGGATCAGCCCTGGTGGAGCAATGTGATCAAAGAATCCAACATATTGCTTGCTAGCACACCAGATAGCAAAGCAGCCTCATTCCCAAATGGATAAACACACTCTGAGCATCACAGATGTTACTTAGCATTCAATTCTTCGCATCCCTACAATGCAATCCACCATTTATAAAAGTACTGAAAATATCAGAGTAGGTTCAGTTGCCCTTCTTGTAGGTAAAATAGATCGGGCTTGAGAGCAGGCATCACCAAATTTTCATTTTATTTACTGAATGCACTGTTGTAACAACATCAACTCTCCAGCCTAGTCCCTTCATACAAAAGGGATATTCACCAAGTGGAGTGAGAATGTGTGTTGGGCTTACAGATCCATACAGTACAGATACAAGCCTGTCAACACACCACCTTCATGCTAACCATCAACACCACTTACATCAATCCCATGTTCCCTCATATCTCCATCAACTCCCTCCACACCCCATACTCTTAACACCCACCAAAAGGGGCAATTTACAACAGCAAATTAACCTATGAAACAGCATGGCTTTGGCATTCAGGACGAAACTGGAGCACTTGGAGGAAACCTGCACAGTCACAGGGACAATATGAAACTCCACACAGAGAGCACCCAAGGTGAGGATCAGACCTGAATCTCAAGAACAGGGATACAGCAGAGTTGCTGTTCCATTCATGTCAATGAGTTTCAACAACTCATTTAATGGATGCATGTTTGCTAAACCTCTTCAGATCCTTTTATTTCTCCATCAGATAAAGTTACACCTTACCTCTGTTCTTCATTCTTTCACAATAGAATATCTGGGTTCACACACCCATGTTGAGCGAGCATGAAAATGAACACAAAATTCTGCCTGATATTGATAATTTTTGATTACTGTTAACCAATTCTTCTACTTCAAGACTACAAGCATTCTACTGCTTCAGGGAATGCAACTATCTCCTGGGGTACTGTCCCATGTTATGCAGATATATATGGACATTATGAAGGGATTAGTTTAGTTAGGCATTTATTTACTAGTTTAATTAGTTTGGCACAACATCATGGGTCAAAGGGCCAGATCCTGTGCCACATTGTTCTATGTTTTCTCAAGCACACAAACTAACTCTACCTATCAAAGGTTTGTCACTTTCCTCCAGCCAGTCCATCTTCACCGTGCGTTGCTTCAGAAAGGCCAGTAGTACCGTTAAGGATGCCTGCCACCCTGGTCTCCATTCCTTTTCTCTCTTCTACCTCCTGGGAGAAGAGCTTGAAAGCCTGGACTTCCAGACTTAAGAGCACCTTCTTCCCCACTACTATCAGACTTCTGAACCAATCACCTCTTTACACCCACTTTCCAGTGGTGCTGCCATGTTCTCGCACCCTTAACAACCTCAGTCATTCTGCTTCTGTCACTTTGCTTTTTTTTGCACTACTTCAGATTCATACTACAATCTTTGCACCATTTGCTGCTTTATGCTCATCATTGTATTTATTGTTGTATTTATTATGACCATGTATTCTGTTTACACTGTGAGCTTCATGTGAACAAGGAATTTTATTGCACCCTGGTGTACATGAAAATAAACTAATCTAATTGTTAGATTGGCTCAGAGTAGCTGGGCATAATAAGACTGTCATCCTTATAAACTTCCGGCTCTGCTTTGACCTATGTAGTAACATGAACAAATGGAATATCCTGCCCATGTTATTCCAGGAAAAGCAGGTGCAATGAAGATTATATTTAACATCTATTTGTTCCAGTTCCTATTACATGTTGTCTCCAAACATTTGAATTGCCTGCAACTGCACCATGAAGTAAATAGAATTATTTACTGGTCAATAGCCGCCACCATTTTTGAGTGAAAAAAATAAATGATCCTCAGATTGCCTCTACTCCTCTTACCAATACTTTAAATCTATAAACACTTAGAAATTGAACAATCTTCTGAGGGAAATAGATCCTTGCTGTTCACCCTTCCAATTAATACTCACTTCAGTATTCCCAATTCGTAAGAGTCCACAAGTTTGCTGGATATTGCACAATCATGCTCCTTCAAATATTATGGAGAAAGCCAGCTTCTGAGAAGCTGAAGAAACTGCCTCAGTTAGTTATAATGAGGAGGCAAGTGCTGAACATTATTTGATCATGTTAGGTTGATGCTGTGGACTGAATAGCTAAAATCGATTTGCATTAGTCTTGAACCCCTTTCTGTCATGGTTCTGAGTTCTGGCCCTCAATTTGGTTCCATTAATGCCTTGTTGTCCAGCACATGGATTCCATGCT
>JARFYF010000063.1:15416278-15426693 GCA_030265395.1 Rhina ancylostomus | reverse complement strand
CACATATTGGATGAGATGTAAAACTAAGAAAAATATATTCCATCAGTGATTACAAAACCTGTGGATTTTATTCCACAAATTCCTTTCAACTGTGGTGCACGCAACACAGTCCTTTATAGCATGTCAGTTTAAAGCTTCGAAAGATATGTTTAAAGACCAGTTCTTTGTCCTTAAAGAATCACAATTTTCTTGAAGTTGTACTTGGGAAACTATTTTCATTCTTCAATAGAGGAAAGAGCAAGAGGTGCATAATTTACCACAACAAAAACTCAATTTGCAAGTAACACAAAGGTGTGCTTAAATGGGATGAACATTCTTAATTTCTGTTTCTTTTACCATAAAGGAAAGTTTTGTTGAATATTTTTCATAAAATAGCTTCTGAAGATTTTTGAAACAAAGCAAAAATAAGGACAGGGAAGGTTGTCTGACCATCTTCACACATCCATCTGGGAAGGACAATTATCACAGCTTCTGCTGGCTTGTGAATGACTCCAAAGCTTTGCCTCCAGAACTGTGCTTCAAAGTCTGTTCCAAGTATTGATTGCTCATTCTGTGAAGAAATTCTTCCTGACATCTGTCTTCAGTTCTCCTTTCATACCTAGAGCCACTGTCCAAGTTTGATTGCTTACTTTGAAGTAGTGATTTCTATACTGTTTAATATCTTTATACATACTTTAACAAGGTCTTACCCCCTCAGTCATCTTCTCCCAAAGCTAAAGAACACCGTTTTCTCCAGTTTTTCCATATTGTTCAATCTTCCAACATGCAGAATCAGCCTTGTTTCCCAGTAGTTGAATATCATATCCTGGCAAACTGGAGAGAGAGTCCAAGATGAAGTGTATTGTATTGTGTAAATTGAATCGCTGAAACCAAGTGTGAGACTTAAAGCTGTTGTAGCACCAATTATTCAATCACATGCCCACTATTACACCTGTATATGGTGTTAACTGCAGCAGCTCTACAGAGTTTTGCCATTTCTAAAGCACAATTTGGAGAGTGCTGTTAAACATTACAAATTCAGCACTCTTAGGGAAAGAGAAACTGTCTCACCATTTGCTGCTATTTAAATATAAATATTGAATGGCTTTGTGCTTCTGTTTGCAGGTCGATTATAATGAAATAGCTGCAACCCATTCATCAGGAAGATCCACCCTTATGTATTTTTTGCTCAATATTTGCAAAACATTTCATAGGGAGCAAACCAGTATCCCACTGATTGCAATCAGTTTTTCCCAGTGTATTTAAGAAATTAAAGCAGCTCAGCTTGGTCGAATTTGCAACTTCTTTCAGAACATATCAGTTCTGAGCAAGAAAGGACAACCTTGAATTCAACACAGTATGAAAGCTGCCTATGGTCTTCATTACAATATCTTGTACTGCCTCAAGTAATTTGAGGATTAAAGTTGTAGCTGCCAACCTCTGTTAGCTATCCAAGCACAGGACGACAGTATGACCTAATCAGTAAATTGCCTGAATGAATTTTACAGTGGGAACCATGGATGGCATTTCATCCCCATGACTTGTTGTAACTGTGATTAATGGACTTGACATCCTCATTCCCAAGCTTTTTGCTCAACCTCTGGCAAACATCTAACCACTAAATACCACAGAGATCATGGCAAAATAAACTCATGTGACAGTGTTAGTGGTCTTTGCCCAACAGCACTGCAGAAAAATGCAGAATAAACTTCAACGGATGATACTATTCAAATGTTATCAGATAGTTTGAAGTAAGGAATATGGATCAAATGCAAGCAACTTAATAAAAACATTCCATTTGTATGTGGAGTTACTTTGAAACAAGAAAGATAATTTTTAATGTTTTGGATCATTTAACATGTTTTGTTTGACACCCTCTGGCTATAATAGCAAATTAGATACTTGTGACATGCTGCATGAAGTGGAGCTGGTAGAACCACATACAAGAAAGTAAATTTCTGACACAATCAATAAACACAGCTCATGAATGTAATCGCAAAAAAGGCACACCTGTGCTTCTGCTTTCTTAAAATCTTAAAGAGATTTGGCATGTCACCAAATACTCTAACAGACTTCTACAGAGGCACTGTTGACTGGTTGCATCATGGCCTGGTATGGCAATTCCAATACACAGGAATGCAAGAGGCCACAGAGAGTAGTGGACACAACCTAGTCCAGCATGAACACAGCCCTCCCCACTATTGAAAGCATCTCCATGATGCACTGCCTCAAGAAAGTGGCAGCTATCAAGAATCCCCATCATCTGGGCCATGCCCTCTTCTCACTACTACCGTCAGGCAGGAGGTACAGATGTCTGAAGTCTCACATCACCAGGTTCAGGAACAGCTACTTTCCTACAACCATCAGGTTCTTGAACTGACCTGTGCAACCTTGATCCTACCTCAGCAACAGAACACAATGGACCTCCTCTTGCACTACCATGGACTTGTCTCTGATTGCCTTTTATTGCACTAATGTCTTGTTTTGCACAATTTTTTTTATATGCACTGTCCTGTATAATTTATGACCTGTGTGTTATCTGAATCTACGTGCCTGTGATGCTGCTGCAGGCAAGTCTTCCTTTGTACCTATGCCTCACTGTATTTGTGCACGACAATAAAATCGACTTGACTTGACTTCAACTGATGAGTAAGATTCCAGAAATTGCTACATGGAACTTTAATTTTGTTTATAGTTATTCTGGGCATCACTGGGAAAGCCAGCAGTCATTACGCAACCTTAATTGCCCTAGGAAGGAGGAGATGGGCCATCTTCTCAAACTGCTGCAGCTCTTTAGGTGAAGGTGCCACCACAAGTAGGTGGGGAGTGCCAGGATTTATACCGAGTGATGACAGTGAAATGGTGATACATTTCCAAGTCAGGATGATGTGCAACTTGGAAGAGATCCTGCAAGTGATGGTACTCCCATCTACTTGAAGCCCTCATTGATGGCACTTGGGAGGTTCTATTGAAATAGCCAAAGTGAATAACTTCAGTACATTTGGTACACACACTGCAACAACTTCCAGCAGTGATGGAGTAACTGAATATCTAAGGTGGTGGATGAAGTGCCAATCAAGCAGCTTGCTTTGTCCTGGATGGTGCTGACTCAAGTCAAGGGGAGAGAATTCTGTCATACACCTGACTTGTGCCCTGTCGATGGTGGGAAGGCTTTGCAGTGTCCAGAGGTGAGTCACTCGCCACATGATAGCCAACTCTGTCTGCACTACCCACATAAATACTGTGGCCACCGTATTTATGTGGGTGGTGCAGTTGAATTTCTAAGCAATGGTGATCCCCAGGATGTTTAGCTGGGGTTTTGGCAATGTTAAAAGCATTGAACAACAAGGGTAAGTGATTAGACATTATCTCGTTGGAAATGGTTATTGTTTGTCATTTTTGAGGGAGAATGTTACTTGTCACAGCAGCCTATGCCTGACTGTCGTCTTGGTCTTGCCATATGCAGGCATGGGCTGCTTCACTTGCTGAGGGACTGTGAATGTAACTGAACATTGTGCAATCATCAACAAACCTCACTTCTGACCTAATGGGGTAGGGAAGGTCATTGAAAAACCATCCAAAAAATTGGTGGTGTAAGGACATTGCACTGAGAAACTCCTGCAGAGATGTTCTGCGGCTGGGATGACTGAACTCCAAAAACTGTAACCATCTTCATTTTTGTGAAATAGGATTCCAGCCACTAGAGTGTTTTCCCCTTGATGTCCATTGACTTAATTTTACCAGAGCTCCTAGATACCTCCTCCACATTGGGTCAAATGCTGTCTTGATGTCAAGGGCAGTCTCTGTCACATCATTTCAAGGGCAGTCTCTGTCACCTCATTTACCAGAGCTCCTAGATACCTCCTCCACATTTGGTCAAATGCTGTCTTGATGTCAAGGGCAGTCTCTGTCACCTCATTTCTGGAATTTGGACTAAGGCTGTGATGAGGTCTGGAGCTGAGTGATCCTTGTGAAACCCAAACTGGGCATTGGTCAGCAGGTTATTGACTGTTTGATGGCACTATCGATCACGTTGCTGATGAGTGAGGAGGATGATCAGGAGGACTTTCCTTGTGCTTTTTTGACTAATCCCTTGAGACTACATGGAGTCAATATTGAGTACTCCAAAGACTACCTCCTCCCTTCTATTTACCACTATGCTGCCATGTCTGTGAAATCTGTCTCATCAGTGGGACAGGACATTTAGGAACAGCTTCTTCCCCTCCACTGTCAGATTTCTGAGCAATTCATGAACCCACAAATAGTATCTCATTAATCCTTTTTGCACTATTTATTTATTTTTGTAATTTATAGATTTTTATGTCTTTGCACTGTACTGTTGCTGCAAAACAAGAAATTTCACATCATATGTCAGTGGTAATAAATCTGATTCTGATTCATACCGAGGGATTTATGGTGGGGGAGTCTGGCACATTGTCTGTAAGGTATGATTGTGTGAGTGCAACTATGTCAGCCTGTTGCTTGACAAGTTGTGGGACAGCTCTTTTAATTTAGAGACCAGTCCCTAGATTTTTGAGAGAAGGATTTTGCATGTATTTCTGGGATGGAAGTTACTTTAACATGTCTGAATTCAGTGCCTAGGTTGATGCCAGGTGATCTATCCAGTTTTATTCTTTTTCTTTCTTTCAGTATAACAGTTAAGATAGTTGTATCTTGTTATGGTTTGTTGGGCCAGATCAAAGGGCATTTAAAAGTTAACCTTTTCTTCACCATTATGGAGAAGACTCCCAATGCCATCACCTCCTCAATGCGCAAACCTTGCCCCAGGTATCTTCTTACCCATCCACTCTCCATATGGACAATGGAAATTGGCAGATAATGGAGAGTTTCTGTAGATGACCCAAAAGTTAGCTACTAAGAGGTGATTTAAAGGAGAATAAAAAAGAGAGGTATTGTTAACCTTCTTTTGCTTCTGAGTGATTACATAAACAGTTTTCAATGGTGCCGGTAAGCAGAGAAAAAGTGATTTTCACCAGATACTCTAGATTGTAAAGAACCTCCAATGGGACCTTCAGCTGAAACCTTCAACCCGCACCAATTTGGTAAAGAAATAAAAGGAACAATCCCTTAGAAATTGTAAAAAATCCTGCTAGACATTGTCTATTGATCCTTATTAAGGAGACAGCAGGATAATTTGGCTTCAATGATCAGCATTGCCTCCTAACAGTTATCTGCTTTTTGGGAATACATTTGTGGTTGCAGAGAAGGGTACAGGAATCAGTTGTGAACTCTCGGATAATAACAACATATTGTACTCTCGGATAATAACAACATATTGTAACAACATAGGTCAAAGACAGATGGTAATGTATCTGTGTTTGCTGATGATACAAAGCTGGGTGGGAAACTTAGCTGTGGGGAGAAAGCAGAGTCTACAAAGATACATGAACTGATCAATTGAACGGATGGAAATGTGGAGTAATAATGTGGTAAATTGTAATATCATTCACTTTGCCGATAAAAAACAAAAAAAATACTTTTAAAATAAGAAACTCATATTTGGTGTACAGACAGATTTTGGTATGCTGGGTTATAAGAATGCAACAAAATAATCATGGAGAAATAACAAGCAATTAGGAAGACAAATGATACATTGGTCTTTATTGCAAAAGAGTTGAAGAACAAAAGCAGTTAAGTCTTGCCACAATTGTACAGGGCTTTGGGGAGACCTCATTTGCATTGTGAGAAACATGTCTCTGTACTAAAAGAAAATAGTACAGGAAGAAAAAAAACTTGCCTTGAAGTCGGTGCAATGGGGATTTACTGGAAGGATTCAGGGTATATGGAGTGTAGTATAAGTAACACTGGTTGTTAACAATAACTATTGCCTTGAAGAAGGCCCTTGAATAAAGTGGACATGAACATACTTTGATTTGAGTTCCCTGTGCCTCATCTTTATTTGTCTGCAATATCTGCAAATAGACATTGCTGGATGTGAAGAATCCACCGAGAACACATATCGCAAATGGGGATTGACCAATGAAGAGAGACTGAGCAAAAGTGACCGTTCCTCAATGATGTTCAGAAGGACAAGAATTGATTCCACTGAGGTATACAAGATTCTGACAGAACTGATGCTGTGGGGCTGTTCCCTCCTGTTGTATTGTCCAGAACCAAGCAGCATAGGAGATCAAGCACTTAGAAATGAGATGAAGAAAAATTTCTTTGCACATAGATCTATAAATCTTTAGAATTCTTTGCCATGGAAAACCGTAGATAGTCAGCAACTATATACAAGGCTGAGATCAATATACTTTTGCATGCTAAGGAAATCAGAGATTATGGAGAATTGGCAGCAAAATGCATTTAAGGTACAAGATCAATCATTATCACATTGGACAATGCAGCAGGTTTAATGGGCTATAGCCTGAAGTCCCACACTGCCAGGATCAAGAACAGCTACTTCCCTTCAACCATTTGGTTCTTGAACCAACTGGCACAATCCTAATCACTACTTCTGTTTGTTCTAATTGTGTTCTTTCTTGTAAAAATTGTGTATAATTTATGCTTATTTCACATTTTTCTTGCAAATGCTGCTTATATGATGCTATGTGCTTGTGCTGCTGCTGCAAGTAAGTTTTTCATTGCACTTGTGCATATGACAATAAACTCGACTTTGACTTTGATTTTGACACAGTCCTGCTTCAATTAAATTTCTTGTTCTGAAGGAAAATGATGGTTACCATTCACAGGCTACTGGGGGCTTTGAACAAGACCTTTGAAACACTTGAGGATAATTTCTACAACACCATTTTTAAGATTTCACCAATGCTTTCAACATTTATTCACAAAATTCTGTAAGTATCTTAACTAAAGAGTAAACATCGTGCTACAGTATCTTCCAGAAGTCGTCAGAAGAAAGCTTTTGCCTAGGGATCCCTATTTTAAAATGGGAGAAGAGTATAGGGTAGAGAGTGCAGCAAGATATACTGCGTGAGAAATAGATGAGGGGCTGTGGTGGATTCTTTATTCCACTGATTGCAGATGATCCCTCCTTCCCTGCATCTCCTCCACCAAAATGTTCAATGTCACAGGAGACACAAAAGACTACAGGTGGTAGAATCTGGAGCAAAAAAAAAAATCAAACTGCTGGAGGAACTTAGCAGGTCAAGCAGCATCTGTGGAGGCTGAGGGTGGTCAAGGTTCTGGATCGAGACCCTGCATCAGGACTTCCTGCTTGTCGCTTCTGATACACTTGGCCATGACCCTCCTGCAATGTGCAACCGCGTATCACCCAGCACACTCCATATCTTCAGTGGTTACATGGGGCCCACTGACACATCTTCATGAATCTTACATTAGGCAAGGTTGAACTGTGGTAGTCAGTGATTATGATCAAAATTATGTGTTAAATCCAAGTTTATGGATTTAGTGTCTTATTAGCACAAGACCTAAGAAAACCTTTCACTAAAATAGTCTGTTTTTCAAGGTTAACCTACTAACTCCAATTCATTAACTAAAGAAATTACTAATTGAAATAAGAAAATGGGCACATAATTTAAAAGAACATAGATATAGAACATTACAGCACAGTACAGGCCCTTCGGCCCACAATGTTGTGCCGACATTTAATCCTGCTCTAATATCTATCTAACTCTTCCCTCCCACATAGACCCCATTTCTCTATCATTCATGTGTCTAAGAGTCTCTTAAATGTTCCTAATGTATCTGCCCCCACAACCTCTGCCGGCAGTGCGTTCCATGCACCCACCACTCTGTAAAAATAACTTAATCCTGACATCCCCCTTATATCTTCCTCTAATCACCTTAAAATTATGTCCCCTCGTGTTAGCCATTGTCACTCTGGGAAGAAACAGGATCATTTTATTCATATTTGGTATAGGATTTGCAAATATTGCCAAGATGTTGATATTGACAGCATAGCTGTGCATTTTTTGTTTATGAAATTAAGATTATTGAGAATTGGATTGCCCATAGGCAGTAGGGGATGTAAAATAGACAGAACAGGGACTGCCTTCTTTTTTCTCTGAGTTTTGTTTTTGGTTACTTGTCCTGCTCAACTGGGTCATGCAGTGCATTGATTACCCATCTAATACTTGCACGTCTCTCTCACTTCATGATACATTCTGGCTGGCACTTTTTCAGCTGTCACAGACCTTGATCTCCTTCAGTGCTCTAAGTTTCTTTAATTTGTGATTCTTTGTATTTTCTCACTTTCCCACCCAGATCTGAAACACCAGTTAACTTGCTCCTCTCACCCTAACTCATTGACTTTGACTGTAAAAAGCCAAGGTCTAAACACTGATCATTTTGGTATCTAAGAAGTTACATGTGTAACTCACCTCCAAACTCCCCAAAGCCTGTCCACTATTTTCAAGCCTCAAGTCAGGAGTGTGATGGTATCCCCTCCATTTGCCTGGATGAGCACAGCTTCAACAACACTCAAGAATCTCACCCCCATACAGGACATAGCAGCCCACTTGACAGGCACTCCACCTACAACCATCCACTCAATCCACCATTGACGAACTATACCATCTCTAGGATGCACTGCAGCATCTCACCAAGACTACTGAGGCACCTTCCAAATGCATGACCTCTGCCGGCTAGAAGGACAAGAAGCATGGGAACACCGCTACCTGGAAATTGCCTCCAAGCCACACAGCATCCTGACTTGGAAATATATCACTGTTCATTCACTGTTGCTGGGTCAAAATCCTGGAACTCCATCCCTAACGGCATTGTGGGTACACCCACACTTCAAGGACAACAGTGGTTCAAGAAGGCAGGTCACCACCAGAAATGGGCTCAGCCTGCAAAGACCACATCCCTTGAATTAATAAACAAAGACCCAGCCAACCTGAAAGACTCATTTTCTTTTCTTTAGTTTCTGTTTACTGTCAGTTAATCAAGCCTCAATCCTTACTAATTCATTACCCCAATCCCATAAACCCTGATTTTGTGCAATGACATTTCACTTCATCAAATGTTGTTCGAAAATCCAAATTCACTACATTCACCAGTTTCCTTTTTACTGTTAGTTCCACTCTTTTAAAACAAAACTAACAGATTTGTCCAATATGATCTCACTCTCTGTCAATCCACATTGAAACTGTGAAGTCACAGTCACAGGTAAAAGAATGTGGACAGTGAGGTGAAGAGAGGATATGATGTGGAGAGCTGGGGGAGAAAGAAAGGATTAGAGATAAGAGATAGTGTGATTTTTCAAGTATCTTGCCACTATTTTAAGCTATTGACTGATTCTGACACTTTTTTTTAGTACTAACTGACTTTTAGTTCTCGTTTAGCTCTTTGAATAGTCCAACCCAAGGAGACCTATCTAAAACCTATGGACTTCTGGAGGGCAGAAACCAATGCATTGAACACTTTAAAAGCCAGTGATGAAGGTCATTGAATCTTAGGGTCTTTTCAGTTCCAATGATATCTCCAGTATTACTTTTTTTACCTATGGGAATTTTGCTAACTTCCTCATTCTCACCAGGTCCCTTCAGTTCCCCACCACTTCCAGTACTTATTGAAAAAAAAAATTCAGTTATAAAGATAGATACTAAGTATTTGCTTAATATGTCTGACAATTCTTTTATCAGTGTCAGATTTTCTCTGATATACCTCATAGACACCCATTCCAAGTATTTCATGAATATCTTCCTTTTTGCTTACCTTTAGAATCTATCTTTATGATTCTTGCTGGTTTAAGGTCTCTTTCTCTTTATTGTGTATCTTTTTCAGCTTGTTCAATCACAGCCTGCAGGTGTCACTGGCCAGGCCTATATCTATTGCCCAAGTTTAATTTCCCCTGAATTTTGCTGACCCTCTTCGTACTGCATTTCAGACTTGCCACTTTGGTGGGTCTGAACCACATGCGGTTTTATGACGATTCAGTAGTTTCATGGTGTCACTGGTACAGTTACTTTTTTTTAAAATTTCCAGCTAATGTAATTTTAAATTCCACAGCTGTTGTAGTAAGATTCAAATTCATGAATCCAGATCAAAACTCCAGGTCTCTGGATTCAAATCCAGCAACTGAACCATGATGGTACTATAACCTTTAATCCTTTGCCAAATGTTGAAACCCTACCGCACCTACTACTCCACTCAGCAGCATTATAAACATTCTCCTTTACTCTAACACTATATTTAACTTATGTTGTTCACCGTGACTGGACATTTTTTCTGTGGAACTTATTTTTCATAGAGAAGTGTCTATTTATTATGAAATGTGTTATTTCTTTAAGTGTTTTATGCTATTTATCTCCTATCATATCTTTTTATCTAGTTTCCCAATCACTGCAGGTGAAGAGAAGAGAGAAAGAGGAAAGATGAAGAGAGAGGGTGTCACGATGTTGATCAAAGAGTAAACTCACAGAGAACCCAAATGCAGCACACCGATACAAGACCAGAGTCAGGATACTTCCTCAGGACAAACACAGGCA
>JARFYF010000063.1:15004216-15015769 GCA_030265395.1 Rhina ancylostomus | reverse complement strand
GGGATATTGTGAAAACTCCACACTGACAGGATTGAACCTGGTTCACTGGACTGTGGGGTAACACTGGACTGTTGTGTCTCTTTAAGGGTTGTGAATTGTTTTGAGTTGTGTATCCGGGTGTGAATGCAGTGTGATTAACTACATTAAAGGCTGACAGATTTTTTGGGCTTTGGTGGAATCAAAGGTCATGGAGATGGGGCCAAAGGTCAACTCAGCCATTATCAGGCTTGGGGGTCCAAATGGACTCCCCCCAACCCTATTTATTATGCTTTCACATTGATTAAGAATCTTAATCTGTAGGATGTTTGACAAGGATAAATTCTAATTTTCTAATTCTGCATTACAGAAAACAAATTAGCGTGAGTTACGAAACAATTTGCACTGCTACATACTAAATTCATTAAATTGTGCATATGGATTTAATGTTTCACTTCAAATGCATTATAAGTAACAAAATGTATGATATTTGCACTGTGAAACTAAATGGTACCAGTTAAAACAGGCATATATAAGTAATTTTGCATTTGTCAATTGTTCTGCAATACATTAGCACACATACAGTATATACTATGAAGTTCATTGCTACTCCCCCATGGTTGTTTGCAGTACATTTATAACTTACACATTTATAAAACAGGAACTTATTAATTTTTTTAAGAAGTTAATGTAAATGACCAATTATTTACACCTTTCAAAGGCGCCTTACTTCTAGATTGTAGTAATAAAAAATGAGAAAGCAGGCTATCTGCTGTGGTGGATCTGTGGTGATGTAAAATTTCCATCCACCACTAAAGACTTTATGGATTCCATTACCAAATCATGGGAATGGAGTAGTTAGAATAGTGGTCTGGATTTTCCCAAAAAATATCAGCATTTATTTGGGTTTTGTTGACAATGCTCCATTAGTGAACCTGCTTCAAAATGCTACCATTTAATCTGAACAATCTGCTTTCTGAACCCGTATCAAGTTAAATGTAGCATGGGTTCAGTGACTCATTCATTTCAATGGAGAAGGCAAATCTGTGAGAGCAAGCCAGTCTGAGGAACATACTCACATTTCAGGTCAAAGACTCTTCATCCTCTTTCTATGTATGCTGCCTAACCTGCTGAGCTTCTACTGAAGGACTTCGACCCAAAAAGTCGACCATCCATTTCCCTCCACAAATACTGCCTGACCTGTTGAGTTCCTCCAGCATTTTGTTTGACCAAGAAACTCCAGGCCGATCACTCTGAGGCAACTGAGGAGGAGATCAACTGGGGGATATAGAAAGTGAACCATGTATCTTGTTTGACTTTTGGAATGGGACAGAGTTGCTGAAATGTTTCTCTAGTCCTTTGCATTTCTATATTCCTGTGACCAGTGTTCACTTGTTACAGCCTTTCCCAAGTAAAATGACTCAGGGAAACTATAGATAAGTGACTGCATAGCAATTTGAAATACAATTAAATGCTGCACATTTATCACTCCTGTATCTCAGGTGAAGGACCTCCCACACACAACGACACTTTGCCTTCCTTTGCCACTAATTTTTTTTTAAACAGGCAGTTCTTGTAATACATTCTAGTGGCAATGATTTATACAAGGCAAGTGTCTATTGTTTGTCCTATCACAACTGATGGGACTTACAATCTTCCTTTTCTGCATTGATGTAACTCTTTCTGGATAGACACTTCTTTAAAGAAACAGAGTTGCACAGGACAATATTTCTTTTGTATGCACTTAGATGGTTAATAAAACTTTACCAATTTAGTCATAGAAGTTTACAACAGGGTAGAAAGCTATTTGGCCCATCATGTCTATACTGAATTCTTCCACCTAATTCAAAATTAATTACATAGCCCAGTTTCCTTGTCTGCACAGTGTGTTTAAGCTTCCATTCAAATGGGTGTTTTCCAATTGGTCTCTGACCTTGTACGTCAGCTCCATTTCTCTTCCCACAGTTGTGGCATAACCTGCTGAGTAATTCCAGCATTTTCTATTTTTATTTTAGATTTGGGAGTCAATCCAGAGTAACACAACCTCGTACAGTAACTTAAGGAATAAGTATGGCTGTATGCTCTAGATGGTGAAGATCAAGCAACTCTGCAATGGCTTGAAAGCCAGTTCAAAGTGCCATTTTCCATTCACGTGAATGAAACAGTTCTGTTAAACACGCGGGCCATCAATTACTCCTGGTGTTGGGTATCACTGGAAGCACCAGTTGTTTATACATATCCCAGCATGGTTTTATACCATATAAATAAGATTCATGGTTCACGCTGATGTACATAGTTTTCATACTTGTAGATTAATGAAATAGTGTAACAGAACATTCTTGGCTCTGCTACAGGACAATACACTGTGAGGTCTTTTCACATTGGATCCTTCTGATCACTCTTTAGCCCTGGTTTGACTATGCAATGAGCTGTGCTTACTCAAAGGACTACTGTACACTGTATCCTGCTGCCTGATAATGAAATAGCCAGGAACAGTATTTATGAAGATTGCCAGCTGCTGAAATACATGGCCTGTTAGTGTTGGCAGCTCCGCAGAATACTTCCATAAATTCCAGTCACTGAAGCCGCGCATTTTCAGAGTAATTAAATACAGCTGGATAAAACGGAGAATTATTGACTTTGATCTGGCAAAATTCCACAGTAAGGTAGGACACTAATATTAAAGATTACAAGGGACACTGACCTGGGTTTGAAATCCTCTTGAGGAAAGACATGATAACAAATTAGCTTAATGGCCTGTACCAGTTCAGTCTGAATGTAAGATATCCCTATGATAGTTACTAAGCCTTTGAAGGCAAGTGCAAAATAGGCCAGTGTAAGCTGTTTAAATAATACGTGAACATTTATGAAGGTATTATTCTCATTTTTACATCTTGCAGCAAAAGTAAATATTTTATTGCACATTATAGGAGGGCCAGCCAAGGCTGTGGATTAATTTGCCCGATATCCACACACTCAGTATCTCAGGTGTACTTTGTATGTTTACACTGGAGTCCAGATTTGGCTTCCTTTTGCTTTAAAATCGGACCCAGCTACCACTTTGAAATCTAAGTTCTCTTCAGTACTAATTAAAAACATGAAGAAAATGAGCCTCTCAGTTTAGAAATCCTTTGCATTCTCCCACTCTTGAGAATATCTTAGTTGATTCATGTCTGTCTCCCTATTCCATCTTATTCACCAGCAGGAAGCAAGGGAAAAACTTCTGGGGTCCTGGCATAGATTTTTCTATCTCCTTTAGCCACAGGTGAGCTATCGAAAGACTGAAGGGTGGGTAATGGTGTGCCCTTATTTAAGAAGTACTGCAAGGACAAGCCAGGGAACTACAAGCTGGTGAACTGAATATCATTGATGGGTGAGTTCCTGGAAGGATTTCTGAGAGACAGGATCTACCTGTATTTGGAAAGGCAAGATCTGATTAGGGATAGTCAGCAGGGCTTTGTTCATGGGACATTATGTCATCTGAATTTGATTGAGTTTTTGGAAGAGGTAACCAAGAAGGTTGACAAGAACAGGCGATAGAAGTTGTTTACATGGACTTCAGCAAGGCTTTTGACCGCTTGGTAGACTGGTCCCAAAGATGAGATCACATGGAATCCAGGGTGAGCTAGCCAATTGGATACAATGTTGGCTTGGTGGAAGGAGTCAGAGTGTGGTAGCGGAGGATTGTTTTTCCAGATCGGAGGCCTGTGATCAGTGGTGTGCAGTGGGGATACCACTGATGGGGGACACAAGCTGGGTCCCCCATTTGCCATATAAATGATTTAGATGAAAACTAAGGTGGAACATTTAATAACTTTGAGGATAACACCAAAATTGGTGTTGTGGTGGACAGTGAAAGAAGGTTGTCTAAGGTTACAACAGGATCTAAATCAACTGGGAAAGTGAACCAAGGAATGGCAAATGGAATTTAACTCAGACAAGTGCAAAGTGATGCATTTTAGGAAGTTAAACCAGGGCAGGACTTACAGAGTAAATGGTAGGTTCCTGGAGAGTGTTGTAGAACAGAGAGACATAGGTGTACAAGTACATAATTCCCTTAGAATGGCAACACAGGTATACAGGATGGTGAAGAAAGTGTTTGGCACCTTTGCCTTCACTGGATGGGGCATTGAGTACAAGAGTTGGGACACTATGTCCGGTCTCATCAACGTATAGGATGTTGATGAGATCAGACCTGGAATATCGTTGCAGTTCTGGTCACTGTGCAATCAGAAGGATGTGATTAAGCTGGAGAGGGTGTAGATTCACAAAAATATTGGCAGGGCTGGAGAGTTTGTATTATAAGGACAGACTGGAGAGGCTGGGATTGTTTTCTCTGGAGCAAGGGAGGCTGAAGGATTAAATTAAGGAGGTTTGTAAAATCATAATGGGCTTAGGTAAGGTCACATTCTTTTTCTCAGCATAGGCGAACCTAAAACTAGGGAGCATAGGTTTAAGGTGAAAGGAGAAAGATTTAAAGGGGACCTGAGGGGCAAGTTTTTCACACAGATGGTAGTTGGTATAGGGAATGAGTTGCCAGAGAAACTGGTAGGAGTGGGTACAATTACAATGTTTTAAAGACATTTGCACAGATTCATGGATAGGAAAGGTTGAAGGCAAATGGAACTAGTTCAGCAATGGTCTGCATGGGCGAGTTGGGCCTAAGGGCCTGTTTCTGTGCTGTATAACTCTATGAATCTATGACGGTCTAGTTGGTATACTCCCTCCCATTTCTCCTTACTGGAGGCATTGTTGTTTCGGAAATCGATGTGTGCATTCATTTATCATCCTGCCTTTTGGCTGCCAGCCCCTTGCATTTTTCCATGCAGTATCTATTCATAGAAATTACAGCACAGAGCAAAATCAATGCTCACCAGTGTACACTTCTCATCCTGTAATTTTTCAATCCAGTTCCCTCATTTCTCATATATTTTCTTACCACATTAAAGGAGGCCATTCAGTCCATTGAGTCAATGCTGGCACTCAGCACAATCTCATCAACCCACACCCTCAATTATTTTACAGTAACCTCTCACAGATGTCCATTAACAGCCCCGAATTCCCCTGTCACACTCGTTCACAAGGGGTAATTTACAGTAACCATTTAACCTGCCAACCAGCGCACCTTTGGAGCATGGGAGGGGTTTGGAGCCCCCGAGGAAAACCCATGCAAACTCAACAGAGACAGCACCAGATATCAGAATTGAACCAGGGTCCCTGGAGCTGTGAGGTAGCAACACTTTCTGCTGCACCATTATGCTGCCCTAGCAATACCCATGCTTCTTTGCATCCTGTTATATAGTCATAGAGTAATACAGCACAGAAACAGGCCCTCCAGCCCAACTTGTCCATGCCAACCAAGATGCCCATCTAAGTTAGCCCCCTTTGTCCACATTTAGCCCATATCCATGTACCTGCCCAATTGTCTTTTAAATGTTGTTATCATACTTGCCTCAACCACTTCCTCCGGCAGCTTTTTCAATATGTGCATCACCCGCTGTTTGAAGAAATTACACCTTAAGATCCCTTTTAAATCATTCCCCTCCCACCTTAAATCTATGCCCTCTGGTTTTTGATCCCACTTCCTGGGAAAAAAAGACCATGTGCATTCATCCTAACTATGCCCCTGCTGATTTTATACACCTCTATAAGGTCACCCCTCAGTCTCCTATACTCCAAGGAAGTTCTAGCCTTCTAACTTCACCCTATAACTCGGGACCTTGACTCCTGGCAACATTCTCGTAAACATTCTTTGCACTCTTTCCATCTTAGTGACAGGGTAACTAAAATAGTACACAATACTCCAGGTGTGTCCTCACCAATGTCTTGTACTACTGCAATGCAACGTCCCAACTCCTATATTCAGTGCCCTGACTGATGGCTAGCATGCCAAATGCCTTCTTCACCACCTTGTCTACCTATGATGCCACTTTCAGGGAATTATATAGTTGTACTCATAGGTCCCTCTGTTCTGCAACACTCCCCAGGGCCCTACCATTCACTGTGCAAGTCCTACCCGGTTTTGACGTCCCAAAATGCAGTATCACATTTATCTGGATTGAATGTTGTTTGCCATTTCTTGGCCCACTTACCAAGATGATCAAGATGCCCCTGTGATTTTTGATAACCTTCTTCACTGTCCACAATACCACCTATGTTAGTATCATCTGCCAACTTACTAACCATATCTTGTACATTCTCATTCAAATCATTTAGGTCTTATACTCCTTTTAGAATACTTATCCAATTCCATCTTCTTATAGTATTCACCTTTTCAAACACTCTTGTTCAGGATCCCAAACACTTTATATGAAACACAATTTTGGCACTTTTCCTTGTAATCTAATATACTAAGACAACAGGAGAGTTGAGGGTGATAGAGATCAGGTAAATATGTGCTGAGGCCAATGATTAGATGGGCTATGATCTCACTGAATGGCTGAGCAGGTTCAAGGCTTAATATGGCTGCTCCTGCTGACATTTCTTATGTCCTTATACCATATTTTCTGCTTATATTGTGGTTACCTATGCAATGGTGCAATATTTTACTGAATATCCCCCTTTTTCTTCTGTAAATATGATCATTGTATCCCTGTAGCCTGCAGTCTTAATGAGCAAGCTCAATTCAGCTATCAAAAATGCAACACTGGCCAATATTTATCACCCATTCAATATTATTACCAAATGAACTCAAATTATCCTTTCATTGTTACCTTGCTGTTTTTTTGGGGAGCTTGCTGTGTACAAATTGGCTGACATATTTCCTACATTATAATAGTGACTACACTACATTTTGTGTCTTTCTCCTGTGCAGATTTCGTTGCATTTCTTCATTTTTTTTAATGTTTCCTTATCGCTTTAGCAAGCTGATCTTTGTAAACCAATCAACAGTTTTCACATTTTCCTGGTTCTCCAAAAATTACTTTGACTCTTCAATAAACTCTGGATAAATATAAAACTCAATCATGAAAATATTGACTAGTTACTTATAAAAATATGGTCGTTGTAAATTGCGAGATCTCCCCAGCAGCTCTGATCTACAGTGTAGTCATGTAATAAAGAAAAGGGAGATCTCTTCTACACATGAGCCATTAACTTCTGTCTAGCAGAGTCCACAATTGGGAATTCACGCCCAACTCAGATGACAAATTCCAAGTTTACAGTTTCTTAATTTTGGTTTTACATAAAAATGATATCCAGCATAATTAATCTTACACAGTTTGTACCTCTTCCTTTCTAATGGTGTTGGATAACAATTAGAATTGGTGGAGGATTCAAGATGGAGGTCACTTGCCTTGAGCCTTTGCTGGTTTCTTGCATGGCAGTCAAAAATCATTACACTGATCTGAGACATTTTGGTCGAGCAGATTGCAGCACGGCAAGTACATTGTTCCAGGAGTGAACAGGAGCCAGTTTGACATTCAAGCTTAACCAAAGGCTACCTGTACTTCTATAATTTGTTAGCAACCAGCAGAATTCAACTGAGGTGAAATCATGTTAGAAACTGGAGCCTCATACCACTTTTCTGGCCAATAAAAGACTCATCTCATCAGACTCAGTTCTTTCTCTTAACTCTCAGATTTTTTGAAGTATGCAATTCCTTTTTGAAAGATTTTTAAAATCTACCACCCCAACTCTATCAAACAGTGATTTCCAAGGTATTTAAAAAATAAAGAAAAATTGCAGATGCTGGATATCAGGACTAAATACAGAAAATGGTGGGTGCACTCAACAGGTCAAGTAGCAACTGTGGAAAGAGAAACAGAGTTAATGTTTCTGATTGAAGGGCCTTCTTCGGAATTGGGAAAGATTAGTTACAGGATCTTTGATCTGAAATATTAACTTTGTTTCTCTTTCCACAAATGCTGCCTGACCTGCCAAGAGTTTCCAATATTTTCTGTCTTGATAATGTTTTCCAAACCTTGCTTCTAGTTCTTTTGCCAATTACCATAATTCTGTAGTTCTCTGGGTACCAACAGTTCCTTCCTACTTACTCCATCTAACTGCTTTGATTAAATCTAATTGAAATCATCAGTGCCAATGTATCCCATTCTACTGCTCAGGTGAAATACCTTTACATTGTTGTACTTAAGTCCTTGTTAGCGGAAAGCTAACAAAATCTCCTTGAACTAATCTAAGCAGATGGATATGGCAGGAAGCCGATAAACCAATCCATCGTCCAACATATGGAGCTGATGGCTGGTGGCAATTGTTGAAACTGGAACAGATATGCTTTGGTTTGATAAATGGAACAATGAAATCTTGACATTTTCCCTTACTGATCAAATACCATGGAAACCTTTTAAAACAGATTGCATTTGCCAGAAATGCCTTTGGATATGTTATCATGCAATGCAATTAATGCTGTCATGTTAAATATATTGATGAACAGATAATTAATATTTCTTATAAAGTTAAATAAATGTTTTCAAAAACTCAATAAAGAAATCTATCAAAAAGTACGCAATACTAAACTATTAAAGATTCAACTGTTTGAAACAGCTCTGGATTACTTAATTGCTATTTACTCTTGGTCTTGCTGTTTAAATTAGCACAGAATTCCACTATCAGCCTGGCTGCCACGTTCTGTTGATTCCAGAGATGTAAGAATTGAATTAACAGTGACTGATTAAATTGATGGGCAGCATATTGTAAACATTTTAATTCACTTAACTTATAGTTTGGGGATTGGATAGTATATCTAAAACTTTCCCTAATATGTTATATTCAATGTTCAAACAAATAAAAGTAGAATGTAGATCAAAGAAATTTTAAAATAATTTCCAATTATTTAGAATTGAAACAAAATGCTGTAAATACTCAACATGACAGTTGAAATTTGTGATAAGAGAGACAGAAGTATCTTTTCAGCTAATATCCTTGCCTCAGAAGAATCTTTTATAACTATGAAGCAGACTAAGTAATTTTATAAACGATGTTAAAGTAGGCATAAGCCTCTTTCCCCGTTGCAGATTTTAATTGTTCAGTCTTTCCTCTCAGTGCCAATCTGACCATTTCTTTTTTTCTTTAGCAGAGAGTAGAAATCAAATCAATTCCTTTTTGAAAGGTCCAAAAATGTAATGTTATATGGGTAGCGTGCTCCTGGCCTGAAGAAATTATTTTTAGTTCATGTTTCTGATTCATTTTCTCAGCTGGACAGAAAATTTCATTTTTATCACACTTTCAGTTCTCTTCAACATTTTTAAAATTTGCATCATGCTCACCTTTCCAATTTTCTTATTTTTCCATTGAGAATAAACTTTATTTCCAAAGCAGCCTTTTATAGGTCTGTAATCATACTTTCCATTGCGTGATTTTTTTTATGTAACTGTGGAAACAATGGGGCCTAATTAGCATTGATCCAACTTATATTGCATTTTCCTTACAATGGTAGATGAATAATTTAATTTTTTACACAGGTATTATTTCATTCAGCTGAACAATTAGGATCTTTGGGAATTAAATTATTATTGAATTAATGTAGACTTCAATGTGCAAAGACTTAATTTTTTTGACAATGTTTATACTGATGTCAGTTTCAGAGGAATGCAGATTCTGGTATGGGGAGTGGGTGAATGGTGGCATTGCTCATTCAACCAACAGTCGCAACATGATCCTTTCATTCTTCTAACTGCTAATTTTGGTGTGCTGCCTTGCCTGAGAAAGCTGCCATTTAATAGTGCATGAGAATTTAGAGATCTTTTAAAATTACATATTGTTCTAGTGCTTATTGTACCTTTTCTATTTTTCTGCAATATCCTATCTCTAACATCATCATCCTAATATATTTTAAAGTAAAACTTGATGGAATGGAATGGAATTGGTTTATTTGTCACATATACTGAGGTACAGAGAAAAACTTGTCTTGCATACCATTCATACAGATCAATTCATTGCACAGTTCATCAAGGTAGTATGAGGTAAAACAGTAACAGAAAGGCAGAATAAAGTGTAACAGCTACAGAGAAATTTCACAGGAATTATACTTTACCCTCAGTTTTCTTAATTCTAGATGAATATTTTATACTTTTCCTGCTCATAAACTCTTCCTTGTTGGTGTTTAATACATTCTCCTTGGCAAAGGTTATTGTGTCCTGTTTCCTCCAGACTTAAAATACTTTACCTTGGGCAGAAATCAACTCTGGACACGGTGCTGTCTAACTGAAGCACTGTTTTGCAGGACACCAATCAAAAAGTGTACTTGCTGGAAATCTGACATAAAAACAGAAAATACTAGAAATAATCAGCAGGTCAGACATACCTGTAGAGAGGGAAGCCATGTTAATATTTTCAGCTGATGATCTTCCAACATCATCATTTTGTTGAAAGCCCAGTGCCAGGTGAAGGGCATCCCATTGGAGCCGAAGAGGAACTTGGGAGTGGAAGGAGAAAGACCAAGTGTAATCCTTTCAGATCCAATATCCGTGGTAGGGATAATGCTGGAATCTATAATGATGTAATAACCTAACACTTTGAAAAGAATAATGGGATTGAGCTCAGATAATATTGATTTGTGAAAAGGAAAATCATGTTTGACTAGTGTTGGTGTTCTTTGAAGATGTGAAATGAAGAAGAGATAGGGGGAACCAGAACAGAACTGTACAGCACAGGAACAGGCCCTTCAGCCCATGATATCTGTGCCAAGCATAATACCAAATTACACCAATCCTTCTGCCTGCTCATGATACATATCCCTCCATTCTCTGCATATTCATGTGCCTATCTAACAACCTCTTCAATGCCGCTATTGTGTCTGCAGTAGGTGTGGTGTATTTTGATTTCCAGAAGGTTTTCGATGAAGTTGTGTAAAGGAGGTTGTTTAACAAAGTGAGGACATAAGGAATTAGGAATAATATACCGATGTGGGCTGAGAATTTGTTATTCAACAGAAAACAAAGATTGGGAATAAACAGATTGTTCTTGGTTGGCAGGCTGTGACTAATGGCATATCACAGGGACTGGTTTGTTGGTCCCAGCTATTCATGATCTATCTCAACAAGGACAAAATGTTGTATTTCTGAGTTTGCTAATGATTCTGAACAAGGTGGGATTGATGGTACAGAATAGGATGTAAAGAAGTTTCAAAGGGATATTGGCAAGCTGAGTGGTGAGCATACAGCAGATGGATTTTCAGATAAAAGGTCATCCACTTTAGGACTTCTATGAAGAGCAGCAGGAATAAGTTGGTTAATTATGGACCCCCGAATCTAACATGAGTGACAGGTAAATTATTGGAAAATATTCTGAGGGACAAGATTAATCTGTGTGTGGAGAAGCAGGGAATAATCAAGGATAGTCAGTATGGCATTGTTAGGGGGAGATCCTATCTGGCAAACTTGCTTTATTTTTTGAAGTGGTAAGTAAGCATGTTGATGAAGATAGTGTGCATGGACTTCAGTAAGGCCCTGAAAAAGGTTCCACATGGGAGACTGGTAAAAAGGTAAAAGCGCACAGGATCCAGGGCAACTGGTGAAATTGGATCTGAAATTAGCTTGCTGATAGGAAGCAGAGGTGATAGTAGAGGATAAGGTGGTTAAGGAGGCATACAGGATACTTGTCTTTATTAGATGTCCAGGC
>JARFYF010000063.1:14976776-14987784 GCA_030265395.1 Rhina ancylostomus | reverse complement strand
TTTACAGTGGGCACCTCCACAATTGTTGGGCACCTTTTTGGTGTGTTAAAGGGCTACCATTTAGATCTGGACTTGGTTGTGAATCTCATTGGGCTGATTGAAATCATAATGCCATAACTGATCCAATTTGTTCTCAAACCTTCATATTTTTTAATGGAGGGTGTGGATGCAAAACATAGCTGGAGTTCAAGTATTAATTCTTCAGGTGAGAGATTGACATCCAGTGACTAGATGTGTACAGATGGTGCATCATTTTGGGAGATGTGAAGTTACTCATTTTAGTAGAAAGGAGCAGTAAACAATTCTTAGAAAGTGAGAATCTATTAAATTTTGAGGGATTTTTGTACACTGGAAGGCAGACTTTGTTGGTGTTTTGTTGCAAGGGAATATTGGGGTTGGTGCACAGGAAAGGCTTTTGTGAGGCCACGTTTGGAATGTGGTTTTGTTCTCCATACCCAAAGGAGGATATGTTAGCCTTGGATATAGTACAACAAAAATTCACTGAATTTATTCAATACAGCATGAAAACTGACCCTTCAGTCCACTAAGTTTGCACCAATCATCAACCATTCATTTATTCTAATCCTACACTAATCCCATTTATTCTTCCCATATTCCCATTAGTCCTGTTCTTCCCCTCCTCTTTCTTTCCCCCCCCCCCCTCCTCAGTTCTACCACCTACACACTAAGGCAATTCTCGGGCAAATTAAAATGCCAACCCACATGTCTTTGGGATGTGGGAGGAAGGCCATGCAGTTGCAGGGAGAATGTGCAATTTCAACAGAGCACCTGAGGTCAGGATTGACCATGGGTTGGCCTGTTATAGCTGTGCTGCCCTTCTTGTGATGATGATGTTGTCTTACAAGGAGTGAATGAGTCGAAAGGCTCTGTATCCTTCCCAAGTTTAGAAGAAAAAGGTGTTCACAGTATGAATTTTGGAGCGGCTTGACAACATAGATGCCAACTGGAAGTTTCCTCTGGCTGGAGAATCTAGAACAGTGGCCCTGGTTACAGGGTCACTATTTAGGACTCTGGGGTGAAAATAGTTCAAGTGATTTCTCAGCAATCAGAGTATATTCAAGGCTGAGAATAATTTGTGGATTCTAAGGGAATTGAGGGAGTATAGGAATCTGATAGGAAAGTGGATCAGCCTTGATATTAGGGCAAGATTGAAGGACTGTCACTATTTACACCGTTGTTGACAGCATTTTTGTATGAGCTTAGATTGTTGGCTTCAGATCCAACTCCTAGATTTGTGAATGTAAAAAGCTAGACTGGTATTTCATACTGCTTCTGAGGTGCATTGTGTGGTCAGGGCAGCTCCTTTTGGATGAGACTTCAAGCTGTGGGCCCACTTCAGCCTAGAAATTGTGTGAGGTGCATGAGTTTTTCTTCAATATTTTGCTTGATATTTATCCCTCAACAACTGCACATGGAAAAATAACCACCCATTACCTGGCCACTTTCATATTTTCAATCTGAAAGTTTGCTCTGCACCTTTCCTATATTGAAATGGTGACCATGTTTCAGAAGTATTACATGAGCTGTAAGCCACTTTGAAACCACCTGGGGTTGTAAAAGGCACAATGTAATTGCATGTCTCTGTTTCCTGTGTGGATTCCTCTGTGTGTGCAAGATTTCTGATCTGCCCAACATTTCCACATGGCTTGACTTTTCACTCAAGTCCTTTCACTAAAGCTGGCTTCCATTTTGATTTCTCTGTGGGACATTTTTGGTTTGTCTCTAACTGAAATGCTATCTTTTTTAAAAAATACAGCCTCCCAAATACACTTTTAAAGGATAAGTGACATACTGTGGTAATGCTGTAACTGCAAAGTATGAAAAATTGAAGTTTACTGGGTATTGGTAAAAACAAGAATGTTAAGATATGAAATGCACCCTCACTTGAATTTATTCATTTTGTAAGAATTTAGTAACATCCAAGATGTCTGCAAAGTACAAGGGTAGAGATTCAAACACTTGAGGTTGACCATTTTCAGCAAAGTGCCTCTTGGTGGAATCAAGACCAGTAAAATGGAGGAAGATGGAGAGGGCAGTGGAATCTGCTGCAGAAGTGCCTGGGGACAGCAGATCACGCAGCACTTCAAGAAAACCATTTAATATTTCGGGTTGATGGCCTTAATTCAAAACTGGCCCCACTCTATTTTGAAGGCAATGTATATATCTTTTGAATAAGTACCACATGGAGACTTGGATTTCTCACATTTAAGTTTTTAATTTATTTGATAAGATCTGGGTAGAGTAGAACTTGTGGAAAAGACTTGCAGTACTGGAGGTAGAATTGCATTTGATGGCAGACCATCCTCTGACCACGTGTGTGGGCTTCCTGGATTGTGCTGGAAAAATCTGCGGATTTTTACCAGGAATGGAGAAGTTTGTTTATGAAGAAAGATTGGTCAGACTGGGGTTGCTTTCCTTGGAATAGAGGTGGCTGTGGGAAGATTTGTATTGTACCACATTGCATAAAATTGATAGGGTGAATAGAAGGGGCCTCTTTCCCTCAACAACAGAAAGGGATGGAATGGTTAAGTGAGGGGGGGGGGGGAGAAAGGGATTTTTTTTGCCCAAATTTGTGCAGGGGTTCTGGTGTTTACAGCCTAAGTAAGTGGTAGAGACCTAAATACTCATCTTCTTGTTTTAGGGGGCATTTGTGTTGAAAAGATTGTCTAGAAAATGGGACCTGTCTCAAAATCCCTTCTTGATTAGAATGGATTTAATGGCCTGAATGGCTGCTTTCTGTGCTATAATTATCCCTATTGTAAATGGCTGCATTTCAGTAGAAGAAACTTTAGAAGATGCTGCCCTTCCCATTGTCATTTGCTGTGTATGTCTTTTGTCTGGAGCCAGAAGAAATCTTCGAGACTTGTCTCTTTTCTGAGTGACCTTGTTAAACCTTTACTATCAAAGTCCTTGCTATGGGTTTTGGCTAAAAGCATTTCAAATAAAATCGTCAGATTTGTGGAACTTAACCCTTGCCTACCTGGTAAGTGTTTCTGTATATTAGTGGGCTAAAGTTAACATTATGAATAACCTTTCTCAACAAATATCTCAATTAAAAACTGCTGGAGTTCACAGGTCCATGTGAGGTTTTCTATTCTGATTTGTTTCACAATTTTGTTGGGGAAAGTCAATTTTTTTTTAATCACCATCTCAGACGGCTAAAAGGGAAAATAGACGGAATAAAATGGGCCCAAATCCAGAACTCCCAGGGTAAACCAGACTAAATTTTTCCATTGTGAGCTCATGTGAAAACTTTTTCTGCTCAATTTCCGCTATTTAAATATTAACATTGTTGATGTGACGTGTTACCAGTGCCATTTTGTTCTTTGGCTATTGTCAAAGAGAAAAGAAGCTACTGTGTTAAAAGTCACATATGGAAAATATAGTCTTGGAAAGGTTCATGTTCATATTCCAAAGGCATTAGTCATTGAGATGCGAATACAAGCATTTATTACCCAAAAATCTGGCAAGCGTAAATTATAAATTCTTCACTGAGCTGCGTGATACTTCCATTATACAACTCTCAATAGTTTCAAGTATCACTGACATTAATTAAAGGTCATCTTGAATTTTAATTATTCAAGTGCCATTTTAAAAATGAAGTTCAGACAATTTCAAAACCTTTCTAAATTTTCTTGTTAAACTTCCTGAATCTCTACCTCCTGGCTTTTTTGGTTAATTGATTAGATCGCAGAAGGATTCCCAGTTTTTTTGAAATTGCAGAGAAAAATCCCTTTCATCTGTCAAATATTTCAAATTTAGTTTACGTGTGCTCAGGATCAGAATGAATTTAAAGTGCTTTGTACAGATTTTTGCTTGACCTGAAACCAAGTTGGAGTATAATCAACGTTTCATGATTTATAATATATAAAAAAAATTGGGGTGGGAAGGGAATATGAAAGGTACAGACTCCCAGTTCTTGATGTCTAACAACACTTCGAACTATTATTTTTCATTGTACCTGAGGGCAAAGGAAATGTAGAAAAAGGGCATGTCTCTTAGAATTTGCTTTCAAATTAGCCTGTATAACAATTTCATCCTAAACCCAGAGCTGCTGGGCTCTTATTTGATTTCAGCACCTGCTCTGCATCCTGCTTTCTACTGTATTTGTCAGCCTCTTTGTCATTTCTCATACATCAAGAGCCACCCCTGGCTCTTTTCTGTTACCTTGTGCTGACTTGATGATTATCTAAAAGGCGCATGTGGTGAAAAATAACTCCGGGAAATGTCTTGGTATTCCAGAGGTGTTAATAAGGGGGATACAATACAAGATGTTTATTGCCCAGAAATCTGTTGTTAGTCAGCATGGGGCTAGGAAAGGGGACGCTTTGTTGAAGCACAATAAGGGAAATTGATTGGCAGTGAAGTCTGTGTCTGAGGGACAGATGAGGGATGGTGTTGCATATCTTTATGGGACATCTGGCTTTCCCATTGCAATTTGAGATTATCTGTAGTTAAAATACTTCTGCTGTGGAGGAGAGAAAATGCTCATGTGTACAGAGGAGTGAAAGATGGAAGAACTGCAGGTTTGATCAGAGATGGGTGACCAAGAGCTTGGTGATGTGTGATAGTGGCTGGATCAGGAAGGATGTTGGCTGGAAGGATGGAACACTAAACTGTGATCTTTCTCTCTCCACTGCTGACTGAGTTGCTAAATATTTTCATTATTATTTGTATTTCAGGTTTCCATCATGTAGTTTGTTTTCTGCAGCCTCTGCCTGGGCTTGGGGAGAACTTGGGTTGGCTGGTAGGAGAGATGGAATTACTTTTAGAAAATCACTATGAATTCTCATAATAGTTAACAAATGGTTTTATGATTTCCCTCACATTTACATAGGCGGCTCCCCAGGCCAATATATAAAATGCATTGACAACTTACCTGCTACCTGATTATGGGGTGGAGTGAATTTAATTAAAGCTGCTGCCCTGTTGGAATGAAGTAATATGAATTTCAAATTGATTGATAGCAGTTACATGACCCCCAATCATTGTCAGAGCTGTTATTAGTGGAAGGGTAAAGATTAGTGTGTAATAATGCTTGTAGGCCTGAGAGTGCGAGAATTGTCAATATACATATTCATTGTGGAATACACATCGAGACTTGGGTGTGACTAAACCTTGGGTTTTTATTGTGCTTCTAACCATTAGGAAATCCCAAGCAACCTGTGCAGGTAATTTATACATAGTGTCCGTTCTGCGTTAAGTATTGCTTCAATTTTGTTTTGCCGTAAAATTCATCTTGATTTCCACCTACTGTTGGCTAAGTGGAAAATGTTAATCTTTGACTTGATGACAGATCTTGACACATTTTTAAGATTTCATTATTTTGAGAATCTTAACTAGATGCGTTCAAAGTTTATAATAATATTGTGATTAAATATATTCTGTATTTCTCTTGGATGAGGTTTACTTTAAAAGATGTTATGTATCATTGACAAAAAGAACCTTGCTGTTGGATTCTAGAGAGTGTATTGCTATCAGTGTATTGCTCAAAGTAGAGCAAACTCCAGCTGCTGCTCAAATTCTCAACCATTTCCTCTGGGTATTGATTAGCCATGGTCACATCCTGGTTTATTCTTTTAATATCTATTACAGGATGTGGATGAAGAAAAATCTGCATCATTTATACTGGCAAGTGATGTTATTCTTTTCAGACCTGGGCCCCTGAATGCCATTCTTTTGACATTGGTCAAGTAAATTATTGTAAAAACACATTGATCTTCCTTAGCACCAGGTTCTGATGTAAAAGCATGAATTGGATAAATTGAGAGTATTGAGCAGGATATCCAACCCAGAATCTCTGCAAAACTGGCACAAATCAGATTTTTAAAGGCACTTAAATATAATCATGGACTTTTGATAATAACACGTGATGTTAAGGTGTGTAAATTGGTTTATTATTATCACATGTACCAAGGTACAGTGGAAAAACTTGCTTGCATACAGATCAATTCATTACAACAGTGCATTGAGGTAAAACAATACCTCAATAAAAGGTAAAACAATAACAATGCAGAATAAAGTATTAGAGTTACAGAGGAAGTGCAGGTAGACAATAAAGTGTGAGGTCAAAAACAAGGTAGATTGAAGTCAAGAGGCCATCTTATCATACTAGGGAACCGTTCAATAGTCTTGTAACAGTGGAATAGAAGCTGTCTTTGAGCTTGGTGGTATATGCTTTCAGCTTTTGTATCTTCTGCCTGATGGAAGGGGGGAGAACAGAGAATGTCTGGGGTGGATAGGGTCTTTGATTATGCTGGCTGCTCTACCAAGGCAGCGAGAAGTGTAGACAGTCCATGGAGGGAAAGCTGGTTTCTGTGATGTGCTGGGTTGTGCCCACAACTCTCTAGTTCCTTGCAGTCACAGGCAGAGCAGTTGCCATACCAAGCTGTGATGCATCTGGATAGGATGCTTACTGTGGTGCGTTGTTTAAAAAGTGTTGAGGGTCAAAGGGGACATACCAATTTTTTTAGCCTCCTGAAGAGGTAGAGGCACTGGTGAGCTTTCTTGCCCATGGCATCTATATGGTTGGACTAGTTCAGGCTATTGGTGATGTTCACTCCTTGGAACTTGGAGCTCTCAACCCTCCTAACCACAGCACCATGTATGGCTTATTTATGATTGAGTTGGAAATGATTTGTTGTCTGTAGCCTTGAGTGTCTACTAGCTTTCAATTACATATTATTTACCAGAGCAGATATGCCACTACAAAAAAGATGATTTTGAGGGGCTTTTTAACAGTTAACATTCAGGGAGAGGGATGTTAGCAGAGCCACAGTATCTGAGGGACTGGAGATGGTGAAAAGGTCTTGAGTTTACCAAGTAGCAGCAAATAGGAAAGGAGGCATTTGTCAGCATGAGAGTAGCATTTCACTTTTGCCATGTTGTTGGGTCCACATTATCCAATATAATCTAAGTGCTACTGTTTAAAATCCACGGTGAATATTTTGACTGGTGACATGCTAATTTTTGAATAATTTGAGAAGTTGTGCAACTGCTTGAGTGCATTGCACTACTTCTGGTCAAAAGCAGTTTTGGCTCCATCCTTCAGATTATCTGTTTGGAAACCAGCCAGAGCATATCTCTGTAACATTTACATCCAATCAATAATTTTGATTCCAGCTTGTTTGTTAACATTATACTTGAATTAGAAGTATTATAAGCAAGAAAACCAGTTTCATATTTGAGACACCTGTTCAATATTGTTTTGCCCAGGCTGCTTCCTCTTAAAATCTTGCATTTGTATAGTGCCTTTCTTGCCATATTGAAGTGCAATTGCAATGTGGGGAAGCGATAAAAGCACAGTGACATCCCACAATACCCAATTTTATAACAATGAGATGATCTATATTTAATCTGTAATATTTCTGTGGTGGGTAGAATGTGGTGCAAGGTTTGATCCAGACTGCCTCTTTCCCACCCCCCCCCCCCCGCCATATTGTGATTAATTCAGTCCTTCAAGTTTGTACTTTTTTTATGCTTAAATGCAGAATCAAAACATAAGATGCTATTTATGGTTTTAGTTAAGCTAATTTGTTATAAACTAGATTGACCTTTTATCAGATCTTATTTTTGAAACACTTCCACATACAAAGAAAGGCCCTTTCCACTTAATAAAATGTCCTTGCCTTTAGAACAGTGAGCCTTTATTGGCATACGTGCAGACTCTTTAAAGCCAGGCTTGAAGTAAATTCCTTCACATCATTGAATACATATGGAGTTACTGGGACTTTAATGAGTCTCTGCATCAAAGGTTCAACATTTTCAAGGAATACTGATTGTAAGATTCTTCCTTGGAAGATGAAATGTTGATTTTTGGGGTGTGGGGATGGGGTGGTCAAGAGGAAGAATATAAAAAAGGAACTCCCTTTGATTTGTTAAACACAAGGTTTGGGATTGCACATCAATTACAAACTGAAATCCTGATTCAACGTCCTGGGGGATGGCCCATGTGAAGAGTCAAATGGTGGTGTGATTTGGTGCAGTGCAGACTTAGTTCATCGTGCTCAATTCACTGCTGTTCTCATTATCATAGAGCACAGAAATAAGCCCCTCTACTCACTGAGTCTGACTATCATCATGCACCAATTTACAGCAACCCTGCATTAATCCCATTTTTTTTTATTCCACCCAGTCCCACTGCAAGCTTCTATCACACACTTGGGACAACTTAGAGGCCAATTACACTACTGACCTGTGTGTCTGTAAGATGTTGCAGGAAATGGGGTGCCTGGTTAAACCCACGAGGTTGTGGGGAGAACATGCAAACTTCACACAGCACCATAGATTGGGATTGAACCCAGGTCGCTGGAGCTGAGGCAGCAGCTTTATTAGCTGGACCACTGCTGCCCATTTCAATGAGCATTTATAAAGTAATAAAAATTGTGGCGCTGCTGGGGTGTAAGGTTATGGTTTTGATCTGTTGAGCACACTGAATTCTGGCAGGTCATTTAAGAACATGCCAAGAAGGTGTGTAGAGTTTGATATGACTGCAATATAACTGCCAGCAGTGCTGATGGTATTTAATTTTTTTTTGTCTTCTGGACTTTTAATCTGTTGGCACTCTTGTGATATGAATTTTATCATAGTTGGAAGGCCAGCACACCAATGAGTGAAACCAACATTCACTCTAAATGGAGTAACCATCTCCAATGGTCCCTGGTGTATAGTGTGACTGTTGAATAATGAGCTGAGGTTTGAGCAAAGGAATTCTTCAGGCCTGTGATAATTTCCTCAGCAGAATCTTGTTCAGATTTAAAGGTATGTGATGAGAACATTCACAGGCTATTTATGAGATGATTTCCTAACCACTGCAATACTTCCCACCCAATGTTTCTGCTACCTTTTCAGATTGCCCCTACAGCCCCCTGCCAGATCACATCCTGCTCCTTGTTGGTTTGGATGGAATTTACAGCCATTTGGCCCATTTAATCTATGCTATCTGAGCAGATATTCCACTATTTCAACAGAGAAGGACTGAGATGCTGGCTCTTTGTCACTAGAAAGGGCCAAAAGCAGCAAATAGGATAAGAGTTCTTAGTTAGCATGAGAGTAACAGTTCACTTTTGCCATGTCATTGGGACCACATTATCTGAGATAATCTAAATGCTACTGTTTTAAATCTACGGTGAGTATTTTGACATGACAGTTGCTAATTTTTGAATAATTTGAAGTTCATTATCAGTATGCCATTCTAATACAGCAATCACATTTGTCTAGCTTCCCCTTAAATCCATGCATGCTATTTGCCTCACATTCATGCCATAACAAGTTCCTCTTCCCAGGTAAAGCAGTTTATTCTCGACTCTGGGGTTTGTGTGAGTGAATCATCACTTGCTGCTTCTCACCTAGCAATGTATAAATTGTCCCCTCTTAATCAATCTCCATCATGTCTTAGCCTCTTGAATGACTGAAGGCAGTGTTCACTACTGATTGTGTGTAGATTGCAAGAAGAGCTTCTGAACACCAATCCTAAGTGTTATAGAACAAGGAATTCTTTAAATACCTTTAATTCAGCATCATCCTGGATCTAAATCCAGTTACATTCTAGCCTGCATCAAGCCAGTTTTCACCTGATGTAGCACAGCCTTGGATTTCTAGCTCAGTTGGGCAAGTTGTAACAGGACATGTTAACCACTAAACACTGACTTAGTACCTCTGAAATTGATTATTTATAGAATAATGAGCCTTTTTTTTATTGGGATTTCACTGTGGCCACGCTGGGAACTGGTTTCATGTTCTGACGTTCATCTCGTATCCTGTGTTGGGAAGATGTGTCGTTATCACCTGAGACCAACTTTGGGTCAACTATGATACCGGGATTACATTGTCTGTTCTCTCTGTCTGCACAAAGAATTTTCACTTGAACAATTATTGAGCTGCAGTTTATTCAGCATTGACCCATTTTTTTTTATTTCTTTGGGTTGGGGTACATTGTGGGGGTGGAGGGGAAGGGAGGATGAGGGGGGAGAAAGGAAAAGATAGTTTACTACCTTCAAGAAAAACATCTTTTAAAGATTGAAGTCAATTTGAAGGAGATGATGAGTTGGTTTATTGATGGTTTTATGTTTCATTTTGTTATTTGGGAACTGTTATGATTTGTACCTCCTGGCACTGGGAACCAGTTCGCAATCTCATTATTGCTAGCATGGGACAGCAAATCAGTGGTTCTTGCTTACCAGGGCAGCACGGTAGTGTAGCAGTTAGTGTAACGCTATTACAGTGCCAGGGACCTGGGTTCAATTCTGGCCATTGTCTGTAAGGAGTTTGTTCTCCCCATGTCTGCATGGGTTTCCTCCAGGTGCTCTGGTTTCCTCCTGCATTCCAAAGATGTAGAGGTTAGGAAGTTGTGGGCATGTTATGTTGGCATAACATTGTTGTGACACTTGCAGGCTGCCCCCAGAACATTCTACACACAAAATGTACATCAAAACACACAGTGAGATACATATGACTATTAAAGATATCTTATTCTGGAATGGAATATATCATCTTGAGAGCAGATGCAGTGGAGATGGAAAAATTGGGAGAAAGAGGGATTTGGCATGTCCCCTTTTGACCCTCACCATTTTTTTAAAATGTGACTAATAAAGATACAGAGACATACAAAAGTTTGGGCATCCCTGGTCAAAATTTCTGTTACTGTGAATAGCTAAGCAAGTAAAAGATGACCTGATTTCAAAAGGCATAAAGTTAAAGATGACATTTCTTTAATATTTTAAGCAAGATTACTTTATTATTTCCATCTTTTACAGTTTCAAAATAACAAAAGGTAAAGGGCCCAAAGCAAAAGTTTGGGCACCCTGCATGGTCAGTACTTAGTAACAACTTTGTACATTGCAGCCAAAATGTTCTATTTTAACTTCTTCAGTCCATGTGACTTGTTTCCAAAATCCATCAAGCTTATTTAGATGTTCCTTTGCAAACTTCTGATGCTGAATTTTGTGGTGAGGATGTGGGAGAGTTTGAAGTAAAAAGGGTGCAGAAT
>JARFYF010000063.1:14737263-14747752 GCA_030265395.1 Rhina ancylostomus | reverse complement strand
CACCAATAGATCCTTCACCTGTCCCGGTTCATTTCCTAAAACTAGATCTAACACGGCATTCCCTCTAGTCGGCCTGTTGACATACTGCATCAGGAATCCATCCTGGACACATTTAACAAATTCCGTCCCTTCTAAACCTTTGACACTAAGCAGGTTCCAATCTATATTTGGGAAGTTGAAGTCTCAATTTTATTGACCATTAGATAGTCACTAATAACTTCTTCACCACAGGGAATGGTTTGTATGTGGAATCTGTTTATCACATGGAATATTTGAGGCAAGTAAAAGCTGTGCATTTAAGCAAAACCTTGTAAAGTAAATGAGGGAGAAAGGAATAGAGAGTAATGCTGATATTTCAGATGGTGAGAACATGTCTATGTGGAGTATAAATGGCATCCAGACCAAGAGGCCAGTGGCCCGTTTCATGGTGTGAATTCAATGTAATTGCTTGACATGAATAAAGCAGCTGTAACAGGATATTCCTGTGAAGTGAAAAGTCGAAACTGTCCACCTTAAGAGCCTCCAATTTAACGAGGATGTGTGGCCAATTACAGCGATGGGGTGATTAGGATTGGTTAATTTGGAGAATTCCATGCAAGTTAGATCAGGATTACATGTTAATTTAGTAAAAGTAAATTGCAAGTAAACCACAGATTAATATAGCTGTGAAATCAACCTGGTTTAACTGGCTTCAACTCAAGTAATTGCTGCTTCTTTCACAGCCTCCCTAAGGTATAGAAGCTAATGTTCACCAGAGAGGTCAGCACCAATCAACTACAAATTCATTGACATTGATTCACTCAAGAATCATCCAAATTGTTGTGAAACTTGATAATGAGAAGATACTCAAGTGGAATTCACAGAGGATAGTTTTTAAGATCAGGCTTTCTATTCCACAACATTATTTCCTTCCAGAGAGGTGAACACAGCATGAATATTTTGCTGTGTGGTTGCACAAATTTCCCGTGGAATCATTTGCTAAGATATTGTGGCATGAGTTCTGTAAAGTGGTTAAGTTTATTAATGGCAGCTGGATAGGGTTTGTATTATATCACATCAGAGTCAATCCAAACTACATATAGCCCAAATGGTAAAGCAGGACTTAATACTCCTTCCCTGTACTTCAGATTCTCAAATACTATTGCACAACCCGTAAAGTATAATGAGTTTTTTGTTGATCCCTATTGATCAAGGTGAGCAACGATGATGCAGGTGAACTTTTATTATAACCATTCTGCAAGTCATTGTACCAATAGTCAAAGTCCCAGTTTGGCTCATGCTCCGCAACTGCAGATTCAGAAGCCCTACCCACCATCTCGGCCCTCGTTTCCCATTATGCCACATACCAGCGCACAGCCCCACCTTGTAGGGACAAAAGTTCGATCAACATTTTGTGTAAAGTAACCATTGGGCTCACCAACTTCGGAGTCTGACTTTCCACAGCAGATCTTCCCTTTCAGTGAGCCAGGCACAATATGGGAAAAGATAGAGAGTTGTAGTTATGAGATTATCTAAAGTGGGGTTGCTTTCTTTGTAATGAAGGAGACTGAGAGATTTAAAGCTGCTCTGAATGCAATAATGAGAGGCTTAGCCAGGGTAAACAAAAAGGACTCCTTTCATTTAACGGTAACTGGAGAGCATGGGTTTAAGTTAATTGGTAGAAGAATGAAAGGGGAGTTAAGGATACATTATTTCACTTCAGTGCTGGGGATATCACTGAAAGGATATTGGAGGCAGAAGTTCACTCACATTTGAATAGTACCTGCACAAGCTCTTGGAGAACCATAACCTGAAAAGTTATGGACTAAGAGTTGGCAAGTTCATCTGTGGCAAAATTGTGGGCCAAATGCCCTCCTTATATGCCGTAATTTTTTATTCTTCTGTGAAGCCATTTAACCCTATGGAGTGGAGTCCGAAATGGGCATTTAGTTCTTTTTCTGCTGGAGGAAATCATGCCATGCACACTATAACCATTTGTTACAAATCTTATTATTATTACAAAGTTATTTTGGATAGCAGCAAAGCACCACTGATAGCTCTAGTGACTTGTAAAGTGGTTTGTCATTTCTCACCACAGATGATCATTGCATTTTCTGTTGTGGTATGGCTCAGCTGCAACCATTTCCAGGGCTTAACAAGGTTTGAAATCAGTTGCAACAAATCTAACATGAGAGATGTTTAAGTGGAGTATATTAAGATAAGATATCTCTATTAGTCACATGTACATCGAAACACACAGTGAAATGCATCTTTTGCGTAAAGTGTTCTGGGGGCAGCCCACAAGTGTTGCCACACTTCAGGCGCCAACACAGCACGCCCACATCTTCCTAACCCGTACGTCTTTGGAATGTGGGAGAAAACCGGAGCACCCGGAGGAAACCCACGAAGTCACGGGGAGAAGGTACAAACTCCTTACAGACAGCAGCTGGAATTGATCTTGGGTCGCTGGCGCTGTAATAGTGTTATGCTAACGGCTATGCTATCATGCCTAACACTATGCAGTGTTAGGTAAAGGTTACATTTGTGATCATTGAATATGCTGAACAGCATGGTGGTGCAGCCAGTAGAGCTGTTGCCTCACAGATCCATTCAACCCAGGTTCAATCCTGACCCCTGGTGCTGTCTGGGTGGAGTTCACATGGTGATCATAAGTGATTCCTCCAGGTGGTCCACATCCCAAAAACAGGCAGGTTGGTAGAGTAATGGGCCACTGTAAATTTTCCATAGCGTGCAGATGAATGGCAGAATCTAGGGATAGGTGATGGGAATGTGGGGAGAATAAAATGGTAATAGTGTTGGATTAGTGCAAATGGGTGCTTGATGGTCAGTGCAAACCCAGTGGGCCAAAGGGACTTGTTTTTGTGCTCAATGATTCTATGATTTGATATTCACGTGGAAATTGACAGATATTTGAAATGTGAAGAACAAGACAATGGACAGAGTGAATAGTGAATACATTGGTTGTCATTGTCCACAGGTCCAGAATCCAGATGCCAGAAACCAGAACCACTCCCACAGACTGAAAGGTAACAAACATCACCTCATTAATTGAGAAAAAAGGGAGAGAGGAAATAGGGGGAAATAACTTGACATCTGTAATGGGAAAATGTTGAGATCTATTATGAAGAAAGTGGCGACAAGGCATTTAGAAAAGAATAAAAGGTCTAGGCAGGATTACGTAGATTTATGAAAGGGAAATTTTGTTTGATAAATCTGTGTGTGTACTGCATGGTTGTAACTTCCAGGATAGATAGGGGTGAGCCAGTTGATATAGTGTATAGGGGTTTTCAGGAGGCCTTCTATAAGGTTCCACACAAAAGCATATTAAATTAGAGTGCACGGTATCGGATGTAATGTATTGGTGTGGTTTAAAGAAACAGGGAGTAGGCATTAACAGGTTACTATCAGTTCGGGAGTCTGTGACTAGTGCAGAGCAGCAGGAATTGGTGCTGGGCTCCCAGATATTCACAATTTATACCAATGATTTACATAAGGGGATTGAGTGTAATATATCCATATTTAGTCATGATACAAAGCTGGCTGGCGGTGTGGGCAATGAGGAGGATTTTATGAAGATGGTTGAACAGAATGGGCAGGGAAGTGGCAGCTGGAATATTCTGTGGAAAAATGAGAGCGCATCCACTTTGATTAAAATAAAAAAAACAATTTTGTTTTAAATGCTGAGAGATTAAGAAGTGTTGATGCTCAGAGGGGCTTGGGTATCTGTGTATGTGAATGACAGAAAATCAACATGAAAGGACATCACCAATTACCAAGCCAAATGGTACATTGGCCTTTATAGTAAGAGGACTTGAAGATAAGAGTAGAGATGTCTCATTCCCAACAGAAAGTGCCCTAGTGAGATGCATCTAAAATATTGTATACAGGCTTGGTCTCCCTATCCATGGAAGGTTGTACTTGCAATAAAAGGAGTCTAGCAAATGTTCAATAGGTTGATCCTTATGCCAGCAGGTTTTGTGTATGGGGAGACTGGACCCAATACTCTCTTCAGTTTGGAAGAATGAACGGTAATCTTAATGAAACAAAATTCTTATGGGGCTCTACAGGGCAGATGAGGCGTTGATGTTGCCCTTGCCTTGGATGTCAAGAACCAGGGGTCACTGTTTCAAGGTGGGACATTGATCAGGGCTAAAGTGAGAAGAGGTGTCTTCACCCAGAGGGTGGGGAGTACTTGGAATTGTCTGCCCAAAAGATCCGTGGAGGCTCAGTGTCTCAGTACATGCCAGAGTGAGTGGATGGATTTTTAGATATTAGGGGAAGCAAAGGGTCTGGGGTTAGTGCAAGAAAGTGGCCCTGAGGCAAAAGATCAAACATAATCAGATTGAATGGCAGAACAGGCACTATGGGCTACACTTGCTTCATAGCCTCCCATACCCTGCTCCTGACCAACCTCCCTGTGTCTTGTTCAGTGATGTTGCATTACTTGGAGTGCCAGCCATAGTCAGAATGCAAGTCACTGATCTATATTTTCCTTGGCCATTTAACTAACTTATTGCAGATTGCCAGCATTTGTCATTGTTTAATATTCAGAATATAATACTGAAGCATGACCACAACAGCAAAAAGCACAAGAGCTGGGCAGCAAGCCTGTATTAAGCAATTCCCAGTGCATATCACAGGCCATGTGCCAAGTTGGGAAATGATTTTCATTAAATGCTTCCTGTCTTTTGTTTATCTTTAATAAAGCAGAATCTGGGTTGGGGAAGCTGGCTGGAGATTTGAAAAGTATCAGTTATGTTGAGAACCTGGCAAAGAATCAGGGGCAAAGAGGTTTCAGTGTTGTCAGTGGATGGAGTCTGTGCTTGGTTGACTGCCCTGACACAACTGGTAATTTGCGCAATGAAGTCACTGTCCACTCTGTAATGAAAACATTTCGGTCCCAAAGCACCATTCAGATATATATTACAGATTTACCCACAGTTATTGGTTGCAACAAATGAAAGTTTGTTAAATATTTGGGTTGTCCTAGAACATCTTAAGATAGCCTCAAATTCCTCAAGTCCTAGTACTCTCTACTTCACTGAATGAAAGTCATGATAAATATGAAAAAAACTATAAAACACAATAGTTACTTATTGTTGTTTAGAAGTTGAAATTAATCCTTTTCCTGAAATGATAGACTGCTCTCTAATAGAATAAGCCTCTGAGCAACGAGCAATGTTTACTGCACTTTGACAAACAGCCAGAGCCCATTAAGCCTCTCAAACCCATTCAAACAGATCGCGGTAGTGCACCTTGGTTCTAACACACAAGGAATAAGAAATTGCAGCAGGATTAGCTAATATGACCCTGTGAGCAGACTCCATATCAATATCCCATCCCAACATAAACCTTTAAGCAGGCTTTCCTTTGATCCTGACTGTCTTGTTGATTACTATCACTCAGTGGAACAGAGAGAGAGTGCTTCACCATTAGAAACACAATTTTCTAAATATAGTTTGAAACCAAGGCCCATCCACTCTCCCAGATGGACGTAAAAGATGACCTGGTCAATATTTATCCCTTGCTCAATGTCACTTATTGCTGTCTAGTCATTATCACATTGCTTTTTGGGGGAGCTTACTGTGCATAAATTGGCTATGTATACAGTGCATACACATCATAAGTGTTTCTGGCTGAAAAGTGTTTTAGGATGTCAGGAAAGGGATATGGTTGGCACTTTATAAATGCAAGTCTTACTCTGTTTTTGACCTCAGTCTATAGATGAGTTGAATTTAATTGAGAATCATCCAATAAAACAGCCCTAAAGTTCCCCACGTTTGAACTCTTGCCATGTTAACCAGCACTTGAGGGATAGTGCGTACCTTAGTGTGGTTGCTTTTGGAAGGCACAGAATGTTGGGCTCAGTCCTGCAATTTCCCATCTCAATCCACATCAAACTGACTGAAACTATCCCAAGTGGAGGTGTCTTTTGCCACAATATGTACTAATATCAGCACAAACCCTACATCTTACCCTTGACCCATAAAGAAACACAAGGCCTTATAAGTAGCTTCAGCAAGGCAATAAATAATGCCTGCCACTTAGTCTAAATGATATTTTTGTTTCAAGTAGCTGAAAGCTGATAATGTCACAGTGAGAGAAAGCAGTCATCTGGGATCTGAATGAACAGGACAAGCAAAATTGCATGTCCTTAACCAATCACAGGACAGTGAAATTAACAGCAGAAGAGTGAGAAGTAAATGTAACTTAGAGTGAGTGAACAAACAATCCGCTGGAGGAACTCAGTAGGTCAAGCAGCATCTGTGGGAGGAAAGGAATTGTCCACACATCTTTTCCCCCCACTGATGCTGCTTGGACAACTGAGTTCCTCCAGCAGATTGTTTGTTGCCCCAGATTCCAGCACCTGCAGTCTCTCATATCTCCTCCTTCCAGTGAGTGAATTCAGGAGCAAATCAGGGAAGAAAACAAAGGACAAGAAAGACTAATGGTGTTCAGTACCAATCAAATTACCACACCATGCCAGAAAAGAATTAACATGAGAAAAGTTATTCATTATTTTTTTAAAAATTAATTGGCTCCAAAGTAAAATCTTCGTATCACTTCTGAGCAACTCTGACTAATTGTATCTGCTCCATAAGGGGCATTTAATGGAAGTCACCTCCCTGCTCTTGGACCCCAAGGGCAGAAGCAGCAGTACCATGGAAGAACAATGACAAGTAGCTTCCCTGTCCCAGAGCCACACCACACTTAGACAAAACCACCTCACCCCTTCATCGTCACTTGGTCACAAACCTGGACTTCCCTTTCAAATCCCATTACAATTCAGAGAAAGTTACAGAGACGAAGAAGATTCGGAAAGCATAAGTTCACCACATGGCTTGCAGCACGTCAACAGATGGCTCAGCAGTGCCAGCTATTCTGGACAACCAGGACTTGTAAATAAATGAGGTCTAGCCAATTTTAGCCAAAACCTGTGGTAAAGAAAAATTAATATGCTACCATAGTACTCATTATTTTACTTTCTATGCAACATCAGCTGAATCAACAAGGTGGTTGAATTAACAGCAAGAATATAGATGGGTGCGGCTCAAAAATAATGGAAGAAGCTAATTTTATTTGATCAGTATGACAGATCTTACCACTTCATCCCTAAAATGCCAATATGGAAATAATGAGATCATCTAATTCGTTTTGTCATCCAATAATTGAAGATAACCTTCCAGGAGATGGCATTCTACAGGCAATTTTTAAGGAAGAGAAAAGAAGAAGAGTAATTCTTCAAATGTAAAGAAGAGAAAGGTAGATAAGATATCTTTATTAGTCACATGTACATCAAAACACACCATAAAATACATCTTTTGCGGGCTGTCCCCAGAAAACACTACGCAAGTGTCGCCACACTTCCTGTGCCAACATAACATGCCCACAACTTCCTAACCCATACATCTTTGGAATGTGGGAGGAAACTGGAGCACCCGGAGGAAACCCACGCAGACACTGGGGGAGCGTACAGATTCCTTACAGACAGCGGCCAGAATTGAATCCAGTTCGCTGGTTCTGTAAAAGTGTTACACTAATTGCAACACTACCGTGCCTGCCCTCTTGTGCCCGTCATATCTGTGTCAGCTCTTTCTCAGGGTGATCCAATTAATTCTACTTTCTCTCTTGTTTCCAATTCCCTTCTTCTACAATGGGAAGATAAGTGAGTGCTGTATTTGACATGGCTGCCCATTTATGGATTTTATCACAGTTTTCAGGCTATTTAATGCCACATTCCAGTCACTGAATGAGGAAATGCATGTAATGTACTAGAAATTGTGCTGGCAGGAAGCAATTCCATTATTAAACTGGATCCTGCTTTCCTAAAAAAAATCATTAGCTACTTTATTGCAAACATTCTGTTTTATTTAGAAAGATAAAAATACTCACATTATACTGTTCTGATAAATCCTTAAACTGAGCTTTCTCTTTCTACCTTTGCTGCCTGACCTACTTCCTGCTTATATTTCACATTTGTGCGTCTCTTTTCATTTACCTGGGAGCTCTTGTAAGCCATAGAAATGTTCTGAAGTGAAATTGCTGTTGTAGTGCAGGAAAATACCACAGCCAAGTTGGACACAGCAAAGTCCCACAAACAACATTGAAGCCATTTCAAACCCTTGACTGTTTTTAGTGCTGTTGGATGACCAGGAGAGTAGGAGGACTCCCCAGTGTTCCCTGGAGCAGTGGGATTTTAAGCAGAACTTCTGAACCAGTCAGAGCCTCTGCCCCACCCCTATACTGCAGGGTCAGTCCAGAACTTGCAAGAGCTCCAGTCTTCTTACACAGGAGTGCTTCCAGAGAGCCAGTGGGTGAGTACAGTCCCCACTGTAACTGGGGCCTGATGAAGATGGGGTCTTTGGGGAATAAGATGGAGCTGGGTTACCCATGCCCTCCCTTGGTGTGGCAGTATTGATGGCTGTCAATAAGACCATTACATCTCACAGCCCCATTGAAACACACAGTGAAATGCATCTTTTGCAGAGTGCTCTGGGGGGCAGCCCGCAAATGTCGCCACGCTTCCGGCCCCAACATAGCATGCCCACAACTTCCTAACCTGTACATCTTTGGAATGTGGGAGGAAACTGGAGCACCTGGAGGAAACACACGCAGACACGGGGAGAATGTACAAACTCCTTACAGACAGCGGCGGGAATTGAACCAGGTCACTGATGCTGTAATAGTGCTACGCTAAGTGCTACGCTAACTGCTACACTAACATGCCTGCCCCCTCTCTCTCCCAATCCTCTTCTGGTACTCCCACCCCATTTTTCTCCCCTTACCCTCATACCCAGCCCCCTTCACTGATCTTTCTGTTCTGTTTCCAGGTGAATGACGCCAACGCTACATGGTCATTGTTTCACCAGTCCGACTGAAAAAAGTTTTATACTGAGTTTCAGTCAAGCATTGACATTATATTCTCGAGATAATCACACTTGTTTCTTGAAAGATTCTTGTTAGGTCTTGTTGTTTAAGTGATTGTGGTATTTTTTTTGTTTGATTGTATTTGGTGATTAAAATCAAACTTTTCTCTTCTAAAGAAATGATAGACTTCAGACAAAGTTGACCTCTTGCAAATTGTCTGGCACTGACACTCAATAATAAACTGTTGGTTGAGTAAATGTTGAACGGGGTAGGAAAATAATCACCAGATTTGAAAAAGGTGACATCCTTAAGTGAGAAAAACATAGAGAATATTTTAATTTAATTTCTGTTTTCCATTGTTGTCTATAGTTTCTTGGATCATGAGAAGGTTCACCAGGTTGACATGTTGTTCGTCTATTCTAGAACCCAAGGACAAACCTAGTTATAAAAGATGTAATGAAAATCCTGTATGAGTCTCATATTGTCCTCAAGCAGTTCTTATTGGAACCACCACAGTGTGATAATTCCCATCTGTCCAGTATATAGCTCTTGCTAAAGCCTTGTAGGAGTTACAGGGGACAGCTGATCTGGGTAATGGAAATTGCATCTCATGCTTATTGTATGGGTCTGAATTTCCTTGATAGTGCTCTCACCCATCCCACATAAGCTCACCAGATGTACATCAGAAACCCAAATCACTCTGGGAAAATTCTGGGCCTGCATCTGTTTAATGACGGGGAACACACAGTGCCTCCAACAGTCTCGAAAACAAGAAGGGAATGCAAACTGAATTCCTATTCATTGCTTATTGTCATAGTCTGGATTATACTGTTCTACTACCCAAACTGGAAAATATTATACTTCCTTTAATTGTTTTAATAACATTCCATTTACTTTTGGCTAAAACCTTCACCTCTTTATATACAAATTGTTTAATTCAAGAAATAACAATCTCCCAGATTTAGTGCTCATGTTTAGTTTATTTTTGTTTGCATTGCTCATGCAGGAAGCAGTGGCAGTATTTCTGTATGAGAAAGTACATGGTGCATTATTTTCCTTCAGATAAATACAAACTGAATTGATGTATCATAAATATTTCCAGGATGCTTCAGATGTGGCTGTCAAATGGCCTGAATCTTCTTGGAACTTTCTGAGACGGCAAGGGAGCTAGAGAGACACTGTGTTAACAGTTCAGCTGAAGGAGGTTTACACATTAATGAAATGTATGCGTTTTATCATGTTGTGCTTCCCAAGCCATTTGCTCCTCTTAGTGGATAGGCTGCCGAAACTCTCCACAGCACATTTGCTTGGCATGAGAGTAGCTTCTGTGGTAAGGTGCTGGCGTGCACCAACATCTGAATGTAGAGGCACAGCTCAGCTCAAGGTTGCCTGGTATTTGTCCAAGTGGAGTTTAATATTGAATTCTTTAAGATACAGGAGCCTGAGGGCACATACCACCAGGCGTAAGGACTGCTTCCATCCCACTGTGATAAAACCATTGAATAGTTTCCTTATATGATGAGATGGACTCTTGACCTCACAAGCTACCTTGTTGTGACCTTGCACCTTATTGCCTACCTGCACTGCACTTCCTCTGTAGCTGTGACACTTTACTCTGTAC
>JARFYF010000063.1:14590686-14601825 GCA_030265395.1 Rhina ancylostomus | reverse complement strand
CCCCCCCCCCCCCCCCCCCCCCCCCCCCCCCCAGCTCAAATAAGCGGAAAAGATAGACCATGAAGAGTAGAATCCTAGGGAACAAAGGGGACCTTGGTGTACAAGTCCAAAGATCCCTGAAGGTGGCAGCAAAAGTAGACAGGGTAGTGAAGAATGTATACAGGATGCTTCTCTTCATTACCCAGGCATAAAATATAATTGCAGGGAAATATTGATACAACTTTATTAGGCCACAGCTGGAATACTATGTGCAGTTCTGGTCACTATAGGTAGAATGTGATTGCACTGGAGAGGGTGCAGAGGAGATTCATTAAGATAGAGAAACAAAGCACTGCAGATGTTGAAATCTAGATGAAAAGCACGATGATGCTGGAGGAACTCAGCAGGCCAGGCAGATTCCATAGAGAAAAGCAGGAGGTCAATGTTTCGGGGTTCCTGACCTGAAACGTTGACTGCCTGCTTTTCTCCACAGATGCTGCCTGGTCTGCTCAGATGTTGCCTGGGATGGAACGTTTTGGTTGTGAGGAGAGACTTGATGAACTTCTTTTTAAATCCTTGGATACTGAAAGATGAATTAATGGAGGTATACAAAATTATGAGAAGCATAAAGGTGGTAGATAGTAAGAAACTTTTCCTCCTGACAGAAGATCAGAGGGCATAGGTTTAAGGTGAGGAATAAGAGGTTTAGAGGGGATCTGAGGGAGAACTTTTTTCACCCAGGTGTTACAATGTGGATCGCACCTCCTAAGGTGGTGGAAGTAGGTATGTTCCCAATATTTAAGAAGCATCTGGACAAGCACTTGAATCAACAAGCTGTAGTAGGCTCCAGACCAAGTGCTAGTAAATGGGATTAGTATAGATACTTGATGGTCAGCATAGATATGGTGGGCAAAAGGACATGTTTCTGTACTGTATAACTCCATAACTTTACGTTAGATTCTTGCTCATTTTCTTGATGTTCAAATTAAGATTGATTTTCCTTAAATTAGCCAACAATTCAGGGTACTAATTCCCCACACATCCTTTTGGTACTAACCCAATGAAAATGAATGTCTTTTTAATCAATTAAGAATGATTTTACAAATTATTACCATATAGCATCAAACAAGATAGGCCTCCCACTAAAATTAACACAAAAAGAGGTGCTCTTCCCTGACTTCAATAGATATGGAAGAAATTAGGACATAATGATTTTTTTTCAAAAAGCACAGTACATTGCAACTCTTTGAGTTAGTCATCAATTGTAATTACTATTTCAATAAAAATCATAACTTTAAATATACATTTATTTGAATTTAAATATAAAGTTTTTTTCCCAGCTTTAATTACAAGTGAATAGCTAAAGTTAGACCCAAAATGATAATAGTTTTCCTCTCTCCACTTGCTGAGTATTTCCAGCATCTTTTATTTCAGAATTCCAGTATTTTGCATTTGAATTACATAAAGATATTGGACATGTCAGTTAACTTTTTTATATATTAAACTTGTAAGCAATATTAACATTCTCATATTTAATCTCAAATTAAGCTTCCTTGGTATCTTGGTGTTTTAAGAAGCTACATTTGGCTTCTGAGAGAATATATTGTTGGCAAGGCCTGGCTTGCAGATATAGATCAAGTTTCAGAAGGGATTGTAAAACACTTGCGACAATGAAGAACCGTCCTTTGATTGCTCACAAATTGTTGCTATGACTCTTTCTTCTTAGGCAGTCCCTCGGGACTGAGGTAGCCTTGCATTCCATTCTAGTTCTGAAGTGGCTGATGAAGGCAATGTGGGATCTGTAGTCTACCACTTATGGGACTGGAGGTACTTAACAAGGCAAGGTTGGTGGTTAGCATGGGAGGTGGTGCACTGTTTGCATTGGGCTCCACATGTTCCAATGAAGGTAAATGAGGTTCTCATTGTCATGCTTGATGCTCCTTTTGTATCTTAATCAGTCACTAGGCAGGAATTCTCACCAGTCAGCAAGGGTGCTATATTTTTTTCTCTCCCAAGTAGACTTTGAAAACATTCCTGCAAAATTTCCTCTGTTCTGGCAATCTCTAGCAGTGACCGAACTTGCTGTGCCTGGTTTAGGAGTGTTGAGCATGCAAACAATATAGCCTGCACATTGGAGCCAGCTGTGTAAGAGTCTTGACATTGGAGGTATTGGGCTGGGAAAGGATGCAGACATTGACTCACCTATCTTGCCAGAGGATTTGAGATAACATTGGTAGTACCTCTGCAGTTCCCTAATGTGCCTGCTGTAGGTAATCTCCATCTCTGAAGCATACTGGAGGGTGAGGACCACTGTTGCCCAGCAGACCATGAGCTTTGTACCTGGTTTGATGTCTTGATCTTTGAACATACTTTTCTTCAGAAGGCCAAATGCTGGCACACCAGAAGTAGTGGTGAATTTAAATGATGCCTGCTTTCGCTGAAAATCTGTGCCCCCCCCCCCCCCACACCACCAATATGTTGAAAATAGTCTGCTTTTTCAAAAGTATCATCATGCACCTTTATTCTTAAGGAGTAGTGTTTTGCAATAGGGGCAGATTGGCAGAGTTCCCTTGCTTTGCAGATGTTTAGTGCAAGGCCTGTTCTCTTGTACATTTCCTTGAACAATCACTGGAAGCTTAGTGCTAAAACCCAAGAGTCAGACACACATTGTGTCTCAGTGACTAAGACTAGAGTGCCCTTGCTTCTGCAGCATTGCTGGCAAAGTTTCCCAATCATTCTGCAGATTAGCTACATGCCAGCAGGAAATATTTTGCAGGTGAGATGCAATGATGCAGTATGGAAAACAGGGTAAGTAGTGACCCTGACTTGTGTGATCTGTCTGCACTGGAAAGAAGACAAATTCCTGAGAGCAGCAAAAAAATGGCAAAGGATTCTCAATTGTGTCTCATTTGTAAAGTCAAAAAAGGCCATGAGTAACAGTTGATGTTGCTCCCTGAATTTTTCTTGGAGATATAATGTAGTAAGAATTGCCTCCATTATGCCTCCTAATAGATATGCAATAATGTTCCATACATTTATAGAATACACTCATTCAGTGCCCAACTTCATGTCTGCATAAAGAAGATCATCTTCTTGCTTTCTCATTATAACAAAGGCCATTTGGCCTATCAGGTCCATGCCAGCTTCCTGGGCTGCAATCCAATTACTCCTATTCATAGAGTTAAACATAACAAAACAGCCCTTTCAGTCCAACACATCCATGCTGATCAAGGTGTCTTCCCGAGATAATCCCATCTGCCTGCATTAGGCCCATATCCCTCTAAACCTTTCCTATGTACCTGGCCAAACGCTTTTCTTTTAAGAAAAGTAATTATACACACCTCTATCACTTCCACTGGTAGCTCAACCTTGCAGTGGCACAGTAATGTAGCGATTAGCGTAATGCTATTACAGCACCAGTGACCCGGTTTCAATTCTACCGCTGTCTGTAAGGAGTTTGTACATTCTTCCTGTGTCTGCATGGGTTCCCTCCAGGTGCTCTGGTTTCCTCCCACATTCTAAAGACATACAGATTAGGAGCTGTGGGCATGCTATATTGGTGCAGGAGACTGGTGACACTTGTGGGCAGCCCCCAGCACATTCTCAGTAACGCAAAAAGACATATTTCACTCTGTGTTTCGATGTACATGTGACTAATAAATAACTTATCATTTACCCACCACCCTCTGTGTGAAAAACTTAGCTCTCGGCTCCCCTTTAAATCTTTACCCTCTCACCTTAAACCCATGCCTTCTGGTTTTAGGCTCCCCTAACCGGAGGAACAAGAATGAGACAATTCATCTCATCTATGCTCCTTGTGATTTTATACACCTCTATAAGATCCATCCATCAGCCTCCTTCCCTCCAGGGAAACAGTGTCAGCTTATCCATTCTCTTCTTACAACTCAAGCCCTCCAGTTCTGGCAACATCCTTTTGAGTCTTTTCTGCACTGCCTCTAACTTCATCATCTTCATCCTACACCATGGCGACCAGAACTGCACACGATATTCCAGGTGCGGTTTCACCAATATCTTGTACTCAGTGTAACTCAATGTAACTGCACTGTGTAGTGAATTGACCTGTATGATCGGTATGCAAGGCAAGTTTTTCACTGTACCTCGGTACAAGTGACAATAATAAACCAAAACCAACATGATTCACTCTACTTATTTCATATTTCCTCATGACACAGAAGGAATCCATTTAGTCCATCAAGTTCATGTTGGCTCCAAGAATCAACCCCATTCCTCCACTTATTTCTCTGTAACCTATTCTCTCCTACAGGACCATTAAGACCCCTGTGATTCTCCCACCCAGCAGTTACACGGGAAGGGGTGGGGTGGGATTTACAGTTGCCAATTAATCTAAACAATCAGTCTGTCTTTGGGACATGAGAAAAAACTGGAGCACCCAGAACAATCCTTTATGGTCATGGAGAGAAGATGCAGACTCTGCACAAGGTGGCATCAAAGACAGGTTTCAAACCAGGGTCCCTGCAGCTGTGCAGAAGCAGCATCAGCTGCTATGCCAATGTGTCACTCCGTTCAATATCTCTTACATTTAATCTTGTTTCCAGGGTTCATTTCCAACCACTAAACTCCTACTAATAGTTTGCTTCTAATACCCTTCCTGTTATTTTTTTTATTATAAACACATTTATTAATTAGCAAGTTCCTCTCCCTTAGTCCACCACTGACAAAATAAGGACTCAACTTTCAAGGCCTTTCTTGTTTCATTTTCTCAATGTATGCTGGTAAATTTGCAAGATACCCTCCATAAAACCTCAAACTCTTTTCTTTAGTGTAGAACTCAATGTTCTGCAATTTTTAACTCGGGTCTAATTAAGGTTTAAACACAGGTTTAACATTACTTTTTGCTTCTATATTCTATAGGTCTGGAGAAACAAACTAGAAATCTAGTTTAACAAGAAGCTTTACCAATATAAGGTGTTTTCGTTAATACTTTGCATACTCATAATCCTGTTCTTTTGCCTCCATAAAAAATAATAATTTAATTTAGAGTGTGGTGATTTTCATTTTATCCCACAAAAATTTATCACTTAATTCTTACTATGAATTCCATCTGCCATTTTCTATGCATCTAATGGGCTTTAAAAAAACTGTACCTCCAATGTCAGAAGATCCCCAGTTTTTGTTTACACCCATTTCTCTAAACATTTCAATAATTATTAATATCTGAACTGCAAAAACAGCTGCAAAACTACACAGAAAGAACTGTGACCTGCTTGCTATATGGGGGAAATGATTTAAAAGCAGGATAATTGTAAAATAAGTGAACTACACATTCAAACTAATAAAAGACTAATTTAGCACAGATATAATGAGATTATTCTTCACTGAAGGCATTCAGATTGGATTAAGGAATAAAGCAGCACAATCAAGAATTCTGATGTCAGCTAAGAACTGATTGGGTGATGCAATGGAGAGATTTTAGGGTCATTCTGAATGGATGAACCAAAATATCTTTTTCATTCTTAATTATCTTGTGATTTTACACAAGAGACTGCTTGTATCATTACAAAAAGCATGTAATTTGGTGAAGGATCTAATGCTCAGAACACATCATGCATTTCTTGCTACTTTAATTATTATAATCAAAAGGATTAAACACTTTTTTAAGATAGAAGGGATAAAAGGAAAGATTCAACATTAGAATATTTCTCACCTGTAAATTTCCGAGGATGAATATTTGTTAAAATTGGTGTCGTCACTATTATTTTTAAATATCCTCCACACATTTTATGAGTATCGATACGTAAAATATAAACTAGACTTTTATTTAAGTGAAAGAAGAGATCACAAATGGAAAATACCATTATTTTTCAAAATTTGAGAACAAGCATGTTGACATGACAGTGGTTAACACCCACAACGTGACTCAGAAAGTTGACAGTTGAAGTCCCCTTCCAGGGACCTTAGGCTGGCATGCATGAAATAGTACAGGACTGCCGATGGTTCCTCTTTCAGATGAGGAATTAAACAGAAGGCACATCTTCCATCTCAAGTGAATGAATTAGGGTTATGAGTCCTTTGCAAGCAACAAGGATTCCTACTTACTACCTTGGCTAATATTTATTCTACAAATGACATCACTGAAACAGCATCCGTCATTATCACATTGCTATTTGTGGGAACTTGCTGTGTACAACTTGACTGCCAGGTTTACAGTGAATGCACCTCTGAAGTACTTCAGCTGGCTGTACTTCATTGTCATGTTGTGAAGCTCTGAACATATCATACAGTTCAGGTCCATGATCTCCTAATTTTCCAGCAATTCCAAACAAAATAATTTTGATATGACAAGAATAGCTTATAGAGTACTTTCTTTTTGCAATTCCATGCAATGAAATTTCTGGGCACTACTATAATATTCTGACACAGCAGCTTGCTGCAAGCATAATATTTTTCTCGTCTTAAAATCATTTGAAAATGCTCTATTAGACAGTGGAAATCCTCTATTAGACATTTTAGCAAAGTCTGATTGTCACTTCACTCAACACATCTATGCACATCTTACAACAGAATTGCAAATAGAAGCCAGGTTCTTGGCAAATTTCTTCCAATATTTACATCCTGGGTTTAGAAAACCTTATATTAAGGTTAGACTGATATTATTCAATGTTACCAAAAACTAGAAACCAAATTTGAGTTTCCCTGCAGTACACTAACTTCAATGGACGAGCAGTTGTAGCTTCATCTTCACCACTTTGTACATGCTATACTGTAACCAGCAATAGAACTACCAATTTATTTATTAGTCCAAATAGTTTTTAAGAACTACATTTCAGAAACTTATGCCTCTCAGGGATCTTGATGGGTGGATACGGAAGAATCTAGAGTAAAGGGTAATTGTTTAAAAATAAGTAATCACATACTTATGACAGCTATAAAGCACAATTTTTTTTCTCTCTCAGGGTTTGCTAGTCTTTGGAACTTTCTTCCACAGAGGATGCTGGAGCCAGAGTGAATATTTTAAAGGCAGAAGTAGATAGATATTTGACATGCAAGGAGCTGAAAGGTTACAGCAAACAGACGGGAATGTGCAGTTGAGGTTAGGATCAGATCAGCTTGATCTTACTAAACAGTGAGCAGGTCCCGAGGAGAAAGAAGAAATTCAAAACTGAATCTAACTTAGTTCACAATTAAGTACTTTAATTTAACATATGATATATCTGAACACTGGTCATTAAAATATAAGTGGCCTACAACTAATCTCCAGAAGCTACTAGTTGATCTAAATGTTAATTTGAAAGTTAAACCAATTCCTATGCTCTAAAAGAGAAATGATCAAAATAAATCTGAATGAAGCTCAAACTGAGGGGGAATTTTCCTTCTTATCATTAGATCTTTGCATCTTCCTTAGCCACCAGTTTTCATCACCTCTTGGCTAATAGGAAAGGAAACCAGCAACAAATTGATCTTACTCCCTGAATAACTGAAATGAATGCCATTGGTTTATTGTTTGCCCAATTAATGAAGAAGCAAGTCTATCATATCTACCTACTTTCACTTTAATATGTCCAATTTATGAAACTACTACATTACATTACTCAAGTGAATAAATACAAAATATTTACCTCTTGTGAAAACATTCCAGGCACCATTATCTTCAAAATTCGCCAGATCCTTCCAAAGAAAACTTTATCTACAACTGCTTTTTCTTTTTTCCCTTCTTTCTGGAGAGAATAAAAAGAGGGGGTACATTTTTTCCAAGCAACTATGTTGAGCAATCAAAGCCGTTTAAATGAAGAACTAAAATTGCAATATATTTTCATAATTGACTCACCTCACTATGAAGAGAACCTTTTCCATCAAGCTTACTGTAATGAAAAGATTAACAATTTAAAGTGTTAATCAGAAGCTTTCATATTTAGGAATAAATAATATTAGCATTACTTCCATATTTTCAGTGGGTAAACTAACAAAATCATCTTCTAGAAAAGTAAACACAATATGATGTCACCTTTTTGCTTTATTGTTTCTTTCCTTTTATCCATCTTGTTGGCAAATACATTTCTGAATTACCTGTGGAATGCCACATCAGAGTGTAGCAATTCAGCCTGTTTGTCCAGCTTCTCCGCTCCCAACTCCAATATGCATCTCATTACCTACTTTTCCCTGTTCCTTTGTCACATCCCTCAGCCCTTTTATAACATCAGACTCTAAAGGACCCCAAGTATCTGCACAAGCCCACCATTTCTATCTACCCGCCACAGACTGTAAGGTGTTTGTACGTTCTCCCCGTGTCTGTGTGGGTTTCCTCCAGGTGCTCCAGTTTCCTCCTATATTCCAAAGATGTACAGGTTAAGAGTTGTGGGCATGCTACATTGGCACCGGAAGAGTAGGGACACTTGCGGGCTGCCCCCAGCACATTCTCAGTAATGCAAAAAGACACATTTCACCATGTGTTTCAGTGTACATGTGACTAATAAATAAATCTTATTTTGTATCTATCCCCCCCCTAGCTGAACGGCTGATTAACTGTTCAGTTTTACTCACTGCTGAACCTCCAAACTTTTCTACTCACCATCCTGAAGTGAGTACCACACAGGAACCCCTTATGGTTGGTGCTAGGCAGCAAGCAGGTAATGAGAAGAGCCCAATAATTAGTTAATTCACTTAAAACAGAAATATAATTTTAAAACTGGAAACAATACAAAATTTCTAGATGAATGGGACAAATTGAGAAGAGGCAGTCATGCTATCTAGCATTGTAATTGTATAGAAGGTTAAAATATTAGTTTTGATCATTTTTATGAAAATGGCACAGAAGCTGATTGCAAAATATAGAAAATGTGCCAAAATATCACTATCTCCACGTAGCTTAAACATTCTGAACTTTATCACAGAAGCTCAATTTCAAGTCTTCCATTAAAGTAAACATGCCAGTCTTCATACTACAGATGTTTTGATATTTGACATTCATGAAGGCATTCACCCCACATTGCAATGTCTTGCAAATCAGAAGCTACAAAGATACAATCTTTTAATGTATTCTACCCATTTGGTTCCTCAGTTCTTAAACACTCGATCCAAATTAAGAAACATATTTATTGGCACAAGTGTTTGAACCTTTGTCTGATCAGAACTAGCTGCACCTCTAGCCAAACTGTTTCAATCCAGTTACAACACTGCCATCTACACAAGAATGTGGGAAACTGCCCTCATTTGACCAGTTTACAAAAAGCAAGACAAATCCAATCAATCTTTCAATCATCAGCGAAATGATGGAAGCATTCGTTGACAGTGATATCAAGTGGAACTTACCAATATTCACCGATGCCCTGTTTGGGTTTCATCAAGACAACAGAGCTCCAAGCATTATCACAGCTTTGCTTAAACATTGGGAGGGGGGAGCTGAATTCCAGAATGACTGCCCTCAACATCCAGGCAGCACTTCACCAAGTGTAGCATCAATGCATTTCGGTAAAACTGAAGTCAATGGAATTCTCCCTGTGTCTGCATGGGTTTCCTCCTCATTCCAAAGACGTACGGGTTAGGAGTTGTGGGCATGCTAGGTTGGCTCTGGAAGCGTGGCAACACTTGTAGGCTGCCCCCAGAACACTCTACACAAAAGATGTATTTCACTGTGTGTTTTGATGTACATGTAACTAATAAAGATATCTTATCTTAATTGGAAAACACTCCAGTGATTGGAATCAAACCTCACACAAAGGATGATGATCATAGTTGGAAATCAATCACCTTACCCACAAGAAATCACCGCAAGACATCCTCACCTACTTCATCAATGACCTTCCTTCCATAAAGTCAGAATTAGGAATGTTTGATGGTAACACATTGATTAATTCTATTTGCAACTCCTTAGCAAATAAAGTAGCGGATACTTGCATGCAGCATAATTTAGATGACATTTATTCATGAACTGGTAAGTGGCACACATTTGAGCCATGAATGTGCAAAGCAATGACCACCTTCAACCAAAGGGACTCTAACCAACTACTCTTGATGTTCAATAACATTACAGTTGCTTCATCCACTATCAACAATATACTGAGGGACTTGAAACTCAACTGGACCTAAATTCTTGATTCTAAATGCTGAAACTTCCTACCCAACACTGTGAGCAGAACTACACCAAAGGGCTGTATCAGTTCAAGAAGATGGTTTATCACCACCCTCTCGCATGACAATTATGGAAATAAACATTAGTCCTGCCAGCAATGCCCACATCCCACAAAATACATTTTAAAAAAATTCAGCAGATGCTCTCAGGATGCTGCAGATTGACATATCATTAAAATGTCTGCACAGAAGGGACGGAATCGCCACGATAAGATCAAGAGATAACCAAATGCAGAGCACCAGAAAACAGTATTATCAAGTGTTCTCTGACGTGTTAAAATTTGCAGTCCTAAAGTTTGCACCTCCTAAAAAAAAAGCTAAATTATATTTCAGAAGCTAACAAATCTGAAACAATCAAGCACCGTAAAAGTGGACCATCTCAACTGGACGTCCGCCGTCCTTCAAAGGGAAGGGAAGGGGGTATCAAAACCATGTTTCGAGGTTGATTATTGATTGCTGGGTAACGCGTTAACAAAAAGAAATCAGCAGATGCGTCAAGCCCTTGTTTAGTCAGGGGGGGGGGGAGACGAGGTGCCGCTGCCCATTCATTCTCTGCAGCCGGTGCAAACAACATCCACCTCACCCACAGGCGACTAGGCCGGCTTAAACCCACGGCCTCCATCAGTACCACTCGGGATCCCGGCGCCGGCCCGTCACTCGGCACCCGATCCACGGCCCCGTACCTGTGCAGCGTGCCACTCCTCCGTCGCCTGGCGAGTGCGAGCAGCACCAGCACGGCGGTGGCCCCCAGAGCAGAGTTCTTCACCGTCAGGAGTTTGCTTAGAGCCGCCATGGCCGTAACCGGGGAGCGTCGCGAGCGTTGCCGGGACAGACGTCACCCCAGCTGTCAATCAACCGCCGCCGCTCGGCGGGATGCTTCACTTGCACCTGAATCAACGGGGCAAAGCGTCCACATCCGAGCGCGGCTTTCATCCCTTTGCATTTAACCATTGCACTGCTCCGGTTCCCAGACAGCAGGCCCAGGTTGTGCATGCATTAACGCCGCGGGCTGCTGATCCTTAGTGACGTCCTGTATATATTATATGTTTGTTT
>JARFYF010000063.1:14561666-14572677 GCA_030265395.1 Rhina ancylostomus | reverse complement strand
CCCCTTCCCCAATTCTGTGCGCCAGTGCCTCCAACACCCCCACCTCCCTCCCTTATTCCATGTTCCACCCTTGTAGCCACCCACCGCACCATCTCTTCCACCCTCCACCCTAAACTCTCGGTGCCCAATGTACCATCTCCCTCACCCCCACCCACCAAACTCTGCATCAGTTGCCCCCTCCCTAAACACTCTGCATCCATCGAACTGAACGCTTAGCCCCTTCTAGTATCAAGTGGCTCTCTTGCACACTTTTTCTTCTGAACACATTATCCCCTTCATCTCCGATACTCCTTGTGTCTTTATCTTTCACATTGGATCTGAGAATGGAATGGGGCTTTTGCTGTTTGGGCCATGCATATTGCTTTCTGTCAAACTATCCTCAAGTTGTGTCAGTAGCAGTAGTTGGATGGATTGGGTGTGGGTTATTTAATCAAGGAATGCAAGTATTCACCACAAGATAAAGATGCCATACATCATTAGTAGGTTTATCAACCGTGGATCTGTGTTTTTCACTAGGTGCTTTTAAAAAAAACTTCGTCTGCACTTGTTTGTGTTGAATGCCATTTTGACCCAGTTTGTGTTCTGTTGCATACAGCAAAGAAAATGGTTTATATGGCTGTCACAAACATTTGATTTCTAAAGTGGCTTTCTTTTTCGGAAATGCAATTGATCACCTTTTTTTAATGAATAGTACAGGGTTTTATTATTCATTACATTTCTGACGCAGTACTGGTAAAATGTGCTCTTTAAAAACTGAAGTTTACTCATGTACTATTCTCAGCACAAAACAGGAAAGTCTCTTGCAACAGGTTATTATGTTGATGTGGGTTACCACTTTAGAAATAGTTGAGAGTTGTGTTGTTTCTGAGTTATTTTGTGCAATAATTTAAATGAATTTTCATCTATTCTCTTAACATTGCTTTTGTAATCTGCTTTGATTTTCATCCATTCTTTCTGTGCTACAGAATTGTAAATAAGCTTGTATGCCCTCACTTGTCTGTAAATATTTCAGCTAATAGTTTTATGAACCTTAATCTTAATTCTCGTGGTTGTAACAGTATTTTACTAGTGAGGACAAAATAGATAATAAGTGGGTATTTGGGTCAACTGGGACTTGAAGTTTTGTTGCCTGTTGCAAAGCAAGATGTAAAAGGTTGAGATAGTGGACAACTCTCAGAGCATCCAGTGAATGGCTGATACTTTAGTAAGCAAGTGACTTGAGTCATTAATTTAAGCAACAAGTTAGTGGGCCATTGTACTGAAAGGCAATTAAAGATTTATGAATAACTCTTTAATGAAGCAAATTTATTGTTGTGGGTGAGAGAAAATAAGTTTTCAACTCCCAGTTAATAACCTTTATTTTAGTGTTTTGGGCATGTTTTGAAGCAAATATAATACTATATGACTGCAAGGTACTGTTGGGGTCATGTTGAGACTTAATGAAACCAACTTTCCAATGAAATGCTTTGAGGTTATCTTGAGCACATTAACTAAATGCTTTTCTATTATCTTTCTAGGATCTGTCATCCTAAACTTCTGCAAATGATCTTTTAGCCTTGTCTTCAGATCATCCCGAAAAATTTGCAAGCATCGCAACAGCTGGGATGTTGCGACAGACTGTTGGAAGTAATAAACGTGGTTTGGGTTTCTCCCGTTTATCCAATTCAAATTTCTTTGTATTGCCCAGCTCAGGAAACTGGAGTATGGGCCGAAGTGTCAAAAGTGGCTCTGTCAGCAGCATCAGCTCTAACTCAGATTGTTATGACAATCCAGTTGTGGACCCAGAATACATAATGCAGTTGGTGAATGATGTCAGGAAGTTTGCAGATGTTCTGGAGCATTTGAAAGAAGCCTTTCTTTCAGAAGGTGGGTTATTTACTTAACATTCATCCCTGAATTTCCTGGATAAGCTTGATTTAGTAACTTGAAATAAACAACATGGAGGTAGTGACAACTTTTGCAAGTACCAACTTGACCAAAAACAATATAGTTTTGGTGTTATTGTTTATGTTCTTATATAGCGGAACCTTTCTCTTTAAAAGCAAAATGTGCTTTAAGTCATGTATGTGCCTTGATCCTTTATCTTGTGTCACCATTCATAAAATTACCTCTTAGTGTTGATTTTTCAATCTCTGGATATGGGCTTTAGTGAAAGAGTGACATTCCTAGTTGCCTTGAGAAGCATGGCCATGTGGAATTACAGTAGTCTTTGAGTGGTGAAGGTGGCTCCCACTGTATTGTTACCAAGGAGTTTTGAGGTCTTTTGTTCAACAGTGATTGAAGTATGCTGATTAAATGATCAAATCTAATTGGTATGGGTTTTGGAGCCAGTGCTGGAGCCAGTACACCATTTGCGCATGTTTTGCTATGTAATGGATGTTGTGGATTTGGTCAGTGCTGCCTGTTGAACCCATTGGGATTTTATGCAGTGTATTTTAATTCTCTAATGTGGGTGAAAGAGCACAAAAGAAAACAGATGAACTGAACAGCATTTCGGTATATTTTTGGTGATTTTAAAGTTTGCCTTTTATGTCAATTCTTGATCGCATTGAGTTGGGTAATGGAAATCATATTTACGTAGTTGTATGCATAAATTAGTTAAATAGTTGAAATCGCTTTTCCACTTTGGGCATCCAGTATCAATTCCTTACTGACCCTTAAGTCACTTCTTAACGCATGAAACCCACATTTACCATATTCCTAGTATAAACTCTATGAAGGCTGCCTCTTTCTCCCATCCAGTTCCAGGCCTGCTGATTCTTGACAGAGGTCCATCTCTCCCACCCAGCTCTCCAACCCCAAGCCTCCTCTGGTCCTATATCCCACTACAGCCCCAACACTCCCCCTGACCTTTCTCCTTCCCCTCTCTCTTCTCCCCACCTCTCCTCACTCCCCCTCTCTGACCCAATGCCTTACCCCAGCTCTGACCCCTGCGGTTTCTTTATCATCCCTGCACTTCTCTGATGCTGAGCAGCCAGTCCTCAGCAGACACCTCTCATTTGTACCACTATGCCTGCACCTCCTCTCCATTGGTGAAACCAACTGTAAGCTAGGCAACCATTTTGCAGAGGACCTGTATTGTCTGCAATAGCCATCCTGAGCTTCCAGTTGCATATCGTTTTAACACTCTCTCCCTCTCCCACTCCCACATCAACTGGTTTGTCCTCTGCTACAGAGAGTCTGAGGATAGATTGGAAGAACAACATCTTGTGTTCCACTTTGGGTAGCTTAATTAGCTGAAATGGGGAAAATTCACACCTCCTGTGTTCTCTTCCCACACACATTCAATTATCCAGTTAATTTTTTTATCCCCTTGCTCACCTTTCCCATCCCTTCCACCCACCTAGTACCATCGGTCTGTCTTCCCTTCCCCATCAGGTTCCACCTATCACCTACCAACCACTATTCCACCCCACCCCTTTGTACTGATATACTAGCCATCTTTCCTCTTCCCTCTCAGTCCTGGTGCAGAGTTTTGACCTGAGATGTCAACTTGCACCTTTTGCCTCCTCAGATGTTGCTTGATCTGATGAGTTCTTCCAAAATTCTGTTTTTGTTTTAGGGTTTGAGTTTGGTGTCATGGTTCTTAAAATTAAAACTCCTGTACCTATTAAAAATGGACAGGTAATAGTAATACCAAATACCATAACTTTACTGTAAAGAATTGCAAAATGTCAATTTTAAGAAATAAAAATCAATCAGTGGCTGTTGAACTTCATCACATAAGAGGCCAAGGACTGGGTTCAGATTGGAAATGAGGTGGGGCATTAAACCGAGAGGTAACGACAAGCTTGAATCACACTTAAGGACTGAACAGAAAAATCTGCAAAACAGCTATCCAGTATGTGTTCTCCCCATTATTCAGGGGGACCATATTTGTGAAGTGAACAGCAGATGAGGTGTAATACAAGCAAAGGTGTAGTACAAGCAATGGTGGAGATGAAAGATTGCACAACAACATCCTGGATGCAGTGGTCTTATTGAAGTTCTAGGAAAGGAAGATGTGTATGGTGTCAAAAATATGAGAGGGTAATATGAATGTGTAGGCCAGCCTGGTGAAACAGAAAAGCAAAGAAAAATTATCCTGGTTCTGGAAGGAAGAGGTGAGACTGGGAAGTGTGGGGTTTGGAAAGGACTTGGTCGGCTCTTGATGGAGAAGACTTCCCAGTGGAGGGAAAACAAAGACTTAGCAGAAGCACTGTTATCAAAGATGGTATATTTAGAGCAGATGAAACTCTGAGAATGGAATGGTGCCCTTGCTGGAAGTTGGGAGAAAGTGTACTAAAGGTAGCCTTGGAAGTCAATGGGCTGGAATTTTTTTTTGTCATGTATCTATGTATCTATTAGAATAAAATGGAAAAGGAGTTTTTTCCTCACATTGCTTTTTTAATGTTCAAATTTATGATGGGGAGAAATTGTCAATTGATGTACCATGAAAATATAATTTTTTTTATTAGCTGTTTGTGGGCAGGAAAATGACAGCTACAGTGTGTATGCACAAAATGTCATGCATTTGTGACAGAATTGTTGATATACACCGTACTAGCTGTGTCTGTTTGCGCACTGGCACAGTAGTGTTGTACTCATTACTGGTGAACTTCAGCCTCACTGGTGAACTTCAGCCTTACTTTATTCCTTTTTGAAAAGGAACTTAGAACCTGAAAGTTGCTGTTTATGAAGTTGAAAACCTTCATCTTAACAGTATGAAGCAGGGTACTCATCTAAGCAGGATCCCATGTTTAAGATGGTTTCTGGATAATATCTGTCATCATTTTATTGCTCCTTTTTATTAAACAGTCTGTCCAAAGCAGAAAATCAAATGATGCACTCCCTCACCGCCCCCCCACCCCCACCCCACTTTTGTTGCTACTGATAACTAGCTAGTTTTTCCTCTTTCTTTCTCCGTTCTCATTAAGTGTCCAGAATTTGTTAACATATTTAACAATTTCTCTTTCCATGAATGCTGGGTTGCCTGATTGCTTCCCATATACCTGCATTCTGTTTTTATTTCTGATTTCCACCATCTGCTGTTTTTCATTCCCTAATTCTTCCTTATAAACATAATAGCTTAACATAGGAAGCTAGGCTAGTAACTGAGATTGGACGTACCTTTCTTGTGGAAAGTTGATCATAGTGTTCATTTACCAAGTCTGGGAGAAATTAATCTTCCTTTTTGCTATCATGTCGCACTTTCCAGCAAACTTTCCAACAATGAGTCACCTCTCCTGAACTGTTCAGAATGCCTTCTGCATACCTAGGTTCTTCAGCTATTCTTTTCCCAATACTGGTTCTTGACTCTATGAATTTAAATATGTATATTTTTGCCTCAGCTCTGGCACTGGTTCAGTGCACAAAAGCAGAAATGTGGATGTATAATCTCAGCTGTGGCAGTTTAATTTTCTGTATTTCAGCAGAGTAGGAATATAAAATTCACCCTTTGTGTATTTAATGAGTTTGCTCATCTCTTTAGAAATTAACAATAATTCCATAAAATATTCAAAAGATTGTGTGTGACTTAACATCGAATTGTTGTAACACAGTGGTGCTATTTGGTCATCAGGTCCATTTCACTCCATTCAGAGCAATCTGTTCGGAGACATTCCTTCCTATGTTTTCCCTTAATTGTTTTCCCCCAATGCCCATCCAGCTCCCATTTGAAAAATACTGATTGGCAATATTGCCACCACCTTAATCAGTAAGTTTTAGATCATCACCGTTTCTCTGCACTTTTAAAAAGTTTTTTTTCTCGCATCCTCTCTGTATTTTTTTATTTCCTTCCTGATCCTTGAATTCCCAGCTAATGACAACTGCATTTTCCCTATCTAAGCCTCTCATGATCTTGTATGGCACCACCAAATAACCTCTCAACCTTGTTTGCTTAAAGGGAAGCAATCCAGGTTTCTCCAGTTTGACTTTATATCCAAAATATCTCATTCCTAGTACTATTTCTAGTAATTTTTTTTACCCCTTAAGGCATTCACATAATTCTGAAACTCAAAATACTCCATTTCTGATGTAAATTGTTTTTATGAAGATTCAACGTAACTTCTCTGGCTTTGTATCCTGTGCCTCCATTTATTAACATCGATGTCCCAAATCCTTTACTAACTATGCTCTCAACATGTCCTATCACTTTCAAAGACTTTTGCACATATATCCCCAGGTTCCTTTCGTGCGCACTTTAGATTGTGCAATTTAGTCTTTCCTCATTTCTATCAAGTTATGGCATTGAAGTTCTTCCATACTTGATCTTATAATTTGTGGTGGAATGTGAGTTTGGCTATTAAGACGTCTTGGTAAGGTGCTATAGTCCTTGTAGAAAATGTCTTGCTGCCTTGCTCTGTTTTTGGTGAAGGGAATGAATGTTTTCAAATGGTGTTTAGGGTTCTAATTAAATGAATTGTTTGGGTGGCATGTGCTTTTCCAATATTTCAGCTGTCAACTTATAAAACATCAGTTGGATAATGTCTGATGTGGATTATGTAACATGCTTTGCTGTACTGATGGCAGGAGACTATACAAGTATTTGGTATTGGTTTATTATTGTCATTTGTACCGACTTACAGTGAAAAGCTTGTCTTACAAACGTACAGGTCAATTCATTACATAGTGCAGTTACATTGAGTTAGTACAGAGTGCATTGAGGTAGTACAGGTAAAAACAATAGCATCACAGCTACAGAGAAAGTGCAGTGCAATAAGGTGCAAGGTCAAAACAAGGTAGATTGTGAGGTTATAGTTCATCTCATTGTATAAGGGATCAGTTCAATAGTCTTATCACAGTGGGGTTATAATATCAATTTATATTTGTGTAGCAGCTTCATTGCAGTCAAATTCACATGGTACTACACAGGAGCATTTACTGAAGAGTATTTGATACTGAGCTGGAAAGAAAGATAGATCTTAAAAAAGAGAAGGGTCAAAGGAGGTAATTCCAGAGCCTTGGGAACATTGAGAAAGAAAGGAAGAGCCTAGCTATCTTGGCAGATTAAAAGGCTTGAGGTCAGAGATAGGGATGGGAGGCTATAGAAGGACTTGAAGACAAAATAAAGGATTATGGATGTTAATTTAACAGATTCACTACTCTCATTTTAAGCAAAATATGAATCAGAAACCTGTTCATAGATAATTCTGTTGTGTTCATGCAGACTTTAAACCCGTTTTTTATTTCTCTTGGTCTCTGACACTGCATTTCCTGGTTGAAAGTATGTTCTGCTTTTTTTAAATTACTCACGAAGAATATGAGGATGGTTATACCTCTCCCCATGTAGTAGGATTCACAACAAATGTTGGCTACAAATGTCAGGGTGCCACAGTGATGTAGTTAGTAGAGCTATTGCCTTGCAGCTGCAGTCTGTGTGAAGTTTGCATGTTCTTCCTGTGACCACTTGGGTTTCCCATAAATACTCTGATTGCTTTCTACATTCCAAAGACATGCCACTGTAAATAGCCCTAGTGTGTAGGTGTTAAGATAAAATGTGGGCGGGAATAAAATGGAATTGGTACAGGATTAGTGCAATTGGGTGCTTGGCGTGGCCTTGGTAGGCCAATGTTGTGTGATTCTTATGATATCTCCTGTTGGGGAGTTCTTCATTTCAGAATTGTTTCAGCAATCATTTTAGTATGTAGATCTGTAAAATTGCATTCCCCTTTAGAGCATACCAGCCAAATCTTTGCACTCCATTTGCTCTCCATGTTACACAATTGGAATCCCAAAGGAAATGTTTTTATAATTTCTTTGCCACTGATTCATTCCTGCCTGCTGTGTTGGTTTTTCACTGTCATCAGGGTGTTCTTAGCATATCTTTGGTAATATTAATTATCTTTATATTACTTCAATACTGGAATGTTTTATGAGTGCATATCTGTATTTAAATATGCCTAGGCAAGGTTTAATAGCTTTAGCTCTCTGGCATTCTCATTTATAAACCCCATTTCAGAGACTTGACCACATTACATTAGTTGACACTCCACTAGTAGCACTGAAAGATTGCTGCAGTGCAAGATGTTCTGTATTTTAGATGATGTGTGAAGTTGTGGTTTCTGGGTTCATATAATTACAAACTATGTAATATTTTTGATTTGCTATATTCCATTCAGCCCATTGGATCTTTGCTGGATCATAGAACAATCCCATCAATCCATTTTCCCCACCTGCTTCCCTGTGACCTTCCTGATTCTGCACTATCTTCAGACACCTGGGTTAACTTGACAGTAGCTCATTCATTTACCAACATTTCTTTGGAATGTGGGAGGAAACTAGAGCATTGTGGGGAAAACCCATGTGGTCACAGTGAGAATGTGCAAACTCCCAGCCTTTTGAATAACAAATATTCCTCAAGCAGTATCACTGAACCATGCATTTTGACATTTAATATCACTTTGTGAGACTTTGCTGTGCTACTACCTTTGCCTGTGCAGATGTCACTTAAATTCACAAGTATTTGATTTTGTGGTGCTTTGTAGCACCCGGGTCTTTCACTTGCATGGTTTCCACCTTGGAGCTTATGCTTTGGGTAACAGGCAAGAACTTCACTTAATAGCCATTTGTTATTAATTTGTAGAAGGTAGTGGGGACTTTTGAAATATATTGTCAAGGTTCCCCCACAATGCTTTAGGAAAGGGAATTCTAGGACTTTGACTTGGGGATAATGAAAGGTCTGCACTCCAAACCTGATCCCACAATATCAGACCTCCACAGCAATTGACTGGACTGTCTAATGAGTTGAGCATCATGGGTTTGGCAGGTGCTTTTGAAACTGTGATGAGTTGCTACTTTATACTTTACTGATGTCCCATGCCACAGACACAGTCCACCAATGGTGAAGGGACTGAATGTTTAAAATGATAGAAGGGGTGCAATCTATCAATTCTTGGAACTGCACTCATCAGGCAAATGGAATATTCCATTAAGATTTTAGTTTTTACTATGGAATTAATATGGGCAATCAGATTTAACTTTCTAGTTGGCTTTGACCCCTAGGATGTTGACAGTAGAGATTCAACAACAGGTGTGCCGCTGAATGTCAGAGGGATTGTTTGTACACGTGTGCCTTGTTGAAGATATTTACACTACAGATATATCAGGCAAAATCTGTTACTTAACAGCTCTAGCTTGAAAGCTACACGTATGCATAGACTGTCATTATCTGAGGAATTGTAGATAGAATGAGCATCCAGGCTATAATAGTCATTGAGGCAGCTGAAGATCTTGCAGCAATATCCTTGGGCTATGATTGGCCTCTAACAAGCAAGAACCACAACTGTCTTCCTTTTGTGCTATGATCAGTGGAAGATTTTCCTTTTGATTTCATTGACTTCAATTTTACTAAGGTTTCTTCATGCTATACTTGGTTAAATACTATCTTGACATTTTTTTTACTTCACCCCAGTATACAACTTTTTTGATCATTTTTGCACCATGACTACATAATCCTAGGGTTATGAAACAGAGTATCAAAGAGGAGGTTACTGACAACACCCAAGAATCACTTTACATCACTTTGATTAATTATCCATAATTTTTTTTTCATATTTTCCTTATAACACAGAAGGAGGCCACTTGGCCCATTGAGTCTATTCTGGCTCACAGAGCAATCCCACTCCCACACCACTATTCCCTATAACCTAATCTTCCAACATTCAATAATTTCCCCTGGATTCTACCACTTGTCTGCCCACTGGGAGTAATTTACTGTAGCCAATAAATGCTAATAACTCCCACATCTTTCGAATGTGGGAGGAAAGCCATAAGGTCACAAGGAGAACATGTGAACTCCACACAGACCATGCTGAGGTTCAACGTTGAACCTGGGTTTGGCACTGCCAATTTTGCCACTGTGCTGACCTAGATATCACTCCAGGTTTTGCTTATGGGAGGGTATTGGGCCCAAGCACCTTCAGCTACTACATCAATGACCTGCCTTCCATCATAAGGTCAGAAATGGGTATGTTTATTGATAACTGCATAACATTAATTCCATTTGTAAATCCTTGGCTAAATCCCAGATTATGCCATCATACTGCAAGACTTGAACAGAATATAGGTATGGGCAAATCTAACAACTTACCTTTGTTGGATTACATTCACCTGCTCTCATAGGTGTGGTATTTCTATAGCTAGTCAACTTGGGCATTTTGTCAATGGTGACTCCCAGGAAGTTGATGCTGGGGAATTTGGCAACGGTCAAGGCTCAATATCCTGTAAGTCACTTGCCTTCTGACTTCCCAAAACCTTTTCACCATCTACAAGACACGAGTGAAGAGTGTGATTGAATACAGTCTGCTTTCCTGGTTGAGTGCAGCTCCACCAACTCGAAGCTCCACACCATCCAGGACAAAATTCAGCTTAATTGTTACCCTATCCAACACCCTACACATCTCTTCCCTCCACTACTGGCAGACCAGTCATAAAATGCATGACAGTTACTTAGGCCATTCGATGGCAGCTCTCAGAGTGGTCTGTGTGGAGTTTGCATGTCCTCCTTGTGGCTTTCCTCCCACATTCGAAAGATGCAGCAGCTGCATTGAAATCCTTAACTCTTTCCCCAGCAGCACTATGTGAGTGTCTTCACCAGAAGGACTGCAGTATTTCAAGACAGCTCTCCCATACTTTCCCAAAGGGATGGGAAATAAATGCTGGTCTTGCATATGTCTAGATCCTAGATTGAATTTGACCTGTTTGTTTGTGAGCAAGAAAGTTTGGACAGTTTTCCAAAGGCAAATGTTAGGATTACAGCTGTACTAGAAATGCAGCTTATTCTGGAATGCAAGTTTTCAGTACAGTAGTCAGAATGTGATTGGGTTCCAGTTTGTATCTAGTGTTCTCAGCCTTTTGTTGATATCAAGTGGTAGTAAACAAACAAGCTTAAAGACTGGTGTCTGTGATTAAAAGGACCACTGGTGGAAACAAAAATCGATCATTCTCATGTGACTGCTGAGGTAGTTTTGAATAATTTTGCTTTGGAGCTCACTTAGGTTCTGTCATTAGAGGTGTGGATGTTCTCACAGTT
>JARFYF010000063.1:14478901-14497252 GCA_030265395.1 Rhina ancylostomus | reverse complement strand
GCGGGAGGTACACCCACAATGCTATTAGGTATGGTGTTTAAGGATTTAGATCAAGTGATATCAAGGAATGGTCATGTATTTCCTAATCAGGTTCATTAGTGACCTGGAGGTAACCACATTCACTACTTGTCTTTGACCTTCTTGGCAGTTGTGGTCATGCGTTTGGAAAGTACTGTTGGATTAGTCTCGGCAAGTAACTGACAACTAACATTTTGTAAAGGGTACACACTATTGCCATGATGCACTGGTGGTGGGGGGATCGAATGTTTATAGAGTGGTGAATTAGGTGCCAACCCAACAACCTGCTTTGTCCTGGACGATACAAGTGGATGGATGTCCATATCCAGACAAGCGGAAAATATTTCACCATTCATCTGACGTGAGCCTTGCAGGTGTTGGAAAAATTTTGGAATATCAAAAGATGAGTCACTTGCCACAGGTCACACAGACTTTTCCTTGTAGCCTAATCCAACTGAGTAACTGGCTAACTGAGACATTCGTGATGTTGACAAATGGGAAATGGTAATGCCAATGGATGTCAAGGATAATTAGTCATTGCCTGACACTTTACTGGCACACATGCCTTGTACCAGCCTGTAAGTTGTCTAGGACGTGCTTCCTTATGAAGGGTTGCGAATTGAATTTGAATATTATGCAATCAACAAACATTTCACTTTTGACCCTATGATGGAAGAAGGGTTATTGATGAAGCAGCTGAAGATGGTTGAGCTGGAGATTCCCGCAGGCTACCTTACTTTATACAATCAACCATTGGCTTTAGTTTGACCAAGGATCTTTGATGCCATGTATTGTCAATTGTTGTCTTGAACATAGCAAAAGGTGAATGAGTGGCTCTGTAACTTAATGATAGTCTTGGTACAATAGAGAAGAACAGTGTAACTTTAGGAAGTCAGGATGTAGAAGCACTCAGGTGGATATCAGAAATAATAAATATGAGAAGTCACTTGTGAGGGTGTTGTACAGTTCCTTCACCTAATACTAATCACGCAGAAGGAGAGAGGATAAAGGAAGAATAATGAGAGCTTGTCCGACAAGTAGGGCAATAATCAGGCAATTTTAATCTAAGTTTAGGCTGGAACAATCAGAGGGGCAAAGATAAGATGTTCATTAAGTGCTTTCAGGATAGTTCCTTAAAAGGGCACATTATTGAGCCAACCAGAGATTAGGCTTTATATGACCTGGTATAGTGCAAAGAGATTGGATTCATTAATGACCTCATCATGAAGGTGCCCTAAAATAACATAATATCACATTTTATATTAAATTTGAGGGAGAGAAAAATGGGCCCAAGAATTAAATTTTAAACGTAAGTAAGGATACAAAAGCAGAACTAGCTGAGGTAAACAGACAAATCAGTCAATTGACATGCAACGACAGACATTTGAGGGGATCTTTCGGAATACAAAGAATAAATACATTCTAATGAGGAAAAGTATCCAAGGAGAGAACCCACCATCTGTGGTTAACTAAAAAGAAGTTAAAGATAGTATCACACTTAAAGTCAAAGCATATAATTACTCAAAGCTGTATAGCAGGTCAGAAGATTGGGTACAATTCAAAACAGCAAGAAGGGCCGAAAGGTTAATAAGGATGGAAAACATACAATATAAGGTAAAACTAGCCAGAAATTTTAAAGCAAATGATAAAGTTTTCTGTATTTAAGAAGGAACAGAGTTAACACGAGAGTTTATTCTGTAGAAACAGGGTTTGGGGAATTAATGGAAAACAAAATGGTAGATGAACAAAGCTGGTATTTTGCATGTCTTCATGGACATAAATCACATACTAATAATGTCCCCCAAGAGCTCTAGTTTCTTCCCACATCCCAAAGTCATGGCAGTTGTCATGTTAATTGGATACTACAAATGACCCCGAGTGTAAATGGGTGGTAGCAGAATCTAGGAGAGACAAGACACTGCAGATGCTGGAACCTGGAGCAAAAAATATACTGCTGGAGGAACTCAGCGGGTCAAGCAGCATCTGCAGAGGGAAAGGGATAGTTGACATTTTGGGTTGAGTCCCTGCATCGGGACTGGACGGAGGGGGAAGCCACATGGGACAAGATGGTGGCAAAGACAAGAGGGACACATGGCTGTAGTAGTGAGGCCTGATTGTGTGTAGTAGTGAGTCCTGATTGTGTGCAGTAGTGAATCCTGACAGTAGTGAGTAGTGCACCTCTACCCAAAATGTCAACTATCCCCTTGCCTTCACAGACTTAAAGGTGATTGTAAGCTACAAAGAGGGGTACGTGAGGAAACATTTACCCAAAGAGTAGTCATGATCAGGAATATAGTGCCTGAGAGGGGCCAGTGGAATCAAATCCAAAAGCAAGTTTCAAAAAGGAAATGAAATAATAGAGGTCCTGGGGAAATAACAGAATAGTGGGGCTAATTGGACAGTCCTGCCCATTGATGAACTGAATGGCCCATTCATGTGTTGCATATTATGAATCCATAATAATGATTAAAAGCAGGAGATCTCACTGGCTCCAGTGTGATCTTGTTCTTGCACAGATGCAGCAGCCTCCTTTTGCATTAGAATTTCTTTGTAAGGGAGGGTATTCCATGCAACGCACTACCTGAGAGGACATTGGGACTGGTACGCCAGGTAAGGGCTCAGGTTTGGTGTAAAGTGGAAGTGTATTTACAGACACTTCTCTCACATAAAGGAGGAGGGCTGACCTTTCTCAGTTACTTATGCATCTGCTTTACCCTTTCTCATCTCCTAATGATGTTAGGGAATTATTATTAAATGGTTCTTCAGGCAGACATCATCACCCTCCAACTCAACATACAAGTGAGTAATTGTCATCAGATAGTGAATGTCTGAGATTATTGCACGAGCACATGCCAATCAAGCCTACCCTGGCTTAAGATCATATCACTGGATCACTGTCACCAGAAATTGATCAGGAATTGATTTCACCCTTTTTCTCCAGGTCATCTAGCTATCAGCAACAAATACGATGCTGGAAGAACTCAGCAGGTCAGGCTGAGTTCCTCCAGCATCCTGTGCATTGCTCCAGATTCCAGCATCTGCAGTCGCTTATGTCTCCATTGGTCTAATAATTATATCTGTAATCTGCAAAACTCACAATTTTGGAAATGGAAGGCAGGTTGATTAGCCTCTGTAAAGGGCTAGATTGGATATTTTGAGTATGTACCCTTAATCAGAACCAAGAAACCATTCTGGTTGGTTTAGATGAAACATACACTTCTGCAATGTCGCCTTGCCTTTCTACTTCACATATTTTGGCCAACCTGCTGTGTACCTCCAGCATTATTTGCTTTTACTTCAGATTTTCATTGATTTTTAATTATAACATTGTTACTAAAATCAGCCATCATAGCACTACCCAGAAATTTGGGACTATCCTGGCCTGGATGGCCCAGCTAATCACTGCCTTTACCAACTGAGCTATTTGAAGAAGCTAAGGAACTCTGAGTCAGACACCATCATCTCCTGAATTGCTGTTCCTTCCTGTTTTTAAAAATAATTCAATTGTCTAATGTCAAGGCATTGCTGTTTACTTTTTAGAACTGCACATGTTAAATTATTGTAGTGGGAGAGAGGCAGAAGAATGAGTTCCTCCAATCAAATCACTCTCCTGCTGTGGAAGAACTGGACTCTCAGGAAGAGACAAAAGGTCAGTGAGTGAACAAAGCCAACAGTCTGCATTCATTCCCACACCACTGAACAGTAGAAAGGAAATAGCACAAGGAGACTATTAATATGGGATCAAATGTTACGTAAACAAGTTCAGGGACTGAGCTTGCAGATTTTCACCAAGTTCAGGTTGCCTTTTATTACTTCAGTGCCTTGTGCTCTCAGTAGATTTGGACTTTATTTCATTCATATATTTGTAAGCCAGCTTGTGTGCCGTTGAGTTCAGTTCTGGAATGACAGCAAATGGCCTCCACTCCATTCTTTGGCAGCAAATGTCAGTCACCAATGATGGAATTTGGCATTGCTCTACTATCAGGGGTTGGCATTGCCAACTTATCCACTGCGAGAGTACAAAACTCTCCCATTTGTCATCTTGTTTAGCAGTTACGTTTCTTCTGGACATTGGACACTGGACTGGGGATTGTGAATGCAATGCAAATATTCACACCATTCTAGCTTTCCTCTGGTCCTTCAAACCAAAATCAATATAACTAAGACTGAGATGAAATTAAAGTCAAGAGAGAGTAAAATAAAAATTATAAATGGGAATTTAGACATAGGATGACCCAGTGCCTTGGTAGACTAGCTACTTAACATATGCTTAGTTAAAATGAGATTTTGATGTGTTTAAATGTATGTTTAAGGGTGCCTTTACATAGTGACTAAGCTTCCAGTCTTCCAACTAGAAAACTAGATGACAGATGCAAGTTGAAATCCCACCATGGCAGTTTGGGAATTGAAGTCCAAGGAAATAAATACATCTGAAAAGAAATGTTGGTATTGGCAATTGGTAACCACAAAGCTACCAGATTCCCATAAAGATTAAGATTAGATTAAGATCTTTATTAGTCATATGCGCATGGAAACACACAGTGAAATGCATCTTTGCGTAGAGTGTTCTGGGGGCAGCCCACAAGTGTCGCCACACTTCTGGTGCCAACATAGCATGTCCACAACTTCCTAACTGATACGTCTTTAGAATGTGGGAGGAAACCGGAGCACCCAGAGGAAACCCACGCAGACACAGGGAGGACTTACAAACTCGTTACGTTCTGCTTCATTAACGTTCCGCAGGGAAGGGAATCTGCTCTCCTCCCCTGCTTAATTGATCCTCAACTACAAAGTTCTGTTGATGGGCATCTTACTCAGAGTTTCAAGAAAAAACAATTTTCTTGGTTTGATGAGTTTTCAGCCTTACTGATCAACATGATATATTGTTCTTGAGCTGTTTTTTTTACTGAAGGAGTTAGCTGTTTGTTGAGTCAACTTTGTTGCATCAACACCATGAGCTCAGTCTCATTGTTCAGGGTGTGTGTCATATCCATTTATAAGTTAGTTTTAACATAGAGGCAAAACACCTTAATGAGAGTCACCCACAAACAGTGGAATTCATTAACCATGGCATATGTTTAACATTAAGTGCCAGTGATTAAGGCAGAGGAGCAACTTAATAACAGCAACAAAGGATAAGGAATATGGTAATTATTGATTTAGACAGAAAAATGGCTGGTTGATAACCCATCTATTACTACTCCTGAGCTTGGCAAGAACAATGCTGCAGCCATTGCTGCAGATGGTCAATTAAAACAGGGAGCAGGATTTATTCCTGATCCTTTATCAGGAGTTTGTCATTTATCAGCCAAAGATATTTATTTTTCTTCTAGGTGTTAAATTAATCATAGTTGAGGGGAGGTCATCCTTCTAATTACACTTGATGCAGCTTTGAGTAATTATGAATAATCCACTTATCAGTCCTGAAATGCAACATAATTTGATGTACATGGTCAACTTCCACGGTGAGTTTTAGGGTTGTGGATCTGTTGCAGTATTTGAGGGGAGTTTCTGAAATCTTCGCAACAGGAAACACAACCTGATACATTTCCAACATAGTCATCCTGCACACTGATAAAAGTACACAACACTGATGGTCAGTAATTTACAGAATGGTGAATGGGTTGTTGATGTGATCACTGCTCACCCAATTGTTAATGAAATGACAACCATTATGACCAAATTAAATTCAATATAGGGTAAATTGGATGAGGTCCAGATTCTAAACAACGTAATTAAAGCTTCATTTCAAACACAAGTCTATCAGATTTTAATGCTACTGTTTACTGACAGCCAATTTCTAATCTTTAACCAGCTCCGCTTCCTGGTGGAACTTGTCTGGCCTCTCTCTCTTTTCCTTGTTTTGGTTTGGCTGCGGAAATCAAACCCTCTCTACCAACAACATGAATGTGAGTAATCGCAAAGCTTATGTACATTATTAGCTTTATTGCTATGTCTGAATCACCAACATGCACCTCAGTGGTGAAAAGATAAGAGTCATTGCTTTTGAAACTCCAGACCCATAAGCTGCTGAGAGTAAGATTTTTAAACTGAATATTGTTGGCTGGAATCCCTGTCTGTTTTTGGTTTGAATAATAACTGTGCACCATAAGCTGCCCTAATTCATCAACCTCTTTCCCCAAGTGGTGCAGATTTCATGGACAAAGAATACCAACAATGGGGCTGGACCAGCTCTCTGGTGTTTCAGCTGAAGCTGAATAGTTGACATGGTTCCAAACCACTTAGTTTGACTGAAGTATTGGTACAATCGCGAGAAGCAGAGGGAAAAACAGAGCTCCTTTCTTTGAATACACCAGCTTTGTTTTTAAAAGAGTATTTAAACAAGTTTCTAAGAAAGAGTCATTAAATAAACTTAGAGACAACAGTCTTTTGAAATTACTTTGCATTTTTTTCCCCTATTTAGGCCATTTTCCCAATAAAGCGATGCCCTCTGCGGGAATGTTGCCATGGTTACAGGGAATTTTCTGTAATCTCAACAACCCTTGCTTCCAGTACCCTACCTATGGAGAATCTCCTGGTATGGTTTCAAACTACAGAAATTCCATGTAAGTATAATTTAAGGACTCATAACAATAATTACCACTCATTTGAAATCCCCTAAAAACCTTAGATAGGAACTGTATTCTGGTAGCTTTGAGATTCTTAACAATGCATTTAATAACATCGGTGTGTGTGCCAATCAAATAATTGAAGGAAAATCACCTATTTGTTCACAGGTTATTAAAAAATAGTTTTAAAATTTCAACATCTTAAAGCTAAGGATGTTTCAGATGTCCTTTCCTCTCTTTTCTCTCATTTTTCCACACATCCCCAATCCCTATTTTGATCTGTCAGCCACTGGTTGTGACACAAGTCATTCCATGTCATCCAGCAACAGGAGGATGTGTGTGGGGGAACCATGAAGGGATGAAGAGGTGATGGACATCAATACTTCACTCTGATTAGCTTTCTTCCTCCCAATGGCTCCATGAAGTTTGCTATTATAACTGATGACCAGGCAAAGTTCAGTTGTCACTTCAACAGTGGCACCAATCAAATCTCCAGGTTTGGGGTTATTACTGGTAACCTGGTCCCTGAGCAAGTCTGATTGTGGATTTAACCATAAATATTTTTACTTTATTGTCAAATTGATCCACTTAAATACATTAACCTTTGTAACAGGTTCAAAAGATTTATTGATAACTAATTCATTAATGCACGTTAAATACTCCTGTGCCACAATGCTCACTTAGGAATCATGTATTAGTGCTCCCATCATACAACTTACCACAAGCACTTTCATATAGATATTTATGGGATGAGGGGCAGAGTTGACCATTGTTCATTCCTATTCCTCTTCTGAAAGTTCTGACTCCTACAGGAGTACAGTTCCTTCTAATTCCTCATTGTATTGGCCATATTTGACCCACATTACTGAGCATCAGGACAGATACTTAGCAGTGAGGAATGTTGTAGCTGAGGCACTCCTGCCCTCATACCTCTAGCAACCTGGCTTTGATCCTGACCTCTGGTGCTGTATGGTTGGGTTCTCCCTATAACTGCATAGATTTCCCCTGGATTGTCTGGTTTCTTCCCAAATCACAGACACATGCTGACTGGTTGATGAATTGGCTGCTGTAAGATACTTTAGTGTGAGTGAATGGTTGTAGAATCAGGGGAGAGAGTGTGTGTTACAGGGGGGAAAGTGAGGGAAGTGAGTTGATGGCATTGCTCTGAGAGCCAACATAGACTCATTGAGCTGAATGATGAACTTCTATATTGTAAGGAAATATGAGAAATAAATATCCAAACCTCCATATTTTCCAACAGGAACTGGGAAAGTTGATTATTTTTATTAATATGGTAAGCATGACCCTCCAACTGCTTGCATGGCTGAGACTGGCTAATTCTGTGTAGACCAAGGACCTCAGATGTTACCTATATTTCTGCTTGAGCTCTGGTGTTTTCCATGTATGTTGTTAAAAGGTAGCAGTTAAATATTTAGTGCAGTATGGATCTTGTGTGGAAAACCTAACTTGTTTGTGTTCTTCTGGACTCCTTTCTAGACTTGCACGAACGTATACAGATGCTCAGGAACTGCTGTTTGATAAACCTGAAATTCATAAACTGCGCATAATCTGGGATGATATACGCTTTTTATCTGACTTCATGGATATACTCCGAACCAATCCCAGGAGAGTTGCAGGCAAGATTTGCATTTATACATAAATAGCCTTTCGTGAACTCAGCACATCTCCGAGCATCTGAAGTGAAGCCACAGATGTAATTTAGGACATACGACAGTAAACAAAGTCCAACAAAGACCAGATAACATGTGTTATTCTTGTATTTTCTTGCAACTCTTACATTCAATGTCCTGACTAATGAAGGCCATTATCCTATTTGCCTTCTTAAGCATGATATCCACCTGCTACCTTCAAGAATCATTGGACTTGCACGCCAAGGTCCCTCTGTTCGACTGTTCCATTCATGGTGTATGTCCTAGCCTCATTAGTGCTCCCAAAGTGCATCACCCCACATTTATCAGACTGTTGGGGAGCAGTGCTGGTGTGGACAGTGAACCATTTCTCAGTGGTCACTGTCCAAACCAGCACTGCACCCTAGCACCACATAGCAACAGGCCCACCCCCATCCGTGCTGCATCCCAGTGACAATATTCGAGGACTCAGGACTGTCACTGCACAATGCCAGGGCATAGCTCTGTGGGTTGGATCCACCGCTGTACAATAGTTCCATTGAAGGGCACGGAGGAGATGTGGATAGTGGTTAAGCCATTGCGATCAGGATAAGTTATGAATGTAAAGTGGATTATGACTGGATGAAGTCATTGCTTTGAAGTGTGGAATAAAACAATGCACTATTAAAGCTCTGAGTTAATGAATAAGGGGGTCAAGTGACGTGTCATTAACTGCAGAAAAAAACAAGAAAGGACATGCATCCATATTACACAGTGATGCATTGTCAGGATGTCCAAAAGGATCGCATCCATTAAATATTGTTGAAGTTTAGTTGCTGTTGTCAAAAAGTCAAAAGAAACACCAGTGTTCTGCACTTAACAAATCAGATAAATAGCATGTTAATCTAATACTGATACCATTGATCTCAAGAGAAATTTTGTCCAAATTATTATGTTTTATACCCACTGGAAGACACTGCCAAGGCCTTGGTTTAACCTCTGATGCAAAGCATTAATAGTACAAAGAAGCTTTTATGGAACAGGTGGAGTTGTGACTCCACATCTACAAATACTGGTCCATCACTAATGACTAGACAAGCCCTCTGTCCAGAGATAGATTTCAAGGTATAGTGTTAACATGACTCAGTGGGAGGTGATTTTGCTTATGCATCAGAAAGCCATGGTTTGGTTAAAGAATGTAACATTTGCAGTACTCCTTCCTCTAGCACCACCATGGTGAGGAAGATAGCAGGTAGCACACTTGTAATTTCTACCCTTCTTTCAATGAACATAGGGTGCATTCCATCCGGACCAAGTGACTTAACCAGTTTATGTATTGCCAACTTTTATAGTACTTCATCTTTAGTTTTACCTTATTCAATGCCCAGAGTTTATGTAGCTGGTAGAGCCTTTTGAATATAACATAATGCATTATGTGAATAAACTCTATTTGCTGTATTGGTTTTATGTTGCTTTTTGGTTGGACAAGCACAAACAGAGGCATAAGGTCCAAAAAGGCAGGGCAGTTGAGTTAAAATTCATAAATTCCCTCAGTTGGAGAATTGTGTTCAGTTCCTGGCACCACACTGTCACACCCATGGAGAAGGTGCAGAGGGGAATAATAAGAACGGTTGTCAAGGAAGAGGGTCTTCAGTTACATGGATGGATCAGAGACAATGTGAGTTTTCTTGTTAGGAGCAGTTTCAGGAGAAATTTATTATAGACATTCACAATTCCAGGAGTTTTATTAAAATGAATAACCAAAATATTTTAGAGCAGCTTGAAGAATATGCACAGGCCAAATGGTTCAGGTGGCCTCCTGGTCAGAAACTTTCTATGATCTCCAGTCTTACATTCTGACTAACATAATGAAGTTAGAAACTAACTATGTTGAAGGGTGAAGAAGACCTTAACTTTTCTAATCTGTTATTTTCATGAATTTCCTGTTTCATTTTCAGGGAGAGGTATTCGAATCAAAGATATTCTGAAAGATGATGAAACACTTACCTCATTTCTACTCAAGGAAATTGAGCTCTCAGACTCTGTTGTTCATCAGTTGATCAATGCCCAAGTTCGACCTGAACAGGTAAGTGTTGTTGGGACTGCCCCTTGCAAAATAATATAAGAAAACTGGGAATGCAAAAAGCCCTCTGTGCCTATGTTTCCTTCTATTCACCTCAACCTCAGGCTTTTTCATCCTTTACAGCCAACTATGAATCAGATTATTTACAGATATATTATTCTAAACTCCCTTCTCAATAAAGAGCTTGGTTTTTAAAGATAACATTGACTTCAGAAGACTTTTTCTTGAGCAAGCACAAAATGCTGATTCAATCACTATCTTAATCCGACTCATAACATCCCAGATCCAGAATGTGAGGGTGTAGTCAGTGTTTAATAGAAAGATAGGAGTTGAGGTTCACCTTGTGAAATGCCAGGTCATTTACTGGTATTTCCTGCAGAGGCATTAAATATCAAGCACTGCTGGCAATGACAGCTGATCCACCATCACAAGATACAGATTTCTATCCTGCCTTGTGTGGTGGGGACAGTTGGTTGGTGTTTGGCTTTGATGCATCCAAGCCCCAAGGGTTTCATCACTCAGGTGTTCAGAGCAGGGTTGGTGCATTTCCCCAGCATCCTACTTCCACCCCCCCCCCACCTCCGCACTTCCTCCCAGTACTGGGAAATATGAAAGAAAACCTCATCCCTAAGCCATGGATCTCCTGGAGGAATGGAATAGAATGAGCTTGGAGCAAACTGGTTGCCGAGGTCATCTGCTTCATTTGTAAATGCTACATCAACTGGGAAGTCTGAGAGCAGGGAACAACATACAATGATTTGTTTGGCATTGTGTGCGGCACAGACGTCGTGGGCTGAAGGGCCTGTTCCTGTGCTGTACTGTTCTATGTTCAGTGTTTATCAACAATGTTGTGCATTTATGTGGCACCTTTAACATCACAAGAAGTCCCTAGGTACTTCACACAAACCCACACAACATCAACACTAAACTCCCTGCATGATCTCAACTTCTTTATATAACTGAAATCTAAACACTTTTTAATAAAAAATCAAAGTTTAGAAACAACATTGAAGAGAATCTGTTAGGACAGATTTATGTGCAAGTGCAGTACACGCCTTAACCAAAAAAATTAAGGCACAGAGCAGCCCTTTACCCACTGAATATCTGAGTGTTGAAGTAATTGCAATCTGCATCAGAATGTTCCTTTTGGTTTCGGTGTGTGGCCTCAAATTCTTTAACAGATGGAATGCACTAGTGTGGGAAGCAACGTTGACTGACAGTACCAGGATAATAATAACTTTGGAACACAGTGCTAAAAGTCCTTTTCATATGCAAATAATAAAATAATGACAAAACATCCAAGTATGCCTTGATTCAAAATTACCCAGACTTAACCATCTTAACTTTCATTAAAAGCTTCAAACAGAGACTTCCTAAAGAACTGTCAGTATTTTTGTGACATGGTTCTTTGACCAGTGTGTATTTCTGTGTGCTTGTGGTTATGACAAATGGCTAAGTCTTGAATAGTATTCCAGCAAACAAATAGTACAATGTCTTCTCGATTCACATGTATCTGCTAGAATGTTGAAAGTTCACAGAAGTTTGCAAAGGATAAACTTGGATTTTTTGCTGTTTTTGTTTTAGCTTTACATTTTAGGAATAATGTGGATTATTTACCATGTGATTAAATTAAAATATATGTTCCAAAAATTGATATTACCCGGAAGGGCATATGGCTGGCATAGCTAAATTGAAGAGATACTGTCTGCCATGGTATAATTGAATCAGAAGGTTCTGGGTTCAAGGCCCACTCCTAAGCACGAAAATTTAGGCACCCACTGTGCACTCTGTGAGATGAGATGTTAACCAAGGGACCTTCCACTTCTACAGGTCCTAATATTGCAAAGAAGAGCAGGGGAGCCATCTCAATGTCCAAGCCGACTTTTATACCTCAATTAGATTTTCTAAAAATTACCTTGTTTATTTGGTCTTTCTCCTGTTGTAGTTGGTGGGGGTTTGTTGTTGGTAGATAGACTGAACTATAACAGTTTCCCATATTACAGCAGTAACAACACTTCAAAGGTATCTAAGTTAGGTGCAAAGCATTTTGATGTATCCTGCAAGGGAAGTGAGAACTGCTACATATATATCAACATTGCTTTCCTTTGAAGTCAAAGGACATAATGTAACCTGCATTGCACTAAAGCAGTTCTGCCGTCAAGCTATCAAATCTGTGATGCCAGTGCCCAAAGAGCAATGCAAAGCTGCTATCAATGAGACTTTGTAACGTGGTCTGATGACCCACCAAGCACACAGCCCTCTCAGGTGAATGTTAAAGATCCTGCAGATGTGTATGAAGTAAAGAAGGCGTTCTCCCCGTGCTGTGGCCAGCATAGTTCTGTCAACCAACACCTCTAAAAAGGCTCATTATCTGATCATTCATCTCAAAGCAATCTGAGAGATCTTGCTATATGCAGATTAAATGGTGTGTTTTCTATACCACAATTCAAAGTTTCTTTATTGGATGTAAAGCACTTTGAGAGATCATGAAGCCATGGTTGATTCTAGATTTTTTTAAATTTGTTTTCATTTTCTCACACTGGGGATTGGTTGGTAAATTTGTGGATGACACCAAAAGTGGTGGTACAGTGGACAGTGAAGAAGGTTGTCTAAGGTTACAACAAGATCTAGATCAGCTGAGGAAGTGGGCCAAAGATTGGCAGGTGGAATTTAACTCGGACAAGTGTGAGGTGTTGCACTTTGGTAAGTTAAATCAGGGTAGGCCTAACACAGTAAATGGTAGGGCCCTGGAGAGTGTTGTAGAATAGAGAGACCTTGGGGTACAAGTACATAGTTCGCTGAAAGTGGAGACACAGGTAGACAGGGTGGTGAAGAAGGCATTTAGCATGCTTGCATTCATCAGTCAGGGCACTGAGTACAGGAGTTGGGACGTCATGTTACAACTGTATAAGGGGTCAGTGAGACCACACTTGGAGTATTGAATACAGTTCTGGTAACCCAGTCATTAAGCTGGATAGAGTGTAGAAAAAATTAGCACGTATGTTACCGAGACTGGAGGGCTTGAGTTATAAGGAGAGGCTGGGACATTTTTCTTTAGACCGTAGAAGGCTGAGGGGTGACCTTATAGAGGTATATAAATTCACGAGAGGCACAGATAAGATGAACAAATGTCTTTTACCCAGGGTAGGGGTGTCTAAAACTAGAAGACATAGGTTTAAGCTGAGAGAAGAAAGATTTAAAAGGGACCCAAGGAGCAACTTTTTCACATGGAGGGTGATGTGTAAGGAGCTGCTGGAGGAAGCTGTAGAGAAAGGTACAATTACAATGTCCAAAAGATATTTAGCCATGTACATGGACAGTAAAGGTTTCGAGGCATATGGGCAAAATGAGGCGAGTGGGTCTAGCTCAGGCGGACAACTTGGTCAGCATGGATGAGTTGGGCTGAAGTTTCTGTGCTGTATAATCTGATGATTCTAGGACTTGAATCATCTGCAATCCCCTAAAGCTCAGGCAGCAGGGCAGGGGTGGGGGAGGGAGACTGACTCCTGAATAACTTGAACTTGTACACACCCTCCAGCCTCTGGGCCACCAGGGATAAAATCTTTCACAAAATGAACTTTTATTAAAATCTTATAAACCACACCTACTTAGGTTGCTGTGTCAAATGCTGCTTATAATGCAGACATTGTACTTATAAAAACATATTCATGTTCTTGATGGATCACAGTACATCCTGAATGATGGGATCATAGACTGATGGAGCATGGAGAGAGACCATTCATCCCACTGAACCTGTTGTGCTGCCATTGTCCTGCTCTTTCCCCATACCCCTGTATACAGCATGGAAGGAAGCCATTCAGCTCACTGAGTCCTGGTATCCTCTATTTTCCCTGTTCTCTCCTGTACTTTATTTCCTTTCAAGTACTTATCCTCCCTAAAGTGCCGTTCTCAGAAATGTACACAATATCTCAGCACAGAATCAACCAGTTTTTTTTCTAACGGGTTAGCATAACTTCCTTCCTTTTGTATTCTGTAGCTCTGTTTGATTTTTAACAGCTTTATTGCTTTCAAAAAATGTCTACATACATCCCCAAATTTCTCTCATTCCCCTTTAAAATTGTATTTAGTTGTATTGTCTCCACACATTCTCCCTATCAAATTGTCAGTTCACACTTTCTTTTGCTAACTTTCAAGTCCAAGGCAACTGCCTTTCTCAACACTTTACCTACTCCTGACATCTGTAAGCACCATTCACATTGCTCACAACATTCCTCTGCTATTTTCGTCCTGTTTCTCAGTATTCCCAATGTCAGCCTGCACTTAGAAGAACCACTCTTCATTGACTTCCTCTTCCCCTCTAAAGTAAAACAATTGCACAGGTTCAGATGATGCTGAGATTATTGCTCAATCTATCCCCTTTCCTAATTGCAGCATTTGTTCCCTGATTCGAATAATTGGTGCAAAACTACTTTCACACAGCTGTTACCACTTGAATATGTGATTTTAGCTAAAGAGACAAGATTTTTAATTGAGCTTCAAACCAATAAACATTTCAAAGTAGAATGCATTAATTTCAACAAATTCATCCTGTAAGCTATTAAAAAAGTTTCATTATATTAAAAAATGCATTTCATGAAAGTAAACAATAAAACTCAGTGACGTACAAGAATACAGCTGTAGTGGGACATGTTGGAGTGCTTGAACAGCCAAGACTGCAGCCTGCTAGGGGAGTTCGGTATAACATTACTATGCTGTTGGCTGGGTACCTTGGAAAAACAGGGAGGTAACCACATAACCCGCATCTCCATTTGGGTGGGTGTGTGCTGCATGGCAGCTGTTTCACAGAGCAGAGCTGTCCCGCAGGACCTGTGGTTCTGGTAATCTGCTTTCAGTTGGGTGGGTTGGGGAGGAGGGGGATTGTTATTCTTCAATTCAAGAAGAATTCAAAACAAAAATGAGCTGGACACATTTCAACAAATAAGATCATGGCTCTTCTCATCCTGCTCTTTCAACATCTTGGAAGTATTTGCCCAGTCTGCAGCAGGCATTCATATAATTAGTCTTTTGACAAATCAGAAATCCAATTACCCTGACACTGAATTATAATTAGTCACAAAATATTTGTTGAAGTTCAGTTATCAGTGAATCCGCAGCAGCACAATCATGTGCCTTCATTAGATTAAAAGGATCTCAGGCCAGCAGTCAGACAGGTTGAAGAATGATACATTGATAATATTTGACAAGCTAACCTTGATTCTCTGATTAAACCAATGGCATCCACAAGCTTCTGATGTCGGTTGCTTAGTTACCAAGTATTTGTCAACTTCAGTTAGATAGGAGTTGTAAGCTTGGTAAATTTCCTGAGTTGCTTTTGTCCGAAAACAGCAACTCTGTGAGAGACATCAGTGTAATAGATTAAGATAGATGGAAAATGTAATGGCTGAGATTGTGGCAATGTGTCACAATAGATCCAGCACAGGGCTGCTTTGTCGTTTACATTTCTGATCTCAGTTTGGGTGTTAATGATGGGTGTAGCAGATGAAGAATTGATCATCATGTGTAGATGGGTTACAAAATGTGATTAACTAGTGAGTCTCTGTTCCCTCCACTCTTGCTTTTCTCCAACAAGCCCCCAGTCTCCATCCCAGAATCAACCTTACCCCAGCCCTAGTAGTCAAACAGCCAAGGGTTTTATTGCAGGTTTGATGAGGATGACCAGGACACTGAGGACCTATTAACCACAAACATAAAGAGTTCCTGGACCAGAAGTGCCACCATTCCTCAAGAGAAAAGGAGCAGCTCTAGAGTTGCCTGAAGGCAGAGGTCCAGCCGAAAGCCCATGACCTGAAGAACAGATTGTGGATGGCTCAGAACTCTCAGCAACTCACTGATAGCTCAGGTTCTTCAACACTGTCAAGGCCATCCAGAGCCCAAACACCCAAGGCCCTCCGTCACCCAGAACAAAGAATGGGGCAAACTCATCCGGGACTGAGAAGCAGTTGACATCCACTAAAAGGAACACTTTGAAAACCAGTCCAGGTGAAAGGTCTCAAACAAAAATGTCAACTGTCCATTTCCCTCCACAGATGCTGTCTGACCCGCTGAGTTCCTCCATCATCTTGTTTGTTGCTCCAAATTCCAGCATTTGCAGTCTCTTGTGCCTCCTTCCCTACTGCAAATCTCTTCTGATGAGAGCTCCCCGGCCTACATTCTATGGCAAGCTATTCAGGCCAGACTTGCCTTCACTCCGGACTGACAAAAGTCGAAAAGGTCAGATCCATCTACAAAAGTAACAAAGCCTCAGGAACAAAGAGCCTTCCAGCAAAAAATCAGAAGATCTGTCAATGAAGAGTTGCCGTCACAAATCCACAATTTCATTGTGCACACCTGGGACGAGGAAAATGTACCAAGCATCCTTAGAAATGCTGTAATAGTGACCATCTTCAAGGAAGGAGGCAAGTCCGACTGTGGTAACTACAGAGGGGTCTCCCTGCCATCTGCCATGGGGAAAGTCGTCACTTGGGCCCTCCTCAACCCACTTTCTCCTGAATAACATCCACCTAGAAACATGGTGGACGTGATCTCCAGGGCATGACACTTCTAAGAAAAACACAGAGAGCAAAACCACCAGCCACTATACATGGCCTCTTTCAACCTCACTAAAGACTTTGATTGAGGAATGCCCTCCTCAAAATCAGCAGCCCACAGAAATTCATCTCTATCTTATACTTGCTCCATTATGGCATGCAACCATGTTGCAAGCCAATTGGTCGACAACATAGCCAATCTCGCTGAAGACTGGTATTAAACTGGGCTAAGTCTTTGCCCCAAAACTTCTCAAACTTTCTCACTGCAGCTTTGCACCTCATCTCCAACAAACTTCACATGGAAGTAGAACTAATCTTCAGAACTAATGGGAAACTGTTCAACGTACTGTAGCTGCACTCCTGAAGCACGGTCACCTGAACCTCTATTGCCAAGCTGCAGATGATGCTTGCGATTGTGCATGCTTGGAGGCCAAATTCCACGTGTCAGAAGAGTTGCTCACTGAAGCATAGAAGAGAATGGCCTTACACTCAACATTAGCAGAAGAAACGTCCACTACCATCCTGACCCCACTGTACCACACTGCCCTCCAAGTTTAAAGGTTCATAGCAAGAGCCTGGAAAATGTGAATCACTTTGGGAGCTAATATAACACAGAACACTACAGCACAGTACAGACCCTTTGGCCCACGATGTTGTGCCAACATTTTACCCTGCTCTATCTAATCCTTCCCTCCCACATAGCCCCCTATTTTTCTATCATTTATGTGTCTATCTAAGAGTGTCTTAAATGTTCCTAATGTATCTGCCCTGACAACCTCTGCGGGTAGTGGGGGCTATGTCTGGGCAAAGGCACACAGTAATGCTGAAATTCATTACAACCTTCAATGCTCCATCACATCCTATGATCGATTAAGGAAAAGAGTGTTTGAAGATCACCTCAGGCCTGGCACAAAAACTTATGGCCTACTGAACAGCAATGATCTCCACTTCTGAGACCCAGACCAGCTACCATAGGCACCTCAAGGTACTGGAAAATACCATCAATGATACCTTCGCTAAATCCTCCTGATTCACTTGAAGCATGAGTGAACCAAGTCAGCATCGTCTCCCAGACCAACAACCCTGGCATTGAGGCCCTAGTTACACCCAATCAGCTATGTTGGGCTGGCCACATTGTTGACATGCCCAGCACCAGACTCCTGAAACAGATGTTCTATTTTGAGCACTGTCATGGGAAGGGATTACCAGGAGGTCATGAGAAAAAGATTCGATAATGCACTGAAAGTCTCTGCAAAGAAGTGAAACATCCCCACTGACTCCTTGAATCTCTGGCCCTTGACCACTCAGAATCAAGAAGGAGCATTTGGGTTGGTCTTGAGAACCTCACAACCATGTGTTGGGAATACACAGAACGTAGAACGTCGAACAGTACAGCACAGGAACAGGCCCTTTGGCCCACAATGTCTCTGCTGACCATGATGCCAAGTTAAACTAATCCCTTCTGCCTGCACATGATCCACATCCCTCCATTCCCTGCATATTCA
>JARFYF010000063.1:14417152-14429294 GCA_030265395.1 Rhina ancylostomus | reverse complement strand
AGTAAAGAAACATTACCCCAGGGATCTGTTATTGATCCTCAATCGTTTACTATTAATGACCTGGAGGAGGAAAGAAATGCAAGGTTTCCAAGTTTGCCAATGATACGTAAATAGGTCAAAGGGCATTTTGTGACAAGGACATTGTGATTCTGCGACAGGATACAGATAGGCTGAATGACTGGGCAAAACCCTGACAAATGAAGCTCAGTGTGAGGAAGTGTGAGGTTATGCACTCCAGTAAGAGAAATCAAAAGGTAGATTATTATCCAAGAGGAGATTGATGGCAAATGAGTAAAGTTCATGTTCTAGTGCATGAATCAGAAAAAGTTAGCAGGCAAGTCCAACAAGTAGTTAATAAGGCAAATAACATCTGACCATATTGCAAAGAGGTTGGAATTTAAAAATATGGAGGTCTTGTTAGTGTTGCACAGAGTCTTAGTGAGGTTGCACCTGGAATAATATGTCCAGTTTTGGTCCCCTTACCTGAAGAAGGATAATATAGCATTGGACGCTATCCAAGGAAGATGTACCAGGCTAATTCTTGGAATGTGAGAGTTGTCCTATCAAGAGAGGCTAGGCGATGTGGGCTTGTTTAGAAGAATGAAGGTCAGCCTTATCAAACATATAAGATCCTAAAGGTGCTTGACAGGGTCGATACTGAGATGTCCTCACAAGTGGAAAAGTCATGAACAAGGGGACATAACTGTAAGGGGCCAGTCATAGAACTATAGGGACACATTGCATGGAAACAGGCCCTTCAGTACACCAGGTCCAACCCAACAGTCAATTAAAACTGAGGTGCATCTCTGGAATTCTCTGCCTCTGAGGGTGCTGGAGGTCAGACCATTAGAAATATTTAAGGTGGAGATAAATAAGTATTTGACAGAGCATAGAACTGAGGGTTGTGGGGGAACTATCACAGAAGAGGAAGTGAGACTAACACAGGTTGTACTGAATGGTGGGACAGGCTTGAGGGGCCAGCTGACCTACCCCTGCTCCTATTTTCTTGTGTTATTGTGTGTACCATCAGCAGGTAGGGCTGCCTTGTCTGTTAGTGGAAAGATTCTGAAGCAAGTTTTGAAAGATTCTGAAGCAAGCACCAAAACTCCACATAACCTGATTTGGAAAGCAAGATTAAAGAACAAGACTAGATTATTCACATTGCATTCACCACTAAATGCACCATTGAACATAAGAAGCTTGTGCTTTAAATCAGTTTAACCTTTGAAAGAAATTGCATTCCCTCCTCTGCCTCACTATTTTTAAAGGTATTTTAAGTAATTTGTGGAATGATAACACTTATATGTAAGTGTGCATTGAAATTATAGGCAGTGGTGAACTTCAGACTTGTTAATTTGTTTCTGAACTCCTGTGAATATCCTAGATGTGATTGGGGAATAGTAGTAGCTTTTTACTTACATCGCTGGTTGATCCCAACATTCATTCCATGCCTCCTCATCAAATGTTTTATAGTTAAACTGATACTGTTTTGAATTATTTTAGAAAACTACTGAACATTATAGCCAGTGTTTTTCCATCATTATCTGCAAAGTTATTTTTTTAATTCATTCATGGGTATTTGACCTTGCTGAGCCATTCCAAAGGTTAGTTAAGAGTCAAGCACATTGCAGTGGGTTTGGAGGAACACAGGGGCCAGAATGGGTTAATATGTCACACTTCCTTTCTTGAGGGAAATCAGAGAGTCAGATGGTCAGTCATTCCACAATCTAATGACTGAATTGCTTGTTCCTATCTGAAGTGAAGTAGTGAAACAGATACTACATAATTTAATTACCTTTCACAGCATTCTGTGCTCTTGATCTAGTTATTTCTGCACATTGATAGATTAACAACAGCAAATGATTATCCTGTATAAATGTAGTAGACTACCAACAGTATTAGCCACAGTGGTTTAACTGTCACCATTGTTGGTGCTAGTGTTTTTATTCTCAATTAGCTGGACTGCACAGTGGCACAGCCAGAAGAGCTGCCACCTCACAGCTCCAGCGTCCCCAGTTCAATCCTGACCTTGGGTGCTGCCAGTGTGGAGTTTGCATGTTCTCCTGTGACCACGTGGGTTCCCTCTGGGTCCTCCGGTTTCTTCCCACATGTCAAAGATGTGCAGATTAATAGGCTAATTGGATTCTGTAGATTGCCCTAATGTCTAGATGAGTAGTAGAATGGGAGGAAATGGGAATAAAGGGAGATTAACATGGGAATAGTGTAGGATTAACGTTGCTGGTGGATGCGGACTCAATGGGCAAAATGGCCTTTTCTGTGCTATACGAATTTAAGTTCTCCAGCTGCCACCTCAGGATGCAAACTCACATCAGTGAATCATTCGTCTAGCTCCACAGATACTTGTGACAAAACCCTCAGCCACAGTGCCTAATCTACACTCCAGAACAGGCAAATAAGTTGTGCATGCGACACCTATTTTCTTGTTTTGAACCCTTAACACCCGTGCAAGGAGTTTCCTAATGATTCAAACACTTTCCGAAATGGCTCGGTTGTGAGCCCTGGGATTTCCAACCAGCAGCTGTGGGCTTGAGTGAATCATCTTTGTGTTGGACACAAATTTCAGTGGGGGTTCACCTACCAGTCTACCATGGCCACGTGAAAGATTTTTTTTTATTTCTTCATGAGATGCAGCCAACATTTATTGCTCTTCCCTGATTGATCTCTGAACTGAATGACTGACTTCAGGAGGTGAATAACAGTCAATAACATTGGAGTCACAAATCAGGCAGATTGATTAGGATTTCCGTCCCTGAACATATCTGTGAACCAGACGGACTTTTGCAATGATCCAACATGTTCATGGTTATCATTCCTGATGACAATGTTTTAATTCTAGATTTATTTAATTACTTCAGTTTAAGTTCCCCAACTCCAATAGTGAGATTTGAACTCATGTCTTCACAGTCATAAGTCCACCCCTCTGGGTACTTGCCTAGTAACTTAACCATGGTGCAACTGTATCCCCATAGTGTTTTAGGGATCATTTTCATTATTATGGATCATTTTCATTATTATGGATATTGTATGATATCTACTCATGAATCAGTTACCTGTTCCACACCCCTGCAGACTGGCTCTCAGCACTTTTGCTAGTCCAATGGGTGGGACTACATCATCACTGGAAGTAAAATTATCTTGCCTGCTTGAGGTTCTCACATATCACTCCTGGGATTATGGCAGCAAGTGGGTAAACGCAACAAAATTTACTAGCATTAATACTATTTGGTAGTCTGCTACATTTATACAGGATAATCATTTGCTGTTGTTAATCTATCAAAGTGCAGAAATTACTAATTCAAGAGCACAGTATGCTGTGAAAGGCAGTTAATTTCTGCAGTATCAGTTTCACTACTTCACTTCAGATAGGAACAAGCAATTCAGTCATTGGATTGTGGATTTATTGGGCCTTGTGCTCCATATCTTTGCCACCTGTTTTTCACTTGCTGCCTGTACCACCTGTAGTTCACCAGCCACTGTTCCCCATCTGCTTGTTCTTCACCTAATCTCTTCAGTTCACCTGCCGCCTGTACTTCACCTACCCTTTGTAATCTACTTTCTGCCAGTAGATCACCTGTCCTTGTACTTTATTCCCACGTGCTTCACCTTTCTCCTTTCTTAACCTGCTGCCTGTACTTTACCTGCTTCCTAGAGGTAACCTTCATTCTCCATTCCTTACCTGCCACCAACTGCACTTCATCTACCACCCGTATCTCACCTACTACCTGTATTTCATCTGCTGCCAATAATTCAATGTAATTATCTTCTAACCTGCAGATATTCCTAAAGGCCACTGAAGATTCTGCTCTCAAATCAGGTAAATCAGTATTCTCAAAAAAAAGCTGAAAAATGTGATTCACATGGAACACTATGGTTACAGAATTGTAATTTTGGTGAGGTTTATGGGGCAGAAATATTATCTGCAACATATGCATGCTCTTCCAATTCAGAAATTATAGACCCTTTTTTGGTTAAGCAAAGTTTAGGCAAGTAACACTTGGAAGGATGGAAATTTAAGTCTGATAACTGACAGATTAAGTAGCTTTTTGAAAGCTTGGTATCTGTTAATACAATGCCAAACAACCTTTTTGATAGAAACCTGATCAATTTAAACTGTGGAATCTGACTAGAGGACCAGTGAATTGTTCCAAAGAGATTTTTTAAATGTTACTTTCTTGTAAAAGTCTTTATTTTTTTCTCCCTTTGGACTCTTCTTCTTACTGTCTTCATCCATCTCACTCTCTTTCCCACCATTTTGTGTGTGTAATTTTAATTCACCTTCCATTCCAACATGTTCTGTGTTTTCTTCTTTATTCTTCTATCATTGGTTAAAAGATACATTGTTGTTCCTATCATTCACTGATCTCCCAATGCCTTAGATACACTATTATGGGTCACATTGTAAAGGGTACTGCAAACTCTTTAATAAAGTTTTCTGTGAGATATCCCGCTGAAGGAAGATCTGTCCCAGCATATAATCTTCACCAGGGCCAAAACATTTTTTAAGTTACTAAATTTTTATTTTTGTTTTTTTTCCCCTTTGTTAATCATGGTTTCTGCAAGGCTGTCTGATCCCAAGAAAGTCAGAAGCAGGCCTTGGAGTGGAACAGAAGGCAACAGTTGTCGATATTGAAGCAAAGGATGGTGAGCATGAGGGAACATTCTCCCTATCCTTGTATTCTATGTTAGGACCAAAGAAAGTCTGGGAGGAGAAGTACCTCCCTCTGATCTTTGGTGCTAACTGGATGTGAGAATACCAGCTGTGGGTAGCGTTCCCTCCAAACATTTATAGCCATTGATTTTATTGGAACTGAACATACGAAGTTTCAACCAACATTCTTGCATACTTAACAATGGAGACCAAAAATAAATTGCACCCCTAAATCACTGTAGCAGAAGCCTCTGTGACACTAGAACTGATGTGGATATGAATCTTTAACCACCAGTGCAACCAGAACCTTCTCAGATATTCCATTTTATTGTATTTATTAATTTTGTTGATGACACAAAGATAGGTAAAAGGCTACGATGCAGGCATTGCAAGAGGTCAGGGAAGCCAGCAAAATATTATTGTTTATTGCTAAGGAATTGAATGTAAAAGTAGAGAGGTTATACTTCAGTTATATCGGGCATTAATGAAACTACCTCTAGACCACTGTGTGTAGTTATTGTTCTCCTACTTAAGGGAGGAAGTTGATGCATTGGAATCTGTGCAGAAAGGGTTTACTAGAATAATACCTGGAATGGGATGGTTGTCTTATGAGGAGAGGTTGGACAGGCTAGGCTTGTATCCAGTGGAACTTAGGAGAGTGAGAGGAAACTTGATTGAAACATGTAAGATCCTGAAGGGCCTTCACAGGGTGAATGTGGAGAGGACTTTCTTGAAAGGGGTGAAAGGTTACCACAGGTATACAGGAATGTGGAGTTGAGGTTACAGTCAAATCAACCATGTGGTAGAGCAGGCTTAAGAGGTGAAGTGTTCCACTCTTTCTCTTAATTACTAAGTTCATATTTTTAATTTGCACTCCTTGACATTCATTCACTATCTGGAAATTTATGAATAATTAGCTCATATATAAGAGTATTTTTGGTTCTTGTTACCATATAGTAGCTTATGTTTGCAAGTTTCTTTTATCTCTGGTTCATTCACATGACTGGATATGTTTCTTCCACAGGATGTTGCTATCTGATACCTGAGGAATAACTACAGATACACAGCAACTTTGCTGCAATTTCAGTCAGTTTCTGTTGCTTCACACAGCTTGTTGACCACCCCCCCCCATTGTTTCATTATTATAAATTCCAGTCCTTATGCCTTCAGTTCCACAGTATAGACTGAGAAAGTCCCTGTAGCCTCATAGTTAATTAATATTTCACAGCTGAACTTTGTAAGTTCTAAGTAAGTGGCTGTATTCCAGATTCAATGGACAGATAGTTGTTTATCTTTTTGAAGTTCCAGTTACTTACATTGCTGATCTTGCCTTTTAACTAATTCTTGGCACTACTTTTGATAGAACAAAGATTGAGAGATCAAAAGTCATTGCAATATTACAGTTCCACAATCTCTGGATTGACTACAGAAGTGAAACAAATACCTTCACAATAAACCATATTATGCGTATGATTTCCTCTCCCCTTCTCTACCTTCCCACAGAAAAGGTTCTTTAAACCTAATCTGCCCACAAAATACAAATAGTAATTATTAGACATTAAATTTAATAACTTCCACTTTATTAGCACAGAAGCTAATCTCTGCTTCAAGTTAATAATTTTGGTCTTCAAGTTAAAAAAAATTGACATTTACCTTAAAGGATAAAAAATCAAAACTGGAATGTTCTAATCCCTGGATATCACATTCTGTAGCAATACCCAGTGGAAAAAAGATTGCCAATTGTACAAATGGACCAGAAACAGAGGAGTATAGTTCACCATCAGCATAAGAAACCAGATGGTGAACAGAACCAAAAATATTCACATATATGAGTTGATAATTCATACATTTTCACATTGTACATGAATGTCAAGGAATGCACATTAAAAATATGAATAGAGAATCTAGGAGCAGATGTGGGCCATCAATACCCATGGCCCAGCTAGCAATCTGCTCTGTGTGTTTTACATCCCCTCTTTCTTCATAAGCAGTGTCTTGGGATCAAGAAAGACTTGCTCCCACTCCAGGTTTGTGGGTCCTGAGCAACTAATAAAGCCAGTATAGTAACTGGTTTTATTAGTCACTCAGATGGGGCGGGAAGTACGTGACGGGGTGGGTGTGTAGTTTGTGAGCTGGTGGACTTCTTTCACTGCTTACGCATGTCTTCCATATGCATTTGATGCATGCCCTTGAAGTTCTCAATACCACCCCAAATGTTACTTCTCTACTTTGAGGGGTCAAGGGCCTGAGATTCCCTGGATTCAGTGGGGATAAGATCTCTTTATTAGTCACATGTACATCCAAACACACAGTGAAATGCATCTTTTGCGTAGAGTGTTCTGGGGGCAGCCCGCAAGTATCACCACGCTTCCAGTGCCAACATAGCATGCCCACAACTTCCTAACCCGTACGTCTTTGGAATGTGGGAGGAAACTGGAACACCCGGAGGAAGCCCACGCAGACATGGGGAGAACATGCAAACTCCCTATGGACAGTGGCCGGAATTGAACCCGGGTTGATGGTGCTGTAATAGTGTTACACTAACTGCTGCACTACCATGCCCTGTCCACCTGGTATCCCCTCCAAAAAACGATTTCAGAATAGATTGTCTGTTTTGGGAGTTTGATGCTGGGCATGTGAGAAACATAGCCCCATTGTACATTAATATTATCAGGAGAGAGTAGAAATGATACAATGCATTAGATAAAGGATACTAATTAATAAACCAATGAGTTTGAAAAAAATTATAAAATCACTACATAAACTTCAGAGCAACTGTTTCCCAATTAAAGAGTTTCTACATGAGTTTAATTTAGGTACTGAACTACAACCCCTTTATGCCTATCACAGTAGGCTATATAGGAGATTCTGGAATAGAGTGCAGCTGCCAAGTTGATGTGATAATGCATTTGTTGCTGTAAATGTAATGAAGTGTCCTCTTGCTCCTTATCCCTCCACCATTTATCAGCCTCCTCTGACTCCACTGAACCTATAGTTCAGCTAGACACATGCTGAGCATCCAACTATGTCTCAGTCAAGAGGCCAGCATCTGTGTATTGAATCTTGGCAGTGAGCATTGGATTGTGGAGCCAAGCCTGATGTCCAGATGCATGCAATTACCTCAAGACTCACTTGTATAGTCATGAGGAGTGAAAGTCCTGGACAATTTCCATCCCCCCACTCCCAAGGCAGCACTGATCCAAAAAGAACACACGCTCTCTGGGCTGAGGTGACTTAATTCAGAATGTCCTACGCCATTCAGCTCAGGTCCTCTGAATAAATTCACTGAAACATCAGTCAGAGTGCTTGCTTCTCAGTCATTATCCACAGCTCTTTACTGCAGCAACAGCATCCTCTTATCATCATCCAGAAAGTAGTCATTTAAGAAGTCTGGTGCAGAAGATACTTTCAAATAATATACAGGCTACAGAGAAGCTACACGGGTTATGGACCTCTGATGTCTCATTGATGTGCAGATGCGTTATTAGATCTAATTACCAGGCTTCCAGGTGTGTACTCTCATGGAATCACTAAATAACCTTTTATGCATCCTGCAAATATAATTACACTGAAATTCAAAACTCTAATTTTTGTGTTAAAGGGGAAGGTTTCTTGTCAACTAGAAAAGATGCTTTTGCTTCAAAATACATTAAATGGAAATAGTTAAATTAATTTCACAAAGCATGTTTTCTTGAGTGAGGGCAACTCTGGTGATATAATTCCTCCATCCTTTTCCCATTAATTCACAATGAGTCTTGGGTAAAGGGATACCTCATGTATCCAGAAGGAACAACATTCCCCATCACAGTTCTTGCATAATTTTAATGGCCTTATCTTTATTCATCTATAATTGTTTTATTGGACCACCTTCCTGAGATCAGTTCCAAATTACTGATTTGAATCTTTACCATGGGTTTGCTCAAAAGACTGCCCCATGATTTTTTTTAAACTAGGTGGATACCTTTCAATTACCTCATTTCAAGGTCTAATGGCCCAAATTTTTCCAACTCAGTCTACTGACGCCACTGGACAGTGTCCTTGTTTGTCTCTACACTGCTTCAGCTGTGGATTCAACCAGCTCAGATTGGGGTTGAATCCCAAGTGTTAATATGAATGAAAAGCAGTCAGATTGGTACCATTCTAAAAGTATCATTTGCTTCAATTTCTGGACAATTTCTCATTCATACCCAGGTTTTGTTGTGAAACCCCCAACGTTAATAATAAGTCATTGCCAAATGTGTGGTTTTTTTTGGAGGCAATAGCTATTTAGGCAGCCCAATGGACCATTTTTAGCCCAGCAGACTGCAAGCAGCCCAGTAGGCTGTGAGGAGAGCAGTGGAATATGGACAGTCCAGTGGTCCAGTGAAATGTGAAGATCTGAATGGACCCGGGGAAATCCAGTGGACTGTAAGTAATCCAATGGATTGTGAGCAGCCTTGTGGATGAGAAGCATTCCATTGAACAGCACACAGCCCATTGACCAATAAGCAGCCAACTGGACAGAGTAGAACTGAGTGGAATGTGGACAGTCCAGTGGGCCAGGAGCATTCCAAGGGACAGTAAGCAGTGCAATGGAAGGCCAGCAGCTCAGTAGCTAAGCAATCTGGTGGGCAATGCATAACCCAGTGTAGACTAAGCAGCATGAGCAGCACTGTGGATGGCCTGAGCCCTGTCCACTGGGCAGTGCTCTAAGCACTGCAAAGATCGCAGGGCTACTGATGCCCTATGCTGTATAAAGACCACTCCCCTGCTCATGGTCCTCTGGTCTGTGAGCAGTCCACTGGGGCCCGTGCATGGTCTCGTCGGCTGTTTATAATCCAACGGGCTGCTTGATGTTCAGGGCTGCTCACTATCCATAGGACGACTTGCAGTCACTGGAGTTCTCTTTCTTCCACTTTTTATAACACTTATTGAGCACAAGGACAAATAATCAGACGTGGTGATCCAGGGGGAACTCAGCATTTCAACAGACCTTCACGTGTTTTGCCACATTACTGCCACTGGTGCTTCATTTCTTCTTGCCAACACCAACGTCAGTTTTGCTGTACTGCGAACTTTCTTCATTCTGTTCGTTTGTTCCTTTCACTGTTCCATGGAAAACTTTTTCCTCCCCAGTAGACCATGCCCTGTTAGCCTGTGCTTTGCTTCATTCGTCTTGGCGTAATCCAAGGGATCGTAGACCATGGCGAATCCTGTTGTTTTGCCACCACCAAACTCTGTCCTGAAGCAGAAGACAAACAAAACATCTGGTGTTGTTTTGTATATTTCTGCCAACTTTTCCCTGATTTCTGTTTTGGGAACTGTGGGTTTGCCAGGGTAGAGGACATCAACAACCATTTGCTTGTGTTGGAGCAGACGGTTTGTCATGAACTTTCTGGTTCTGATGGTCACAACGACATTCATCTTTGCTGCTGTCTTGGTCCTGGGCTCGGGAAAGCAACTGGATTTTTCCTAGTCCAATGGGCTCTTCACAGTTCACTGGACCCTTCATAGTCCACTGGACTCTTCATGGTCCACTGCTCTGCTCACAGTGTACTGGTCTGCTTACATTCTGCAAGGCTAATCATGGTCCATTGGGCTGCTAAATATTTCATTGGGCTACTCAGTTTCCACCAGGCTACTCAATATTACGTGATCTAACCTTGTCAAGGTCAAAGTCAAGTTTATTGTCCTATGCGCAAGTGCATGAATGCACAGGTGCAATGAAGAAGTTATTTAGGCACATAGCATTAGAAGCACAACATTCACAAGGAAAACATAAATTATACGTTATACTCTGAGTGGGACCTTATCAAAAGCCTGAAAATCCAAATACATCGCATTACTGGTTCTCCCTGATTACTCTACGAGACAGATCCTCCAAGAATTCCAATAGATTATGCAAACATGACTTTCCTTTCATAACTCTATGTTGATTCTGCTCAATCGTATTATTTTTTAAATGCATTGATATATCACTCTTTATTATAGATGTCAGCAATTTCCCTTCTACCTACACCAGTTTGACATGTCAACGGTTCCCTGTTTTCCCCTCCTTTCTTAAATAATGGAGTTACATTTGCCACCTTCCAATCTGCAGGAACCATTCCAGAATCACTAGAATTTTGGAAGATGATATCCACAGCATCCATTATCTCCACAGCCATCTCTTTCAAAAGGCTGAGGTGTAGCTCCTTGGAATTTAGCACTTCTCAGTCTCATTAACTTGTATTTCTTTACTAATATTTATTTCTCTTATTTCATCAGTTGCACCGAATCCCTACACCTCTGGTATTTCTGGGAGTTTTTTCATGCATTTTCTTCAGTTATGCAGACAAAAAATATTTGTTTAATTCCTCTGGGATTTCCTGACCCCTCCCCCCATTATAAATTCTCCTGTACCTGTCTGTAAAAGGCCAGCATTTGCCCTCACTAGTCTTTTCCTTTTTAGTAACTGATGAAGCTCTTACAATCTATTCTTATGTTTCTCCCTAATATAATTTATTTTCCCTTATCAATTTCTTGGGTGTTTGGTGTTTGGTGCTGAGCTGTTTCCAAAACTCGGGTTTCCTGATCGTGACATCTTTATGTCTTTTCCTTTGATCTAATACAGTCTTTAACTTCTTTTGGTAGCCACAGCTGAACCCCCTTTCCTGCCTATTTTTTAGCCTTAAAGAGATGTCTATCACTGGTAAACCATGCACTAACCCTTTAAACATTAGTCATTGCTTATTTACTGTCAAACATTTTCATGTCATTTCCCAATCTACCCAAGCCAACTCACTCCTCATACTTTCATATTTTGTTTTACTCAGATTTAAATCCTTGGTTTCAGAATGAACTAAGTTACTTTCAATATTTATATGAAATCTTTATTTTTGATAACTGTTCCCCACAAGGCTTTAACTACCAGATCTCCAATTAACCGTCCCTTAGAACACCATACTCGATCTAAAGCAGCCTGTTCCCTTGTTGATTCCTCAACCTCTTTCTTCAGAGAACTATCTCTTATACACTCCATGAATTCCTCCTTCAAATCTCCTAATATGGTCTGTCCGGTCTATACATAGATTAAAATTTCTGTATTATTCCAGTTACATGAACCTCTGACTATCTCACTTGTACCACGTCCTACAACACAGCTGCTCTTCAGAGACCTGTCAGCAACCCTTATCAATGTTTCCAGCCCACTACAGCTTCTCAGCTCCACCCAGATTGATACTCATTCTACACCACAATTTGCTGAGCCAAAACCCCTGTGGATTGATGTCATCTCTTACGAATAGGGCCACCACCACCACCCCTACCTCCTTTCCCTTCCTCCCTACGCTCCCTAAATGTCAAATAACTTGGAATACTTAGTTCCCATCTTTGGTTGCCCTGCAACAGAACATAGAACATAACAGCACAGTACAGGCCCTTCAGCCCATAATGTTGTGCCGACATTTTATCCTGCTTTAAGATCTATCTAACCCTTCCCTCTCACATAGCCCC
>JARFYF010000063.1:14392468-14402943 GCA_030265395.1 Rhina ancylostomus | reverse complement strand
CACCACTCTCTGTGGAAAAAAATCTTCCCCCACACACCTCCTTTGAACTTAAAACTTCTGGCCTTCCTTAATTGCTTCTAACATTTTTCCAACAATAGATGTTAGGCTAATCAGTCGATAGGTACCCACTTTTTGTCTCCTTCACTTTATTGACTAGGGGTGTCACATAGGCAGTTTTTCATTCCACTAACACTTCTCCAGTATCTAAGGATTTATGGAAGACGATAACTAATGCATCCATTATCTTGGTAGCCACGTCCTTTAGAATCCTTTAGGATGCAAACCATCTGGGCCAGAGGACTTAACAAGCTTTATTCCCAAAAGATTGATGAATACCGTTTTTATAGAATTGGTGATGGTATTTAATTCCTCCCAAGCAGCTGGTAGTATTAATGGGCTATTGCAGTATCTTCTACCATGAAGACCAACACAAAATACAGGTGGTCCCGGCTTGTGTTCCCAGAAAAGGGACCGTTTGCGATTTTCCATAAACAAAGCTGTGTCATCTGTGCAACCCTGAAAAAATGCAACTTGAGAAAAAAAACAAATCTTGTGTGGATTTACATTTTTCCCTCCACATAAATTCCACGAGTGTATTTTATTCTGTACCTCAAACTTTTGGGATGAGCTTCCTCTGGCAGCTCATTCCACATGCATACCACCCTTGGTGTAAAAAATTTGCCCCTCAATATCCCATTAAACGTTTCCCCTCTCACCTTAAACCTCTAGTTCTTGATTCCCCAACCCTGGGAAACAGACTGAGTGCATTCACCCTATTTATGCCCCTCATGATTTTATATACCTCTGCAAGATCATTTCTCAGTCTCCAACGCTCCAAGGAATAAATTCCTGCCTGTCCAACCTCTCCTTATAACTCAGTCCCACAAATGCTGGCAACATCCTTCTGAATATTTTCTGCACTCTTTCCAGTTTAATAACATCTTTCCTACAGCAGGGTGACAACGTAACACAATACTTCAAATACAGCGAACTGTACAACTGTACCATGACCTCCCAACTTTTAAACTCAGTGCCCTGACTGAAGGCCAGCATCCCAAATGCATTCTTCACCACCCTGTCTACCTTCGACTCCACTTTCAGGGAACCATATAGACATAGAAACATAGCAAAACTACAACACAATTCAGGTCCTTCAGCCCACAAAGCTGTGCAGGACATGTCCCTAACCTAGAATTACTTGTACTCCAGGGTCCCTCTGCTCTACAGCACTCCCCAGGCCCCTGCCGCTCACTGTGAAGCCCTAGCTGGATTTGACTTTCCAAAACGCAACACCTCGCATTTATCCAAATGTCTTTTGAGGTGATGCATTTTGGAAGGTCAAAGAAGTGCAGGAAATAGAAAGTAAATGATGGGGCCCTTGGGGGTGCTGCTGAACAGAAAGACCGAGGGTACAAGTTCATAGATCCCTGCAAGTATAGAGTTGGTAATGAAGGTATAAGAAGGAGCAGGGATGTCATGCTAGACCTTTATAAAACCCAGGAGCGTTGTGTGCAGTGCTGATTGCCACACTATAGGAAGGATGTGATGGCAGACAAGGTTCACCAGGATGTTTTATGGAGAGACTGGATAGGCTGAGTTGGTTTTCCCTGGAGCAGAGGAGGCTGAAGGGGAACCTGATAGAAGTATACAACATTTTGAGGGGGCAGATGGTAAGAATCCTTTTTTCCCTTGGTGGGGGTGTCTAAAACAAAAGAGGATGGGTAGAGGATGAGAGGTAGGAGGTTTAGTCGGGAAACCGATGGGGAAAGTTCGGTGCACGCTGACTGAGGAGGTGGTGGAGGCAGAGACCCTCACAACACTGAAGCAGCATCTGGACAAGCACCTGAATTGCCGAGGCAGGGAAGGTTATGGGCCAAATGTGGGAACGGGAAAGGCAACTACAATGCTCCACATGGATATGGTGGGCCAAAAGGCCTGTTTCTGTACTGTACCACAATGGTATACCTCCTGGGGGACCTTTTACTCCAGCCTGCCTCATTACCCGTCACCATTACTGGGTGGTGTCATGATGGATTGCTCTGGGAGCCTATCCCTAAACCATACTACGGATTCATTCTCCTGGCTCTCTTTCCCAACTTGATTAACACAGTTTACATAAAGGTTAACACACAAGATGCTGAAGATTTCTGAACAACCTATGAACATTAACTCATTATTCCTTTTTTCACTATTTATGTACGTTTGTAATTTATATATTTTATGCCTCTGCACAGTACGGCTGCTGCAAAACAACACATCTCACGTCATATGTCAGTGATAATACATCTGATTCTGAGGAACCCAGTGGGTCAGGCAGCATCCATGGAGGGAAATGGGCAGTCGACATTTCAACTGTCTATTCGAACACATCTGGATTGAAGGGTCTCAACCCAAAATGTCGACTGTCCATTTCCCTCCATGGATGTTGCCTGACCCGCTGACTTCCTCCCGCATTTTGTGTGTTGTTCTAGATTCCAGCATCTGCAGCCCCTTGTGTCTACATAACGATTACTCCCCCACAATTATTGCACTGTTGTTTTTACCCCCTTCCATTTGTTGTTGATTTACACCCAGTCCTGCTGTATGGCTACCCTCTGAGGGTCTATACATCACTCCAAAAGTGATTTCTTTCCCTTGCTGTATTTAACCTTCAACCAAATAGACTCAGTATCTACAAAGACGAGATTATACAGTCACAAAAGTGTGGAAACAGACCCTTCGGCCCAATTCATCCATGCCGACCACGGTGCCTTCCTGAGCCAGTCCTATTTGTCTGCATTTGGCCCATTTACCTCTAAACCTTTCCTATCCATGTACTTGTCCAAATGTAATTTAAACGTAATTGTACCTGCCTCAACTACTTCCTCTGGAAGCTCGTTACATCACCCACCACTTTGTGTGAGAAAAACTGGCCCCTCAGGTCTCCTTTAAATCTTTCCCCTCTCACCGTCAACCTTTGTCTTCCAGTTTTAGACTCCCCAACCCTTGGAAAAAGACTCCCCTATCCATGCCCCTCATGATTTTATAAACCTCTGTAAGGTCACCCCTCAGCCTCCTTCACTCCAGGAAAACAATCCCAGCTTATCCAGTCTCTCCTCATAACTCAAACCTTCCAGTCCTGGGAACATCCTTGTGAATAATTTCTGTACCCTTTTTAGCTTAATCACATCCTTTCTACAGTATGGTGACCAGAACAGCACACAATATTCCAGGTGTGGTCTCACTGTTGTCTGGTACAGCTGTAACAATTAGAGCCAGCTCTAATATTCAACGCCTTGGCCAATGAAGGCAAGTGTGTTGAATGCCTTCTCATCACCAGTGTCCCACTTTCAGGGAATCACCTATTTGTACCTTAGGTCTCTCTGCTCTACAGCAACTCTCGCAAATTTCTACAGGTGGAGAGCATTCTGACTGGTTGCATCACCGCCTGGTGTGGAGGCTCCAATGCACAGGATCGCAAGAGGTTGCAGAGGGTTGTAGACTCAGCCAGCTCCATCATGGGCACAACCCTCCCCACCATCAAGGGCATCTTCAAGAGGTGGTGCCTCAAGAAGGCAGCATCCGTCATTAAAGACCCTCACCATCCAGGACACGCCCTCTTCACGTTACTACTATCAGGGAGGGGGTACAGGAGCCTGAAGACCCACACTCAATGTTTCAGAAACAGCTTCTTCCCCTCCGCCATCAGATTTCTGAATGGTCCATGAACACTACCTCATGATTCCTGTTTTGCACTATTTATTTATTTTTGTAGCTTAAAGTTATTTTTATGTCTTGCACTGTACTGTTGCTGCAAAACAACAAATTTCATGACAGATGTCAGTGATAATACACCTGATTCTGATTTTCTGGTTACTATCACATTGCTGTTTGTTGGAATTCACAATGTGCAAATTTGCTGTGGTATTTCTGATTTTATGGCAACAAATATTGATCAAAAAATTTTGCTAGTTGCAGTGTGTTTTGGGGTGTCCTGAGATCATGGAAGGGAGAAGAGGAGTTTGAGTGAATTCTTATGCTGACTCTGTCTGTTCACCCTTGAAAAGAGGGAGCTGGGATAAAGCTCTCTCTCTACATGTACAAAGCACCTTAATGTCACATTGCACTGTAAACTATGAGCTTATAATCTTTGATACTTGATGGAAGGGGTCAAACAAATAAAGATCAAAAGTAAAGGTCACGGGCTACATGGCAACTACTAGCCTTTTATTACGAAAGTGGAGACTAACGTTCATCTAAGGAATAAAACTGGGAAAACCAATCTAATATGAAACAAAACTCAACATTTCACAACTACTTTGTCATTGTTAGTACACAAAAAAATATAGTTCAAAAGGGCCAACTGCTCAAATCGAGAGTCAGTACTAATAATGTTATCCATGTTACAGAAAAATACTTTTGCTCAAATTATGAATCTTGCATCAGTCACACATTGCACATAATAAAACAATTCAAGCTATGTTTGTTGGGGAATGCTGGCACCACCACAGCAATAATAAATGTTTAGCCAGATGCAACTAGGTTTTTATATTCTGGGTTACCAAAGCATTAAGGGATTGTTTATATATAAAACAAAATCACAAAAACGAGTATGTGCATCAGTGCCTTGTTCTACAGTTGCTATTTCATTTAAATTACAGTACATTATATAAATCACTCTACCATATTGCGGGTGGAGTTTTATGGCCACTTTTATGATTTCTACTTCACTGCACACAAATATCACATTCAGTTCTACAGTGAGGTCTTGATCCAACTCCAGAACATAGTCATTTAATATCACTAGCTTTGGCATTGTTAGCTGGGCATAACCACAGCCACCCATGAAGGAACGATATATACACTAATACTTTTCCCTTCCCAGAGCAGTCTACTGGTTTTATTGGTGGTTCGTTAAATGGCATTGCCTCGTTCAATGGCCCATCATTTACATGTTAGCCTTGACAACAGCTGTCAGCAGACAACTTAGCCACAGGGAGCATCACAATTATGTCCATCTGTCCACATCTGAGGTCAACATCTGTGCACTTTCAACAATAATTGCTAGATAGCAATCAGGAGCAGGAACTTTTCACCTCCCTAACCTGGGGCACTGAGCACAATTGTGGTGACTTGGAATCAGATAACTACTAGAATTGGGAACCTACACATCTACATGGCTCAGTGTCTCACTGGGTGAACTTGCTGAGCCACCAGGCAAGCTACTTTACAATAAATATCCACCACCAGTAAGCATCCAGCGACAATAAGTTAAGAATACATTTTACATAAAGTTGTCTGATCAGATTTAATACAGTTAGAACACAGAACACTACGGCACAGTGCAGGCCCTTCGGCCCACAATGTTGTGCTGACATTCTATCCTGCTTTAAGATCTATCTAACCCTTCCCTCCCACATAGCCCCCTATTTTTCTATCATTCATGTGGCTATCTAAGAGCCTCTTAAGTGTCCCTAACGTATCTGCCCCCATAACCTCTGCTGGCAGTATGTTCCACGCACCCACTACTCTGTGTGTAAAAAACTTACCCCTGACATCCCCCTTATACCATCCCCCAATCACCTTAAAATTATGTCCCCTTGTGTTAGCCATTGTCGCCCTGGGAAAAAGTCTCTGACTGTCCACTCGATCTATGCCTCTTATCATTTATCAAGTCACCTCTCATCCTCCTTCTCTCCAAAGAGTGCTTTGTGTGCTTTCTTTCCAAAATAATTTTATTCCACAAAGTAAGGTAAAAAAATTTACATCAAAATATTGTTCCTTCCCTCAAAGATGCACTCCAACCCTTGCAGTGCCCACCGGTTATGGGAGACCTACACTAGTTGGATACTAGGTTCTCTGTTTCCATGACATCTAGGCACATACCCACCTCCTGCCTTGGAAGAGGGATAGGCAGTCAGAATGGACAGACTTCTGATGCCCCATTGCCTGGAACTGTAGGTTCATAAATTTAAATTTATGACATCTAGGCACATACCCACCTCCTGCCTTGGAAGAGGGACAGGCAGTCAGAATGCACAGACTTCTGATGCCCCATTGCTTGGAACTGTAGGTGGTCATCTTAATCAGACCCAGGAGCAGTCTGATGAGTAGGTCCGTCAACCAGCCCGACCCTCTCTGCACCAAGTCTCAAAGATCAGGACCTTGAGACTGAAGTGCAACAAAAGCATGAGAAGCAGTCCCTTTAAGAGCCCAAACATAATCTACAATCTCTTGCCAACCATGTAGATGTGGAACACAACCTCCTCCAAGCCGCAGAACTGCAGGCAGCCTAGAAGTGAATCTATTTAAATAATAAAAGTTTTTTGTCTGTGTTGTAAGCTCTTTAATCCTGTTGATGCACTCCTTGTTGATTAAAACAATTCAGAGTGCTTCAAAGTCTTATAATTATAGCTGAAAAATTAACCTGTGTGAGATGATGTCCCTTAAAATGTCTAGGTTATGTTTCTCTGCAATTTCAGTGTGGCCATTCCTGCCTTATTTTCAGTGCACAAGTTCCAGGCTTATTTTCCAAAATGCAACCAGATCAGCTTCAAACTTAATCACAGAGAACAAACAAAGAAGCATTAGAGTCTGGAAACCTGAAACAGAACAAGCTCAGTACTGTTCAGTAATGGGTCAGGTAGTCCTTGTGACAATGGGACTTTAGGTGGCAATAACAAGAAATAAATCTCTGGAATTCTCTGACCCATTGAGTTGTGGAGGCTGGGTCATTAGAATAATTTAAAATCGAGGAGAATACATCAACAGGTACATGGATAGGAAAGGATTAGAGGCATATGGGCCAAATACAGGCAAATGGGACTAGCTATTAGATGGGCATCTTGCTCAGCATGGATGAGTTGGGCCGAAGGGCCTCTTTCCATGCTCTATTATACTATGACTCTCTGATATTGGTGAGATGAGATCTTAGGGGATCTGGCTCAGAGAAGGAGTTGAGACCTTGGGTGGATCAGCTGTGATCATATTGAGTGGTGTGGTGAGCGTGAAGGTCCAGGTTGCCTGTTCCTGCTTCTGTTTTCTTGAGTTCCTGTGAATAAAAGGATTGTTTTAAAATTCCTTCTTAAGCTTCAGACATTGCTAGGATTGATTGCCGACACGTAATTGCCCTTAGCTAGAAGGTGGTGAGTTGCCCTTTGAAGAATTGCACTCATCTGGTGAAGGTAATACCACAATTAGGCAGTCAGTCCCAGATGTTGGTCTAGTGTCAATGAAAGAAAGACATTGTAGTTCTGAGTCTTGATCCCATGTGACTTGGAGGGGAATCTGGTGTTTCCGTGCATTTGGTACATAGGGAATAGAGGCTCCTGAGATGTTGTTAAGTCTTGGTGAATTGCTACAGTACATCCTATAGGTATTACACACCCAGCCACACCACATTTAGTAGTGGACAGAGTGAATGTTAGGGGTTAGAAATTGTGTCAATCAAACAGTCTGTTTTGTGCTTAATGGCAAATATGCTGCTTGACTGATAGTGCAACTTCACTTGTGGATAGCATTTCAGCACACCTCTAACGTGCCTTGAAGATGCTAGAGAGGTTTTCAGGAGTCAGGAAGTTAGACATTCATAGCAGAATTGCCAACCTCTGGTAATCGCAGAGTCTGTGGGCACCTTGGGATCTTCATGTAAGAGGATTCTTCATGTGAGTGATGCTGTTAAACGTACTGGGGAGGCAAATGGCTTATCTGGGGTGACTATTACTTACCCTGTTAGCCCAGGCTTGAGTGTTATCCAGATGCTGCCATGTGCTGACACGTTCTGCTTAGTTTTCTGAGGGTTGCAAATGGAACTGAACATTGTGCGGTCTTTGTGAAACATTCCCACACTGACCTTTTGAATAAGAGCAGGTCACTGAATCTGGTAGGGCTGAGGGTGCTGTCTTGAGCAACTCCTGCAGGGAAGCCCTGAGGCTGAGCTGATTGGCCTCTTTCTTGTGATCGCTTGTGCATTCCAACATACAGACAATATTGAACTTCTTGCTGTTTCATTGTTCCAGGTATGGTGGGATTTCTATCGGAGGAAAACTTCCAGGCTTACCCCTGAACCATAAACAGATAAAGAGCTTTTTCACTCAGTTGGGCAGCATGCTGAATATCACTGGGGTAGGCTGCATAAGCATTCGTTTGCTACCATTGCAAAGTAGTTTTGCTTTCACCTAATTCAGTGGTTTTATTGTGTTACACTTTACGTGATGTAGTTTACCTAAGTGAGGAAGTTGTAACTGAACAATACTCTTATTTTAGTCAGTTTCATTGCAAGACAAATCAAAAACTAATCCATTACTATTTCCCTGGGCCTGAATGTTTCTCTATTTATCCAATTCTCCCTTTGACAAATGAAGTTGTCACGACTCAACACTTCACTACAGCTAACTATTCACACTCTGCCATCCCCAGGAAGAGAAATACTCTGGTTAATGAAACAATAAAGGAAAATTAAGTAAAAGGAACCCAATGGGTTCTTAATGTTTCATAGTGTAGTTGTCAGACAATCTTCCATCTGGGTTTAGGCATTACCAGATGCCTAGCTCAGTCCTGGATTAACTAATGCAACAGAGAAGCCAACCTGACTCGTCCTTTCCATTCCAGAGACTCTGAATGAATGAAATGACCATGCCACATTATCAAAGAAAGTTGAAAACAAAATCATGAACTTTTATTAGCATATTTATTAATTAGCATATGGTACACAACAAGTAGCATTTTAGTACTAAAAGTTAGAAGTAAACAAGGTACTTTGGCAGATGTAACTAGCTGATGGAATGAATAAATTCAATGGAGGTATTGGTATTAGTATCGGTATTGGTTGTGGCATCACTTGGTTTTAACATCACCAAGAGCACAATAGTTGTCAATGTTAGTTGACTGTTAGGCCTTTTGTAAGGCTGATTGAGTTGACAGTTCTGAATACCAAGTCTAAGGAGTCTACTATTTGTTGATGATCACATAGTTTTAACAATGGAGTTCTTTGATCCTCCAAGACTCATCTTGTAGGCCACCTGAGCTTATTTTCCCCTCTTACCTTCTCTGGTGAAGTGTTGTTGCTGCAAATGATGTAAATGTGCTGAATTCCCATCCAAAGATGTGGCATTCGGTGTCTCCTGGATTGTCTGTCCTTGGGGGTGGATCCAGCTCATAGTTGATCTACAGCTGGTCAAAATTCCATTCTCAGGGTAATGTATCACTGCTGTGCAGGGTGTAAAGGTTTGTCACACACATACAGCTGAATGCTGATTACCTCCAAATGAAGAGAAAAAAACGAAGACAATTCACTGCTGAATAAGTTTATAGACATGGTCAAACAGCAAGGCCATCTTGCAGCAGTCAGTGAATAATTTAATTCCACGTGTTCATTGCTCCCTCTAGTGATACAAAAAATACTGCTTCTTCCATCCAATTCTTTTTGCAACGTTCATGTAGAATTCTTGGTTGTATTGTTTAATTCTTTTTTTTGCACTAGGGTAATAATGCTCAGATGGTGTTTAGTGATCTGAATGATTTCCTTAAGTATTTGGAGACTGAAGAAAATATTAAGGTGAGTCATGGATTCTAATAAAAAGACCACAAAATTCTCTTTGTTGTGCTCATAGTTTGGGCACTGTGGCAATAGTTTGCTTTGACTGTTCTGTGTAATGTGTGCACACCGATCTGTAGTATGACTCATACTGTTCACCATATGGGAATAAAATCAACTGGGTACCACACGAATCTGATGTAAAACTGTACTCGACATCAAAACATCTGCCCTCTTTTAGGATTTCGCTGATAAATTGAAACCACAAAACTGATGCTTGGTTTACTGCCAAGAGGTCTGCCTCCCAATGTTAACATATGGATGTAACAATCTGTTCCAGGTGTGGTTCAATAACAAAGGCTGGCACGCCATGGTTGCCTTCACGAACGTGGCCAACAATGCAATTCTTCGGGCAAACCTTCCCAAGCAGCATCATGCAGAGGACTATGGCATTACTGTCATTAATCATCCGCTCAACCTCACAAAGGAGCAACTTTCAGAAGTCACTGTGTAAGTCGGTGAGAGCTGAGGTCACATTTATTGGACAACATATGACCAAAGATGTTAGTCACAGGAGTGGGCCACTGACCCCCTTGAGCCTGCTCTGCTATTCCATAGGTTCATGGATGATCTGATTATAACCTCAACTCCATGATCTTGCCAACCCCCAGTAAAGTTACACTTCCTTGCTTATCAAGAATCTGCTTAAAAAATATTGAAAGACACTACTTCCACCATAATTTGTTCTCCAAACACTCACGACCTTCTGAGAGAAAATAAATTTTCTTCATCTGCATTTTAAATGGTTGACACCTTATTTTTAAACAGTATCAATATTTAATGCTTGCAACCATTTAGTGGTTTTGATATTTGGAAAGTAACCTCTGAAAGCATTAACAATACAACAATCAACTCTTTGATTCTCTCTCCCTGTTGTAACTGTGTCAGGTTTACTGATGTT
>JARFYF010000063.1:13980139-13991653 GCA_030265395.1 Rhina ancylostomus | reverse complement strand
GGCCCTTGCACTTTGTTTATCTGTGCTTCACTTTCTCTGTAGCTGCAAAACTATATTCTGCATACTGTTTTTCTTTTCACTACTTTGATGTACTTATGTATGGCATGATCTGCCTGCACAGCACACAAACAAAAGCTTTTCACTGTATCTCAGTACAGATGAAATCCAAAGTCTTGAATTTCTGTGTTATGAACCTTTGTTCCCCTCTTGATTTTACCTCAGCTTTTATCAGAACTTCCACCAACACCCTCAGCTCTCCAATTCCATTATTCATCACGTGAAGTATCCTGGAATATTTAATTCCCAACCTTGCTCACTCTGCAATCGGGTCTCTCAGTGACTATTAGATCAAATCACTTGAATTCTACTTCTAGTATTATTTTATCTCTTTTCATCTTTATGCATTTAGATATAGTGTTTTCAACTTCTATTTTTGTTCCCATTTCTCTGACACCACCTTAGTCACTAAAGCTTTAGTTCCTTTGTTAAGATCTTTTTCCTTGACTTTATTTTCAGCCATATCACTATGCTAGTCTACAACCTTTACTGCTTTTGAATTCACATTCAAGTCACCACACCATCTTCATTTGTTTCAAAACCTATCTGCCAATAAATCCACCAGGACACTAGTCAATAGCCCAGTTTCTTGCCACAATCAACAAGAAAAATGAAAAAACAATTAGTTTGGTCTACACTATATTAAGATTAATATAAACACTTACCGTTTTTCTTTCCATTTTCAAATCATGAGTATATCTAACAAGCTCTCCATAGACTCTGTGGCCTATTTCTTCGGCAACAACTTCACGTTGACCTGCATAGTCATTAAGTTCATTGAGAACTTGGAAGAAGGAATGACAATAGGAAAACCTGAAGCAAAATGACTAGAATTAGTACATCTAGAAGCATTATCAAGTGTCTCTTTCGGCTATACAAAGCTGTACCTGTCCAAAAGCCTTTTAAATGTTGTAACTGCCCCTACCATCTCTGCATCCTAAGTAATTTGTTTTCAGTCAGATAGTCAATGTTGAACAAAAGAATAAAGCACACAACCTGAATTGACACCAAAGTACCAAAGGAATACTGGCACCATTCTAACAAAGAAGGTGAAACCGTCATGGTTTCCACCCAATGTTTATTTGATAATCAATTAAAAAAAAGAAAAAATGTTGGAAGTATTCAGTGAGTCAGGCAAAATAAACAGAATTACTAAAAAACTCTATCTTATCATCTCATATGGAAATTTGCCTGCTAGATCTGATACATCAAACAGCTAATTTACTCCCAATGTATATAACTGGTTGCAGACTTCAAGGTTGCCTGAAAACTGAAAGGTGCAATTTAAATGGTCCTTGTTGCAGCTTAATTTACGATAAGTTAACCAAAGTAGATCAGTTAGTAAAGAAGGCATACAGCATACCTACCTTCAAAGGTTGGGGTAGTGGATATAAAAGTTGGGAAGTCGTATTACAACTGTATAAAATTTTGACTGGAGAATTGTATGCAGTTCTGATTGCTACATTACAGGAAGAATACAGAGGCTTTGGAAAGTGTGCACAGGAGGATCACCAGGATGTTGCCTGGATTAGCAACTATTAGCTATAAGGTTGGACAAACTTGCGATGTTTTGTCTGGAGCATCAGAGGCTGAGGGGCAACCTGACAGAAGTATATGAAATTATGAGAGGCATAGATAGGTTTGACAGTCAAGGTCTTTGTCCTCGGGTTGAAATATCAAAGACACAGAGCATTAGGTTTAAGGTGAGAGGGGGAAAGCTTAAAGGAGACTTGCGAGGCAAGTTTTTTTTTGTTATTAACACAGAGAGTGGCAGGTGGCTGGAATACACTGCAAGGGGAGGTAGTGGAAGCAAATATGCTAGCAACATTTAAGAGGCATTTAGACAGGCACATGAACAGGCAGGGAACAGGGTATAGATCATGTGCAGGCAGATGGGATTAGTTTAATTTGGCATCATGCTTGGCAGACATCATGGCCAAAGGGCCTGTTTCTGAGCTGTACTGTCCTACATTCTACGTTAGTTACTTGCATATAAATTAAGACCATTTCATCATGGGCAAAAATATACAATAAAACACCAATGTCTATTAAAATTGAGAGCTATTAAAGTTCTGTTTCTTTTCCAGATTTACTTTGCTTAGTGAATTGTAGCTTTTTAAAAATGATTCAGGTTTTTCCATGTTGGTGTGTATATTCACATATTTACATTCAAGGCAGTTTCTACATTCACCTTTCTGGGTAATTTCAATGGATCTCTGTATTAATTGACATCTTCTGTAATCAAGCAGTTACACAGCTGCCTAACTAGTTCATTCAAAACATTTTCTTCTGTTTGAGGTCTGCAAGACAAAGTCTGTGTCCATATGGACAAACGTATTTTATAAAGAGCTACATTGTGCTGAAGACAGTCCTCCACCCAGAATCACCATCTCAGTACCTGCCTAGCCCCCTTACCAAGACTGAACGTGGACGGCTAATCTGATGCTCTCTGCACTCAGGAGTCAGGGGCATCAGAGCAGTGAGGAAGTTCCAGGTGACGTGCGCTGCTGTAACCCTGCTCTACTAGTTTTGCATCCGTCAAAAGCTTTGTCAAGGAGCTTTGTGCCCCAGCAAATCCTAGAAGTATTTCTTTTAAATATAGCTTTTTAATGTCTTCAATATTCAGGGCCATTTAACATTACTTACATCCCAGTTTTTAAAAATAGAAACTTGACGTTTATTAGAACTATATCTACAAATCAATACAAATACTATAATGTAAACTAATTTAAAAATATATGCCTTTCCAATCCTACAGGATAAAAATTCTCACTAAAATTAATGAGACCTCCAATCCCATGCCAGTCTGACCAGTGTAGGACAGGAGATTGGTTCGGCACAACATTGTGGGCCAAAGGGCCTATTCCTGTGCTGTGCTGTTCTATGAATGGATTGGTTCTGAAGAAAGGTTGAATAGGGGCAACACACAAAATGCTGGTGAAACTCAGCAGGTCAAGCAGCATCTATGGAGGGAAATGGACAGTTGACGTTTTGAGTCAAGACCCTTCTTTAGGACCAAATAGATTGAATAGGCTAGGCTTGTATCTGCTGGAGTTTAGAGCAAGAGGGGAGAAATGAAACATAAGATCCCTCACATGGAAGTACAAACAGGATGTTTCCTCAGTACAATGGTACTTTGCTCAATGAACAGCATGCCTCCCCAGGAATAAGAGTACTTATGTAATCAGTGCTAAAGGGGGTCATTACATTGAGACATGTATTACTGCCAGCACAGCTAGGCTGGGAACCTACCATGGAAACCTGCCCTCCCAATTGCTGCATGCTGTTCTGCTGGGAATCTGTTGCACATCCAGCAATAAATCACCCTATAGCATAGTGTGAAGCATTTACCTGCGAGGCCTGTTGTTGGAGGACTGAAGCAGCCTCCTTGTACTGAGATATGTGGCTACACTCTGGCCAATATGCAGATTGTCCAAAGATTTCTTTATAGTAACAGACTCAATGATGGTCACTGACTCTTCATTTTGCCTCCACTGAGGAATCTCTGCATTGTGTCAGTCTATGCAGTCAAAGGAGGGGGAAGACAGAAGCTTTCATCACAGGTGTGGTGAGATGACGATGGGGAATGAGCATCTGGGAGGCCTGTCTATACATGGAGCAGTTTCTGCCAGTCCCCAATAATATCCCACTCTCATAATGCCGGCCAGGATGTAGTCCATTTCATTAGCAGCCTCACAAAGCCATGGAGCAATTCATGGCTTTGTGAGGACGCTCCATTTCCCCCAAAGCAGTGCACTGCAACAATGGGGATGGGAATCATATTGGGTTCCCAGCACGGCAGCACCCAGCCCAAGCAGACTTTCTTTTTGAAAAAATACTGGGGTATACACCTGTGAGTGTTTGAACTGGAGGGAGGACCAAGGGCACTCTTAATGATAGCTAGTACAACGCCCGCTTGTTGCATTTGAAGTGTCTATCCAAGAATTGTATAATTATCTGTACTGATTCAACTTGTGTTGATTTTAATTATGAAGTACGGATATGCTATTTGCTTTCTTTCCCCTTTTAGATTGGTAAATACTTTTTCAGTTAAACAATTCCATTTCACACAGTTTTAATCTAATTTAAAAGGACTTTCAAGCATTGCCCTGGAATATCATGTTAAGACAGGCCAGAGGCCCCTGGATCAAATCCCATTCTGTCTGCAGTTATGAATGCCAACCAGAATTTCAAAAACTGGAGCAGCAATTGGTTAGGGTGGCCCTTAAGTGAACTGAGTTTGAACAGCCAGGGTTCTCTTTAATAGCTGCCACTTTTTTGGAAAGTGCAGTACGAGCAGCAGTAAAACAGGATGAGGCTGACACTCATTCCTGAAGTACACTGTCACAGAGATAAGGTATAGAAAGACTATAACTATAACCCAACAACAATCAACAGCTTTGTATGGGAGAAGAAAATTGAAGGTAAAAATAAGACAATTTATGCAACATTACTAAATATAACTACTCTAATTTTCAAAGCAGTCGTGGATCATCCATTATGGAACTATAGGCCCATGAGCTTGAATAATAAAATAATAAAATGACTATCAGTACAAACAATGCTTAAAAGTAGTACTTTCCTCCATTTTTTATTCCATTGCTCATCTACTATAAAAATGTGAGTGCATTTGCTTGGCACTTCTACCACAATCACCGAAGAAACAAAGGGGGCCTGTATGTTGTCCTTCAAACTTTTTTTTAAATGTATTCTAGTTCATTTAATCACACCTTAAACCTGTTTTTATCATGATCTACCTGGGTTCTTCATCTTTGCTGGAACGTTTTGGTCCATATTTCTTAACAAGGTTCCTGTACACAAAATAAATAAAATATCTATTATTAGTATGTGCTTCATTTTCTTCAGAACACCTGATAATGAATAGGTGACAAATCTCTTTTTTTATTTAAATGGTAGCTGCACAAGATTTGCAAATATGTCATGCATTATTTTGCTCACTTTTAATCCAATTTTCAGATAATTTTAGTGTTTGACAACTAAAGCATGTATCCAGTGTTCACTTGTTGTGTCCAAGATCACTGTGCATAGAAAATCTCAGGCTCTCTCAGTGAGACCAATATATATGTGATGGCCTTTTATGGTCATAATTGTGTAAAGATTAGCTCTGGCAGTAAAGTGTATATTGCACAGGGGTTAAACTATTTGTCCTTCCTTCAAATCAAAAAACACCTGTGCCATTATAATTTGTTGGAAGAACTGAAAGAACATCTAGTCAATAGTGTAGTCCCTTCACTACTGAGATTTATGGACCGAAAAAAAACAGAAAAGCCAGACGGAGGAGGAAAAATTAAAGTTAAGGGAAGAGGGGAAAAAGACTGGAGAACAGAGGAAAAGACAAGGTAAAAGAAAAAAAATTCAAACTCCTGAAATGTGATTTAAAAAAAACAAGAGAGTTAATAAACCGATAAGATTGACGGCTCAAACTGTTCATTTTCTGGGCAAGAGAGTGATAGACTGGTAAGGCATTAAAAATTATCAAATCTTTAAAAGGAGACTTACACTCTTGATTATTGTGAGCTTAAGGATTAACATAAAAATTAATTACATTTCTAAAACTGAAAGAAAGGCAAGGGGTTGTTTATGTGAAGTGCCATTGATCAAACAAGTTTAATACTTGCAACTCCTGATCTCTTGCATTGCTAGCCAACTTGCACATTAATATATCATTAATCTGACACTATTTTCAACCTTGATGTGGCACAATATCATGTTTTTATTCCATAATTCACAATTTTTTGTATATTGATCATTACAGAAATGTGGCAATGAAAATAGCCCTCAAATCATTGAGCATTTGATCAATTCCACCATGCATTTGGTTTGAATCAATTTTCAGGACTTGAATACATGGCATCCTTCTGCAGCACCTTTATCTTTCTCTACAAAATTTAATATCCTTTTCACACATTTGAATTCAAGTGGTTTCTCTTATGCACCAACAAAAACAAAGCCCAATTCAAATGCATAACTTTGCATTTACAGGCACAAACTATTCTGTAACTAGGCAACTGTCACTTCCCAGAACCAATGCAACTTTGGAAATCTCCATTTCTGTTCTCTTCACTTCTCAAATCGTTACTGCATAGCAAACTGCTGAGAAACATTTTTTTAATGTCTCTAAATAATTTAAACCAATACCAATTACATCAAAGATATAATGTCGTCTCTTCTCCATACCTTTTATGTTCTGGGCTGATATATAAAAACCTGCATCCAGTTTTATAAATTAACAAAGAGGACTATGTCAGGTGACCATACTTTACACTATTGACCATTCTATTGATGGAGTAGGCCTAGGTTTTCTGTTTGAGCTGCAGTGGAGCTCAGGGGGGTTGAATTATCTATCAGGCATTAAAAGTTTATTACTATAGTGTTTAATGTGAAACCACACAAATTTTTCCTCACTGAGAAGAAAGCACTGATTAAATGCTAATGATGATCTTCAGGAGGGACTCAACAGCTAAACCACAGCAAGATCTTAAATCAAGTATGCCCAAGTGCAAATACAATTCTCTTTTCATAGCCTTTCTACAAAGACACCACTTTAGATGTTTCATGAAAACTCTACTGCACTCATCTCTTTGCAATCTCATCTGTTGTTCCATTGACTTTTCTCCCCCATCACAATTAACTTTGCCACCATAATACAGCACCTTTATCCATGTTTCCATCTATATAAACCTAAAACAAAGGCTCATCTTCAAATCTCCCTTCCAAAATGGCTATAATCTTTTAGCTGACTTCCAATGCCATCATTCCACGTAACATCACCACATGAATTAAACTGACTCTCTGACCCCAATTTAAAATTCACATTCTTGTATTTCAATCCTTCTTGGATTCCACCAGTACTCCGACCTCCCAAACTCTGACTTCCTATGCCAAGGGTTGTTGCAATAAACACTTCTTCCTATACTGAACAACTGGAGACCAAGTCTTCAACCACCTATATTTCATGCTCTGGAATTCCCTCCAGAAACTATGCCTCTGCCTTTCTTCCAATATAAACTTTGTTAAATATCCCACATCTCCTCTTTCCCCTATACTACACTCCTTTAGCCTAGGTTTCTGTGAATAATAATTGTTGTAATTCCATAATAATTGTTGTCTAAATGCAAGCTGTTGCTTCTGACAGAACTGACCATTGATTCATTCTATCTTGTGTCAACCCTGGCACTAATGTTGCAAGTATCTTTTCATGTGAAGTTGAATATCTCCAGCTATTGTCTGATCATATGCAATTAGAAGGGCAGTAATAGGTCATTCATCTCCTCAAGCCTGCTCCACCACTTAACCAGATCACAATGGCTCTGTTTGCAACATCAGCCTATCATTCCTATCTACCCTTGGCAATCTTTTACCCCTTGCTTATCAAGTATTTAGCAACCTCTGCCTTAATTCAAATCTTCTGCTCCCACCACCCTTTGAGGAAGAGTTTCAAGAACTCTCAATCTCTGAGGGAAAAATATTTCACCGCATCTCTCTCTTAAATGGGTGACCCCTTTAGATAAAAAAAGTCATCTTTAGGTTCTCCCTTTATATCCGCACTGACAAGACTCGAAGATCCAAATGTTTCAATCAAATCAGCTCTAATGTTTTTAAATTCCAGCCTATCCCACCTTTCCACATAAGAAAACCTGCCCATTGTCAATAGTCTAGTAAATGTTCTCTGAACTGCTTCAACACATTAGCATTCTTCCTCAAATAAAGAGACCATTACTTTTCATTGCAGTCCAGATGTGATCATACCAATCCCTACGTAAATGAAACAGAACCTACCTACTTTTGTATTCAATTTCCCTTGCATTTCACATATTGTAATTTTTCCTAATTACTTGTAATACCTACATACCAACCTTTAATGAATCATACACAAGGGCACTCAGATCCCTCTGGCGTTCACCTCATCTTATTTAGTTAAAGATTTTGATTTATTTACTGAGATGCAAATTATAACACAAGTTTAATTATGATCTAAAGGATGTTAATCATTATGGATATTTTTCATCTGTAAATGAATTTCTGTACACATAATAGAGATTTTTTAATATCTATTTTAAACCCATCATGTCGACTCCATAATAAGTAACTGCTTAAAATTTCAAAGCAGCCACTACGTCTTTTCATGATATCAAACAGTCTTTCTCAGCAAGAAAGCTAGTGTGCAAGGTAATATAAGAAAACAAAACATACAACATCAAACCTGAAACCTGTTAGCTATGGTAGAATGGCAACCAAGGGAAATATTTAAAAAACATCAAATCATTCAAAAAATCCCAACTGTGATTTTACTCATTTTAAACAAGCAGCTCATTATTGTGTACGTGGACGACATGGTCGGTCTTACAGCAAATTGTCTCCAAATTCACTTCGGCTATCCAGAGTGACTGCCACATAAAAAGAATCAATTACATTAAGTTACTTAGAACAGCAGAATCAATATCTAAGTTAATCTTCACTAAATATTCAAGCATTCTTCAATAAAGATTCCTTCTTAGCTGGTATTCTTTTTAAAAATGTTTTTAAAACTCCACATGGAAAATTATACAAAGAAAATACTCAAAATCCAAATATTAAATCTGCCAATACAGAGAAACCTGGAGAAAAGCAAAATACTAAAATTCAAGTGCTATGAAAAAGTTACTTTCAAAATATTTTGGCCTACACAGCTAAGAATACATACAGCACAGGAAGAGACCCTTCAGCCCACCATGTCTGTGCTGATCATGGTGCCAATCTAACTAATCCTATCTGCCTGCACGTGGTCTGTATCTTTCTCCACCTATATCTGCAACTGATCTATATCCCGCTGTATCCTTTGACAACCTTCCTTACTATCCACAACACTACCAATTTTCGTGTCATTTACAAAATTGCTAATCAGACCACCTACATTTCATTCAGATCATAATTTTGTAGATGACACGAAAATTGGTGGTGGTGTGGATAGTAAGGAAGGTTGTCAAAGGATACAGCAAGATATAGATCAGTTGCAGATATAGGCGGAGGTCCCAGCACTGATCCTTGCGGAACTCCTTGAGTGACTGGCCTCCAGTCAGAGAAACACCCTTCCATGACTACCTCCATCATCTAGGATCAACCCAATTTTGTATCCAACTCACCATGGATTCCATGCGACTTAATCTTCTGGACCAGCCTAGCATGAGGGACCTTGCTGAAAGCTTTACTAAAGTCCATGTCAACAACATCCACTGCACTACCCTCTTCAATCATCTTCATCACTTCCTCAAAAAAACACTCATTCAAATATGTGAGAAAGGACCTCTACCACACAAATCCATGCTGATTTTCCCTAATAAGTCCACCCTTTTCCAAATGCGAGTAAATCTTCTCCAACAATTTCCCTACCACCTATAATTTCCTGGTTTGTCTTTTTTGCCTTTCTTAAACAAAGAAACAACTTTAGCTATTCTCCAGTCTCCTTGGACCTCACCTGTGGCTAAAGAGGATGCAAAAAAAATCTAGCTCAAGGCCCTGACAATCTCCTCCCTTGCTTCCCTCACTATCCCCAGATAGATTCCATCAGGTCCAGGGACTTACTCAACTTAATATTATTCAAGCGTCTCAACACCTCTCCCTACTTAATATTGACATGTCCTTGACTATCAACGTACCCTCCTCTCTGATCTCCCCATCATCCATATCCTCCTCCTTGGTGAGCACCAATGCAAAGTACTCATGTAGGACCTTGCTCACTTTCTCTGGCTCCAGGCATAGATTCCCTCCTTTCTCCTTGAATGGATCTACCCCAACTACTCTCTTACTTTTAATGTACGTATAAAATGCCTTGGGATGATCCTACAAGCCAAGGACATTTCATAGCCCCTTTTAGCCCTCCTAATTCCTTGTTTAAGTTCTTTCCTACTTTTTTTTTAATATATTCCTCAAGGGCCTTGTCTGATTTCAGCATCTTAAACTTTAGATATGCTTTCTTTTCCTTTTTTGACTAAACTTAAAATATCTTGTATCATCCAAGGTTCTCAAACTTTGTCATCCTTATCTTTCATCTTCGCAGGAACTTGCTGGTCCTAAACTTTAACCAGCTGGCCCTTAAAGGACTCCCACATGTCGTATGTACCCCAAAACAGCTGCTCCCAACCTACTCTCCCCAGTTCCTGCTTAACACAGTTGTAATTAGCCTTACCACAATTCAGCAACGTCACCAAAAGAGCTTTCTGGATGCACCCAAGTTCTTCTCCATCCAAGCCCCAGCACAAAGAGAGTCCCAGCCATTATTTGGGAAGTTAAAATCACCCATTACAATGACCCTGTTATTGTAACGTCTTTCTACAATCTGCCTGATTGTCCATTCCTCTATCTCCCACTGATTATTGGGAAGCCCATCATAGTGATTGCACCTTTCTCATTTCCTCCAAGATGTCCCAAGTTCAGCTGTGACATTCTCCCTGATTGGTAATGGAACCCTCCCATTTCTTTTACATCCTTCCCTATCATGTCTGAAACTGTTAAACCCTGGAACACTGAGCTGCCAGTCCTACCCCTCTCAACCGAGTTTCTGCAATGGCTACAACACAGTTTTGACAAAATAGATTGGTCTGTAAGCACACCATCTTACCTTAATTGTTTTGCATAGCTTTGCTCTATGTCAAGTCTCTCTTTAACAAACTTAGTATATTTTTCCAAGAAGTCAATACCCCATTGTGTGTGTTTCTCTATATTGTCAAATTGATCCTAAAAGAAAAACAAGAGAATATTAGTCACTACATTGTGGTCAGCTCCAAACATGAACTTTATTGTAGTGGGTCAAACCATACATTCAGATTTTGAACATCCAAAACAGATAATGTGGGGGGAAAAAAACAAGTTTACTTTCATGCGTTCTGATTTATAAGCATTGACAATAACTTAAAATATGGTCTCTTCCAAAATGCAACAAAAAACTTGTAGCCCACTTTTGCTCTATCCAGGTAACTGAATGATGGACAGGAATGGAAAAGACATAGCACTGCTGATATTAAATTTCTACTAAAAATTGGATTCAATGTGCTACTTATAGAAAAATTAAAAGGAAAATAAGGTTTTGAGCACTAATCTATTCTTGACATAAAGTACCCTTCAAAATATTATGCTTTGTTGCATCACTTTGCAGTGAGTTATTAAGTGCCATACTAATTATTATTACATAGCACTATGATGCTGGAGGAATTCAGCAGGCCAGGCAGCATCAGTGGGGAAAAGCTGGCAGTCAACATTTCAGATCAGGACCCTTCCCCAGGACTGAAGATAGGAAAGGGGAAAAGCAGAGCAGTGATAGGTGGACAAAAGAGGGGAGGTAGAGTGGGCACAAGGTGATGATAGGTAGATGCAAGTAAGAGATAGTGATAGGCAGGTGCAGGAGAGGAAGAGAGAGCAGATCCACCGGGGAATGGGTCAAAGGTGAGGGAAAAAAGGGTA
>JARFYF010000063.1:13753193-13763520 GCA_030265395.1 Rhina ancylostomus | reverse complement strand
CACTACCTTCCCTTTTATTCCATGGTCTACTGTCCACTCCTACCAGATTCCTCCCTTTGCCTCTTCTACCTATCATCTCTTGGCTTCTGCATCACTCTCTTTCATCCCCCACCCACTTGCCTTTCCCCCGTTTCTCCTGGACTGGTCTGTCACCTGCCAGCTTGTGCTCCTCCCCCTCTCCCAACCTCCTCCTTCTGGCTTCTGCCCTTTTCCTTTCCAGTCCTGATGAGGGTCTTGACCCAAAGCTTCGACTGTTTATTTCCCTCCATAGATGCTACCTCACCTGCTGAGTTCCTTCAGCATTTTGTGTGTGCTGCTCGAGTCACATGGAGGCCAGATGGAAAGGATGACCAATTTCCTCCACAAAGTGACATTAGTGAACCAGATAGTTTTTACAACAGTTCAGTAGTTTTGGTTTCCTGTGTGCTAATTTACATACGAGCACAAAGGTTCCCTCCAAATTTTGCTAATTGTGCATCATTCTGAAAATTCAATTTTGCTCTTCATTCTACCAAACAAGTAACCTCCCACTTACCCAATACCCCATTCATAATGTCTGATCTTAATTATTATTTTGGAATGCTAGTGCTGTCTCTTGATTAAATGCTGGCCCCACATTCCTACCTGGGTGGACAACTTTGCCACCCTGCCTTACAATTATTGTGGTTAGAATAACACATTTTCTGGCATGATTGTTTTGTTCCTTTAAATTGATTAGTGGGAAACTGGAAGATTGGGAAAACTTTAAAAAGCAATAGAGAGCCACTAAGCAAGCAATAAGGGAAGATACTTTATGAAAGTAAACTAGCACAAAATACAACAGATAATAAAAGATTTTATATAACATGGGAAAGAGTGGCTAAAGTAAATGTAGGTCCCTTGGAAAATGAGAAGGGGAATTAATATTAGGTAATGTGGAAATGGCTGAAGCCTTGAACATTAATTTTGTGTTGGTCTTCATGGTGGAGGACATGTCAAACGTGCCAAAAACAGATGTTATGGGTACAATGGGAGGTGAGGACCTCAATACAATTGCTGTCACTAAAGAGGTATTGATGTGCAAACTAGTGGGCCTAAAGGTAGACAAGTCTCCTGGCCCTCATGAGATCCATCCCAGGGTACAGAAAGAAATGGTGGAAGTTCTAGTAGAGGTGTTTGTGATCATTTACCAAAATTCTCTGGGCAGGTCCTGGCAGATTGGAAGACAGCAAATGTCACATCACAGTTTTTTTAAAAAAGGGATGTAGGCAAAAGGCAGGTAACTATGCACAAGTTAACTTAACATCTGTAGTTAGGAAAATGCTTGAAGCTATCCTTAAGGAAGGAAAAAGCGAGACATCAGGTTTGGAGTGGTTCCATCAGGCAGACATGGCATGGATTCAGTAAGGACAGGTCCTGTTCGACAAACTTACTGGAGTTCCTTGAGGATATAATGAGTACAGTGGATAGAGGGGAACAGGTGGATGTTGTATACTTGGATTTCCAGAAGGTGTTTGATAAGGATGCACTGATTTGGGGGTAATGTCTTAGCATGGATAGAGGATTGGTTAACTAACAGAAGGCAGAGAGTTGGGATAAATGAGTGTTTCTCTGGTTGGCAAACAGTGGTGAGCGGGCTGCCGCAGGGTTCAGTGCTGGGCCTAGAACTGTTCACAATGTACATTAACGATTTGGAAGAGGGGACCGAGTGTACTGCATCTAAGTTTGCTGATGACACTAAATTAAGTGGAAAAGCAAATTGTACAGAGGATGTGGAGAGTCTGCAGAGAGATATAGATAGGCTGAGTGAGTGGGCAAGGGTCTGGCAGATGGAGCGCAATGTTGGTAAACATGAGGTCATCCACTTTGGAAGGAAAAATAGAGGATCAGATTATTATTTGAATGGTAAAAGATTGCAGCCTGCTGTTGTGCAGAGGGACTTGGGAGTGCCTGTGCATGAATCGCAGAAGGTTGGTTTGCAGGTTATCAAGCAGGCAAATGGAATGTTGGCCTTCATTGCTAGAGGGATTGAATTTGAGAGCAGGGAGGTTATGCTGCAACTGTACAGGGTACTGGTGAGGCCACACCTGGAGTACTGTGTGCAGTTCTGGTCTCATTACTTGAAGAAAGATGTACTGGCTTTGGAGGCGGTTCACCAGGTTGATTCTGGAGATAAGGGGGTTAGCCTATGAGGAGAGATTGAATCACCTGGGACTATACTCGCTAGAGTTCAGAAGAATGAGAGGGGATCTTATAGAAACATGTAAAATTATGAAAGGGATTAATAAAATATTGGCAGGAAGGCTGTTTCCACTGGTAGGTGAGAGTAGAACTAGGGGACATAGCCTCAAGATTCGGGGGAATAGATCTAGGATGGAGATGAGGTGAAACTGCTTTTCCCAGAGAGCAGTGAATCTGTGGAATTCTCTGCCCAGGGAACCAGTAGAGTCTACCTCGTTAAATATGCTTAAGACACAGTTGGATAGATTTTTACATAGTCGGGAAATTAAGGGTTATGGGGAAAGGCAGGTAGTTGGATCTGAGTCTACATCCAGATCAGCCATGATCTTATTGAATGGTGGAGCAGGCTTGACAGGCCAGATGGCCTCCTCCTGCTCCTGTTTCTTATGTTCTAATATTGTTAAAATGGGACATGAGATTTCCAAACCTGCCTCCAACATGAACTTCCGAAAAGTCACCTCTTGGAAACCATTGACCACTAATTCTTTCTGATGCCGATTATCTACAACATACATATATTATCTGAGTGGTTGATAATATAAACTGATGAGCCCTCAGGAGGTGTTTACATGGCTTCTCTTTGTTTTGTGAACTCATCAGTGAAAATGAATCAGTTAATGCCTGCTTGAGGCAAAGGAATGTTTTGGAATGTACGCCTCTGCTGTATTTGTAGCAGTCATCTCCATCTTATTGGAACAGAAGAGTAGAGGCACAAATGCCAAACTAAATGGTTTTGTGGGAAAGGAATGTGTAAGTGCTTTGGTCTCTACAGCTATGTATCAGTGTCACTCAGTTAGATGGAGAGCATCAAGCAAGCACAACCCTTACTTGTGGCCTTCGACTACACTGCAAGCATGAGTACGAACAACAGTACAGAATACAACCACACAACGTAGTATCCTAATGTGGTAGCAACTCACCAAGCTTATCTTTAGCAGCTAATAGACAAAGACCACAGAAGGGGAGGAGAGGATGATAGATAGTCACTAACCCAACCACCTGCCAGGCTCTGGCTCACTAACACATGGTCAGCAAGCTCCCCAAACAGTCTGGAAATCGTGCTTGAGTAAAAGTGAGGTTTTGTTGTGGAAGAAATAGTGAAATGAGAATTTCTGTCAGCCCAGTCCATGCAATGAATTGAATTTGTGGAGTTTAAGCCCTCCGTCCATGGTTGCAGCAGCAAATGGCAGGGACTACTGGAAGTTTCTAGGGTTTGACGTTGCTTTGTATTTTGTTCATTTCAACATGCATTGTTCTGATCTGTAGTGCACTATCCGGCCCACCCTGAGTTGTTCAAAAGGAGCCAGGTATAAAGTTTGGATGTCAACCAGCTGAATTGTATTTAAAAATCTACAGAGGTAAAGTTGGAAACATTGGTCAGAAAATCCCAAGTATTTTTAGTTGAAAACAAAAATAATAATGATTCCTGTGCAAGATCCACACCTGACTGATACAAACTGCTTTACTTAACAATTTACATGGGATGCATCACCTTAATTAAGGAACTTACTGTGTAATTGTAGGAAAGATAATGAGTATGAACAGAATGGAGAACTTGACTGTTAGCAGACTTGATTACGAGTAGCTGTGTGTTACATTGCAGTGCAGACACTTGGCAACATATTCCAGGCAATTAAAACCTTAAATCAGGCCAAGTTCTCTTGACTTATTATGTGTATGAGCATGGCATGCTATTATACATATACTTTGTCACAAATTTATTAAGCAATTTGCATAATATTTCAGAATCCAAGCATGGTTTCTTTCCCATTTGTGGAACTGTATTATACATTTTGATTATTAGCTTTGTAAAACAGAGGGACTGTAATTTTTTAATGTTTTGTTTTTAGCAACTTAACTCCTTGCTACTTAACTAAAACACAAACCAGTCTGCAGCCCCCTTTTTCTTCACTGATGTCTCCTTTGACTTCCTTACAAACTTACTCTGCAACCCAACCCTAATGCCTCTCCATCCCTCTTGCTTCTCTAGAACTCCCAAACCTGACTCCCATCCTTTTCACATTACATTCAACACAAAGCGCAGTGAAAATATTTGGCAAGAGCCACACCTTTACGAAGGACTGTTGGTAGAGGTTCTCCGAGGTGGGATTAGAGTGCAGGAAACCCCTCGCTGCAGTCATTAGTCTCAGTCACCTTGGCACACATTCTGTGCACAGAGCCCAGCGGCAGGCGGTCTCCTCCTGTTCCGACTTGTTATGTTCTTATTGGGAGGATGCAGCACTTCACTGCCTTGGAATGAGAAAAAGAGGTTGACCCTCAAAACAGGATGTCCGGCACCCATTATCCTGGCACAGAAGGGCTGCCTAAACTGCCAAGTGGCAAACCAAGGACCACACTTAACGAGAGCCCGCAATGTTGGTAAAGATTAAAGGAAAATCAACATGCCGGGCCAACAATAACCCGTGCTAGCATTGTTGCGTTTGTTTGTGAGGGTCAGCACTTGTTTGATGCTCCCACTGCGATTCTGGTGCAGCCTGAGGCAGCTGCAGCAGCTTCACTCAGGAGAAGCAGGGCTACATGTGGCCTAGTTGGCCACAGTCAACAAGGTAAGGTTTTAAAAGGATGGGAGCGTACATCCCTACCCAAGTGGCTGTTGGTAATCGCTCCAATTCCCTCCACCCCATTGTTCAACAGTCACACTACCATCTTCTCTCTGGCCATCACCAGACTGCTGCTCTCCTCATTAACCATTTACCCAAGAGTTGCTATTGGTGTCACCTTCATCCAATCCTCCATCAAGGTGTGAGGCATATGTTAGAAGTAAAATCTGGTCCTAACGACTACTCAAACCGCCACACTCACTCATTTAGTCTCGCCCTATCAGAGGGGTTTTTTGTTCTACCCATCCCTCCCCCATGCTTATGAAATCTAACATTTTTCTCTCTTTCCCAGTTCTAACGAAGGTTCTTGGACCTGAAATGTCAACCGTTTCTTTTTCCTCAGGTGCTGCCTGACCTGCTGAGTGTTTCCAGTATTTCCCATTTTCATGTATTTGCAATTTCCAGGTTTTCATTAAGTGAGACCTCTGACAGCTAAGCTAATGGGCTACGACGAACCAGGGTGGGTGGGACTTGTGTGGAAGAGAACTACTGGCACGTATTGGGTGAGCCAGATGGTCTGCTTCTGCACTGCAAGTTCTACATAATGTTGGGTACATCTCAAACCCCAGCACTCAGGGAAGTGATCCCACCTGGCCTGTCAGAGTCGGTAAGCATTAAATCCGACTTGTAGAGTATTTATCTATGGCACCGATGCAGGGCAATTTCCAAACTACATCCTTACACTGTCCCTCCATATTGAGGATGATTTTGTTCCACTCGAGTTCTGTAGATCTTGAAGTGATTGATGAAGCCACTGTGGGAATCGCAGAGTCTTCCACAGACGGGGCAGGAGGTGCCTGATGGGGTCAGTGAATGGGTAATTTGACAGGAGATGTCCTCCTTCTGCCTTTACAAAGCACTTCTATGTGCTCCTGATGCATGGCCTCAAGGTTCTCAATACCAGCCCAAATGCTCCTTCCCCACCAGGAATGGTCATGGGCCAGGGATTCCCAGGAGTCAATGGGAATGTTGCATCTTTGTTTTCAACAAGGCTCTGCACACATCCTTGAATCTTTTCTTCTATCTTCCTTGTAACCTCTTCCTGTGACAGAGCTTGGATTACAGTATACATCTTAGGAGCCTGGTATCAGGCATATAAATGACATGGTCCACCCAACATAGTCAGACCATTGAGGGCAATTAGGGCTTCGATGCTGGAGTTGTTAGTCTGGGAGAGGACACTGATATTGGTCAGCTCACTCTTCCGGTCAGTTTGGAGGAGTTTGTGGATTGGTGTTATCTTTCTCGTGCCTGGAGATGTCTGCTGTAGGAACTGCAGCTCTCAGGAGCATTTTGGAGTTACCACTGCTGCCTGGTGGACCCCAGTTTTGTGCCAGTTTTGAAGTCTTCATATGCCTTTTGCCTCAATCAACCAAAGGTTTTACTGGCACGCTGACAGAGTTGGTGAAGTTCCTCATTCATTTTTCCTTCACCAAGGGATGGTTTCCCAAATGGTTCACATTTTCCAGGGTCTTGTAGTGCAGCAGGGGCAGGTTGGTAGAGGACATTTACCTTACAGATGGTGGGTCAAGGACCATCCTCTCAGATACTTCAGAGAGTGAGATAACGTTGTTTAACGGCTGAGGGCCTTTCTTCTGTGTGCATCACCATGCTAAGTAAGGGGAGTCGGTCCTGCGGCAGAGTCGGTGGGGTAGAGCTTGCAGTCAGGAGCTGGCATGGGGTTGGGGAGTGCCGAGGGAATGCCTGAGTTGAAAAGAGGACCCACGTGAAGGGGCTCCCAGCGTTGGACTCCTGGACCTACTCAGGGCAGACCCCCTTCACCTTGCAATGAAACAGGCTTCAGGTCAGGTATCTTTATTAGTCACACGTACATCAAAACACACAGTGAAATACATCTTTTGCATCAAGTGTTCTGGGGGCAGCCTGCAAGTGTCGCCATGATTCCTGCACCAACATAGCATGTCCACAACTTCCTAACCCATACGTCTTTGGAATGTGGGAGGGAACTGGAGCACCCGGAGGAAACCCACGCAGACACACGGGGAGAACATACAAACTCCTTACAGACAATGGCCGGAATTGAACCCAGGTCGCTGGCGCTGTAAAGCGTTACGCTAACCACTACACTACCTGAGAGGGACACTACCATGCCTGAGAGGGTACATGATGCAAAGACCTGCTCCAGCAATAACACGCCGTGCCTGTGTGCACTGTGGTCACATTGCACGCTGTTGGATGCCATTATGTTCAGGTACCTCTGTCCATTACCACGTTATATGCAGAGCGCTGTGAAGGAAGATTGCAGATTTCATGGAATATGTGGTATGGAATCACTAAGTACTTTCCAATGAAGATATAACACATGGTCCACATGCACATTGTGGTTTGTGATACAGTTTCTTTTTATCTGTCATTTATTTCTTTTGTTTGCCAGCAGAATATATCCGGCCTGGACTGAAATCTAAAGCATTGTTGGGTTTAAGTCATGGAAGCCTTTTCAAAGCAGAGTGAGCTGAATGCTTGTGATTCCAAGTATTCCACTGCAGCTCCCTGAAATTTATACCTCATCTGTTAATGTTTTACAGTCTCACCACAGGCAACTCGATTCATTTACAGACTGAATCACATGCCCCTGCCTCTTTTGATGCCCTTGAAAAATAGAACTCAACTGAGAAATTAAGCAATTATTTCCCTTAAGGAAATTGAAGAAGGTAATTTTAGAGTGACATCCTTCTGAAAACATTGGTACTAAGTGCATCTCAAGTGCTGTATACTCGTCTGTGAAAGCTGATCATCCACAGAAGGTCAAACCTCAAGTGTTTTTAAAGCATTTGCATCTTAAACTTAATTAGCATAGCAGGGGGAGGTGGTCATTGAGTTCCTCAAGTCTGATCTGCCATTCAATGGGACATCGGCCAGATTGAACCACCCATCAGTTCCATATCTTCTCACAAATTAAGTACCTCCAAACCTATCAATCCCAGTCCTAAACACTCCAGTTGTCTCTGCACCCACTGCCTTTTGGGGGAGAGAATTCCAGATTTGTACTAACATCAGCAATTGAAAGGTCCTTCCTGATGTCACTCACAAATGGCCTGGCTTCAACATTAGGATTAAGGAGGAATTTCTTCACTGAGAGGGTCATGAACCTTTGGAATGCTGTACCCTCCCAGAGCAGTGGAGACCGTCATTGGACACAAAGAAAAGAACACAAGACTGCCCTGCTCCACCATTAACTATAATCATGTCCATGCTGAACTTGGCCTCAGCTCCACTTTTAAGGACTGGGATGGACAGTATTTTGGGGAATCAAGTATTATAGGGAACAGTTAGAAAAGTGGAAACAAAGCCAAGATCAGATCAGTCCATGATTTCTTAAAAAGAAAACTGAACTCAAAGGACCAAATGGCCTATCCCTGATCCTGTTTCTTCTCTTCTTGCAAGATTTCACCCCATCGATCTTCATTCCTCTATCATTTGCAATTCTTTTCAGCATTATATGTCTGTCAATGAGGTCACCCTTTGATATCCTAAACTTGAGGTAAGCCAGGCTCTGTTTATGAAGCATTTCTTCATATTCTAACCCTCTACGTCCTGGTTTAAGTCTGGTGGATCGTTACTTCAAGGCCAACTATCCGTTTGGCCACAACTGAAGCCTCACTTCTGTTTGTAATCTCATCTCTTAAATATTCCATTAGCCTTTTTACCTGCAATTTGTGCTGTCTACTAGCTGTAATATTGTTGGGAGGATGTCAGAGGTGAAATTAATCTTTGGCATTTATATGAAACTAATGACACTAAACCAAGTAATGGCAATGGATTAGACTGGAAAGAAGTTCATGCAGGAATAAAGGACCTGAATAGAACCAGTTGGGTCCCATTACTTATTCCTGATGTACATTCTACAGAACCTTAATGGAATTTCATTGGATTTTTTATTCAACAAACTTGTCAAGTTGTTCAATGTGCTACTAAATCTATCAATCGTTGCAAAGGAAATGTGGCAGATGCTAAAGAAACAATAAAAACATTAGAATCCTTCATTTGATTCAACATTTGTTGATAATTAATGTTATGATGGTAATTGGTTCTTTAGTTTTTGGACTTACTGGCTTTTCAGCCTCTAATTCATCACTGAATCATTAAGATATACTGCAGAGAAGGAGGACATTTGGGCCATCATATCTGTGCAATCAAGTGAAGAGCTATCCAGTCTAAATGTTATTTCCAATATTGGAAGACAGTTAGCAATCTACAGCATTTCTGGGGCAAGGATGAGGAAGGTTTCTGTCTCTAACTTATTGCCTGAGAGAGTGTTAAAGACATTCACAATGTAATGGGTAAAAGTAATTCTCAGCTACTCTCTAATCCTTCTACCATTTACTTTAACTCCATGCCTCCTTGTTATAGACCTGTTAAAGGAAGTATGTATCCAGGCCTCTTTCAATTTTAAACACTTTCAGTAAATCCTTCCTCAACATGCTCCATTTGGAGAAATTGTAGCCCCAACATATCCAGTCTTCCTACATAACTATAATTCTTCATGGCTGGAAATATTGTAAATATCTTCTGCAGTTCCTGTGATATAACCACATCCTTCCTGTAATGTGGTAAGCAGAACTGCACGCAATTCTCCAGTTGTGACCAAATCTGTCACTTATGCAAACCTAGAATGTCTTCCCTGCTCTTATTTCTCTATGTATTGGCTAACAAACACAAGGATCCCATAAACCTTCTCAGCCACCTCATTTACCCTTCCCGTTACCTTCAGGGATCTATGGACATGCTCTCTAGGTCCAAATCCCTCTGTTCCTCCACACTTCTCATTACTTTATCATTTATTCTGCATTCTCGTCTGGTCTTGTCTGACTTCCCCAAATTGCATTACCTCACACAGCTTGATAATGAAGTCCATTTTTCTGCCCATTCACAACTTCCTCCTCTCTCTCGCTGCCATGGCCAAAGTTTCTTTTAATGTTTCATGCTGTACAATCACAAACAGTATCTCAAAAAGAAATCAAAGATAACGTGAGCAACCTGTTGTTCAGCAAATGTGGACGCAGAAAGATATCTTCCAATACTTTGGCCAAAACTCCTTTCTCAACCCGCACCAAACAAGTCCAATGGGTCTCTCATCTCATGAACACTTGGTGCAGTAATGCTGAAGGCAGAGTAAGTCTTTAAGTATATAAACAGGTGGCAAGAGTAACATCGAATTAACAAGCCCCTATAAATAACCCACACAAGATATAGGAACAGGTGCAGCCTCACAGCACGGGTATAGAGGAAGGGGGTGTATTGTGATCTTTAAGGTAAGGTCTGCAGCCTGAAAAGGAATCTGTTAGTATTCCATGATAATTTTATGCACTAGCAATAAATGTCTGAAAAGGTAGATGCCCTTTACAAATATCAGGTTCGTTGAATTTCCTGCATCAGAATCAATGAGCGTAAACCACAGCATCAAACAATACACAGTTTGTAGAGCATCTCAGGCTGAAGATTGCTTCAGACAGTACTGGTTAAAC
>JARFYF010000063.1:13625680-13638595 GCA_030265395.1 Rhina ancylostomus | reverse complement strand
TTATGCAGACTGCAATTTAAATCTTTTGAGGTGTTAGCATTATTCAAGTCTTGAAAGGATTTTCATTTTCTTGGGAACAAAAACAGATGTCACAATGTTAGCAAAAGTGTTCTGCCTCGTTAATTACTTCAACGTTACCTCTTTATTTCCTGTCCGATGCAGTTGTAGAAGTGACTCCAAGTTCTTCATCTCCAATTTAGTGCTCTCTAGCTCTTTACTAAACTGAAGCATCTTTTCATTTTGGGAAGTTGTAAGTAATCTTAGTTCTGCATTCTCTATCCTCAAGCCTTCTCGATCTTTCAAAACAGTCTCTTTATTGGCCCGTTCATTTTCCAACATTTTAACCTTTTCTTTCACATCAGATAAAACTGAAAAGAGCCCTGAATTTTTAGCCTCCAGATCCTTTTGAACCACCTTTAGATCACAGTTCTGTTCCATTAAAAGCCTATGTACAAAACAAATGTTTAAAATATACCAATATGAATGAAAATTGGTCAAATGCTTTTCCATACTTTATACACATTTAACAATTTCACCATAAAGAATTTGATAACAATTTTACTATTGCTGAATTATTTTAAGCACTGATAAAAAATTAAAGGAAACGATATCTACTTCAAATAAACTGTCAAAGAATGGTAGAGCTTGCACTTCTCTATATGAATGATATTAGTGTCATATGGAATTTTTCAAACTGTACAGTGAGGGGAGAGATGGAAGGTCTGCAGGAGAAAGGGAGCACATGCACGACAGAGGGTGAGTGCACAGGAGAGAAGGAACATGCATAGGACAGATAGTGGGCATGCATGCAGGACAGAGAGAAAATATGCGCACATGACAGGTAGGGTGAAGAGGTTGCCTGCAGGAAAGAGATGACTTGTGCGCAGGAGAGAGACAGAACATGAGGAGAGACACAGAGCATGTGCAGGAGAGAGGAAGCACTGCAAGAGAGGGAAATTGTGCGAGAGAAAGACAGAGAAGGAGAATGCAAGGAAATAAAGTACTCTGGTGTGACGTCAGCTCCCATCGCATGTTGAAATGTAGGCACTACCACCGGATTCAGAAGAGCAATGAAAGAGACAAATGCACTTTTGAAAGATTAACCTGATTTCTTCATTCTTTTTTTCTAACTCTTTTTCCAGTGTTGTACATTTCTCAGATAACTCTTCTCTGTCCTTGTCACAGTGATCCAAGCTGCTCTGCCAATCCTCTTCATTAGCTCGAAACTATGATGTGAAAGATAAAATAACAGATTGAGCATTCCCAAATATTTTATGCTTGCATTGAAAAACTAACTGTACTGCCTTCCTCACCATTGTAAATTTTTCTGCAGTCTTTTCCTTGTAGCGTTTGAAAGCTGCAGAAAGTTCTTCGGCATTAAATAGGGCTTCATTTCTTTGTTGTTCAGCTCTATTTAAAAACAAAAAATAAGTTGTTTCATTGTTGGGCTAATTATCATTGATCTCACCAAAGATATTCCTAAAGAACAGGAAGGTCCTACTCTATTCAACAAAGCAGAGAAAGCTTAATCATTTTAAAATCACATACTTTCTCAAGTAAAATCTGACCTAATCTTGTTACTAAATTCAAGCACAGTACACTTGATTTTTGTTGAAATTCATTTGTCAATTATGTGCCTATTCTGCAAGGTTATTGCCTTTTGAAAATGGTTGTATTCTCCTCTAAACTGATTATAAAACTCTTCATCTGGTGTCATCTGCAAATTTTAGAAATTGTGTTTCTGATTCTTAAGTCGAATTTGTGAAAATAAATTTTGAGGAATGGCCGCAGCATTGATCCCTGAAAGTCCGACTTTCTACCTTCTTCCATGCTAAGTAGCTACCACATGGCTGTGGCAGACTGACTAACTGAACAGACTAAAGATCAAAATTCTGATTTATCTTAATTTCCTTACAATTTAATTCAATTGGTGTTAGAATTATGGATAGAGTTATAAAATAATAGGTGAGCAGGGGCAAAGCACCTTACAGAAAATTTAGACAGTTCAACAAAACTGCCATCCCAAAAAAATTCCATTAGAAAAATCACATCCTATGAAACAAATTTCATATAATTTTATACAACTCCATGTGAATTTCTCCACTTATACCATCCACTTGAATACTTTGATAATACTTCTAATTTATACTGCACTGAATAAAAAAAACAAAAAAAGACTGATGATGGAACTCTGAAATACAGAATGCCAGAAATACTCAGAAAGACAGGTGTCAACCGTGGAGAGAAAATCTGAGGTGACATTTAAGGATAGTAACCTTTCATCAGAACTATGAATAATTAGAAATCAAAAATACTTGATTTTAGAAAGCATGTGAAACAGAAACGAAAGAAGATCTATGTTCAATGGATAATGTACAAAACTTACAGGGCCTTTTCTTCCATGGCACAGATGGAAAAGCTTGCGAAAGCAACATTAAGACAAGCTAGTTCCTTCAGATGCTTTTCTTGTAAGTCACCAGATGCATTTGCTAATCTCATAAACATCCATTGTGGTGTTGTCCCTTATAGTGGGGCTTGGCCCTTTCCAAGTTAAAACTTATACAGAATTCAATAAACTGCATTACTTCCACAATCTTCTTGGTGTTCATCAAAACTCAAATATCAAAAATTATTTGAAACCTCTGTTGACATAATACTCAGTTACCTGAACTTCCCTCTGTTAGGATTCTTTTTGAACTCTCATTCCATAAAATTTAAAATTTTTTCTTAAATTCTACACTATACCAACACAAATTTTGGAGTGCAAACCATCTTCTGTATTTGAAGGTTTAACGAACAGCCTTGGAGATATTTTGGGACTCACTTAGTTCCTCAAAATCTGCTACGTTATTCAACAACTTGCATTTATATAAAGCATCTTTAACAAAATATTATTCTGATCATGAGATATATACTACTGCTAAATATTACCTCTTTCCTCTTCTACTTTGTTCATAAAGCTCGTTCTTTATTCTTTTGCACTCTTCTGACAATTTTTCCACCAGTTTGTCCTTCTCAGCTACCATCCACTGACTCTCTTCCAGTTTTTCTTCTGCAACTCTTATTAAAAAAAGAAAACTCTTATTAAGAAAACATTTACTCTACCTATAAACATTATCATCTTTTAGGTAATTATAACTTGCCAATTCCACCACTAAAATAAAAATGCTGAAAATAGATAAAGTTTAAAGTTATATGCTAAAAATAAATGGCACCAACATAACATGAAAAAATTAGATTTTTCAAAAAGTATTTAAATTTAGGATGGTGTATTAATCACAATTAACTATTTATTTGGGATTAACTTTTAAGTTGCTTATCTTGAGGAAAGGGTGAATTTGCAATGTGTCAAGTTGTAAGTGTGATGAATGACCAGTTCATCTGCTGTTGGACCAAAAAAGAACTGAGGCCAGGATATGAGAAGAACATGTCCTATTTTAACTAGTTCAATAATGTATTTCATATTCACATAAACAAGTGAAGGGGATTTCTCTAATTTCTCATTTGAAAAATCATATCTCAAACCCCTTGAACTTGTAACATTTTCACTAAGACTAGGTACTAAGATGTTACAGGACAGTCCAGGTATATTCCTGGATACAAGAATCTCTCACTCTGCTATATCCAACAGAATATCCTAGGTAGACCAATTATTTATAATACCAGACAAAAAGCTGCATTACTTCTTTGCCATTACCTGAGAGCTTTCTCTTGAGCCTCTACTTCTGCCTCTAATCCCAGGATATCTTCATTTAACTGAGAAATATGATGTGCCTTTTCATTAATAGATGGTTCAAGACGACAAAACTGAAAGTAAAGCAAAAACAAACGTTCAGGATGATATTTGACACTGATCAAAGCACTCAAACCACTGGTCTTAAAACACATTTCTCCCGCCTCAAATGTTTCCAACCCAAATTCCTAACCTAATCTGAATGCGATGGGAAATCTACCGTTAATCATTTGATCCAACTGTGAACATTTTTGGACACTTCCTGACAAAATGAACCATTCTTTCACAATGAACGCATCTCAGCTCTGATAGTATATATACAAATTTGTTCTCATATTGTTTAAGAACGTGCATACAATGTAATTTCCAAAGAAGCTTAAGGAACAATATTTCAAGCTCTTACCATACACTATACAGCCTTCTGACTCAATGTTCAATCATTTCACATAAAACATTTCCAATATCTTGCTTTTATTTCAGATTTCTGTATACATTGTGTTTTCCTTCTGTTAGCCAGCAGTGGATTTAACAATTTACAGATTAACTGCGTCATGGTTAATAGTGGTGCCTTTGAAATAACTCTCAAACAACATAACAGCATATTTTAATAAACAATAACATAACTACATATTTGACAGAGCACAATTTAATGTGTATTGCATAATCAGTATTTCTGTATTATCCATGGAAGTGCCAGCCACCACCTCCAGTACCCTGTCCAGAGTTGCTAAAAAATCAGAGCACAATTCTGCTTCTCTCATTGATGTCTTCTAGACCCACCCTTTGTTTTTGTTCTATTACCACTTTCACATTGCACCATCACCCTTTATGACATTTAGACTCTCCTGTTATTTATCCATCATTGATCTCACTTTTATCCCTTCATCTTGCATCTCTGGATTCAATTTATTTTTTTACTAATCTGTTAACTATTAAGCTTAACACTGATAAAAGCTAGAAAGATAAAACCCTACATTGAAACAAAATAAAAATAAAATCTTCAAACCCTGTGCTGTCATACACTTTCTCAGTGATACGATGCAGCACCTCATGTTAATACAATATTTAATGTAAAGATCTATTTTTGAACACAACCCAAGATTCCAGCACAAAATCTAACTTCTTCCAAGTTCAAAACAAAATTATAATTTTGATGACAATACTCCCCTCAGTCACGTGCATACTTTGATGCTTAGTACAATGTTGACCAAAGACCACAGCACAACAATAATATTTCTCTGTTCCTCTGGTACTACACCTGTACCCAGAGGCCTTTTACTGTACAACTCTTAATAGAGCACTTTTAGTTCATAGAATGAGCCCATTCAGCCTTTGGTGCACCTGCTAATCTTTGAAAGAGTTATCTAGTTAGTCCCACTGCCATGCTCTTCACCCAGCAACTTCTTTCTCTGGGGGTATTTCAGCCAGTGCACTTCAAATTAAAACCAATCAATGCCCAAGATATTATTGTCTGCATTCTGGTTCTTTCACCAACTACCTTAAAGCTAAGATAGTTACCAACCCTACCGTTGGAAACATTCAATTTTGAATATCTATAGTATAAAGAGCTTCTATGGATATATAAAAAAGCTAGAGGGTAGCCAAGATAAGTGTGGGACTGTTCGCTAAACCAATACTTTGCATCAGTCTTTAAGTGGAGGACACTGCAAATATCTCAAAGATAAGTGATGGGCTAATTTCAAACAGTAGGGAAGAAGTTGTAATATTCCCTATTACAAAGGACAAAGTATTGGAAAAACTAATGGAACTAAAGGTAGTTAAGTGACCAGCTCCCAATGACATGTACCCAAGGATTTTAAAGGAAGAGTCATCAGAGATGGTGGAACTCTTCGTTTAACTTTTTCAAAAGACATTGAGCTCTAGGAGGGCACCTTCATAAAACAGCAAATGTGACTCCTTTATTCAAGGAGGGGGGGGGCACAAAAAGCAAGAAACTACAGGCCAGTTAGCTTTACATCTGTTGTTGCCAAGATGCTGGAGTCTATAAACAAGGAAGAAATAGCTAGTCATTTAGAAAAGTTTAATGTAATCAAACCAGGTATATCATGTTTGACAAGTTTGCTATAGTTCTTTGAGGATGTAACAAGCAGAGTCAACAGAAATAAATGTGTTGTATACGGATTTCCAGAAGACACTTGACAAGGTGCCACATAAAAGGTTGGAGCTAAAGATAAGAGCTCGCTGTATTGAGGAGTGCATTAGCATGTATTAGTATTGTTATTGCATGGAAGATAGCATAAATGAGTCTTCTTCAGGCTGGAAGAATGTAACTAGTGGAATGGCCTGAGGTTCAGTTCTTGGCTCTCAATTATGTACTATTTAGATTAATAACCTGGAGGAGGCAGCTGAGTGCAAGGTATTGAAGTTTGCAGATGATGCGAAAACAGGTGAGAGGGCATATTGCAATGAGGCTATTTGGATGCTGTGACAGGATATTAGATAGGTTGAGTGAGCGGCTGAAAACTTGGCAAATGGAGCTTAATATAATAAAGTGTGAGGTCATGCACTTTGTTAAGAGGATTCAAAAAGCAGACTACTATATATGGAGAGAGGTTGCAAACTGGAGAAGAGGGATCCAGATATTCTTGTGCATTGAACATATAAAGTTAGCAGGCAGGTGCCACAAGTAGTTAGGAAGGCAAATGTCAAACTGGCCTTTATTACAAAAGGGTTGGACGTTAGAAACATGGAATTATTGATAGAATTGTACAAGGTATTAGTGAGGCCACACTGGAATACTGTGCACAGACAATAGAAAAGAGATTCTCAAGGTTAGTTCCTGGGATGAGAGAGTTCTCCTATTTACCAGCAGCTGAAGAAGTTGGCTTTGAAGTTTATAAGAATGGGGGGTGATCTTATCGAAACATGATCAAATTGAATGACAGGGCAGGTTTAGGGGGCCAGGTGGCACATTCCTATTTCTACTTTCTTGTAATTTTGTATATTAAGTCACCCCTTAACTTCCACAGTTTAAGGTGATAAATCTGATCTCCTCTCTATCCAGACGAAAGGATTATCACATTGCTATAGCTTTCCAGTAAACGTTCTGTTCCTTCTACATTCTTCCAGAAGATGAGGCGCCCAGACTTGAACATACATTCAGCAACTTATTGAATGTCTAGTATAACTTCCTAGTTTCATTCTCCATTCTTCCTCTCTTTATCTAAGAAACTTGAATTTGTTCAGAATGACCATCTCAATTTATGATGCTTCCTTCAAATGTGTTCAAAGGCCTAGAATCCTGTTATTGCACTCACGTAAACATTGTGATTTGTTTATGTTTCTCCTCCCAAAATCAATTGCTTCATATTCCTCAAGTTAAATTTTATCTCCCTTGTGTCTGCACACTGAAGTCCCCCTATGTCCTCCTGAAGTCTGTTACTGTCCTCATCACTGGTTAGTGTATTTCAGAGTTCATTTCTGTTTTAACAATATACGAAAGAATATTATTAATATACATCTCGAAGACTAATAGTTTCAACACTATCACTGGGGACACCACAGTACCAGATGTAGCCAGCGAAAAACAATTTTTCACCAGAACTTTTCTTTCTGACCCTCAGCTAATTTTGTACCCCTGGGCTTCAAATGTGCTGTCAGCAATTTATCAAATATCTTTGGAAAATTTGCAAGATTGTGCTGGACCCTATTCTCACTTTCCACTACAATCTCAGATGCATCCTTATAAACCAGGGGACTTCCCTAATGTGAGTGTCTCGTCACATTTTTAAAAACTTTGAATGTAACTTGAAAGGCTGCAATCTGCAGAGCCATTGACTTACTGCTGGAAGGTGGAATTGGGCTGGGGAGCGCTATTTCAATTGGTATAGATACAATGGAAAAACTTGCCTTTCTCAATGTTGTAAATCTTCTATGATTTTGTATTATGCAATCAATACATATATTTAAAATACTCACTTTAGCTTTTGATTCAGTCAGCTCCATCTGTATACTTTCAATTTCCCGCACCAAACTATGATTCTGGGAGACCAAACGAGCATTGTCCTCTCGAAGTGAGCTGAGCTTTCTCCATAACCGTTCATTTTCTTGCTCCACACCAGATGTAGCTGGTAAATGAGGTGTCTAAGAGTGTGGAAGTTATGTATTTGAAAGAAATTGTAAACCATTCCTTACTGAAGACACTTATTTTTCATAAAATTTAGCACTTCCACACCTCACCCAACTTGTCACATCTTGCTTAAAACTAAACAGCAAGTAAAGTCAATGATGGAGCAAATTTAAGAGGTCTATAAAAGTGGAAATTTGACGATGATGATATGTTTGCATTTATTTGCTTATTAGCTCATTATTCCTACTCTGAACTAAAGAAAAACTTTAAGGGCACAAGAAGATTATTTCCCATCAAATATCTAATATTCCTTCTTAAAAGTTAGGTCAGGACATGTCAATAAAAATAGAGAATACATGAAAACCCTGAACTATAATATTCCTACAGCTCAAAGACAGGTAATTTTAAGTTATTAAAAACAGACTGGAGAAGCAAGGGTAGATCTCCTTCAAGTGCAGAAGACTGAGTAAAAATTTGAGAGAAGTGCTCAAAATTGTCAACACAGACTTGACGGGCCAAAAGACCTCCTTCTATGTTGTAAAGGGAATATTTAAAACCTCATGTAGATGCTAAACAAACTTGATAAAGAGAAAGTGTTTCCATTGACATAAATTTCAAAAAACCAGAGATCAGATACAAGGTTACCAAAAGAATCTAAAGTTGCTGAGAGGAGAAGTTTTTTTGCACAGTGAAAAGTTATTAACTGGAATTCACTGCCAAAAAGGGAGATGGAACAACAGCTTCAATCTTGGTTTTCAACGATATTGGATAAATAGTTGCAGGAAAAATATTGCAGTGCTACAGGGAAGGAATCAAGTTATGAGGTTAATTGATTGCTTTAGCATAAAGCCACAGTGGGCTCAATAGGCCAGCAGGCTTCCTTCTAATATACATTAAATAAAGTCTCAAGTCTGCTCCATTATTCACAAAGATCTCTGTTAGTTTTGTGCCTCAAATCCACTTTCCTACCTAATTCCCGTACTTCCCTCAACTCCCATGACGTTCAAAATCTATTGAACTAAGCCCTTGAGGAGAGGATTCCAAAAATATATACTCATGTGGTTAAAGACATTTCTTCTCACGTTAATTCTAAATGACTAGCCCCTTATCCTGACACTACAGATTTAAGATCTAGATTCTCCAGCTGGAGAAATTCTAATTCCCTCTGGAAGCCCTAATTGATGCTTTTCCACCATCCTCGTAGGTAGTAAATTCCAGATAATAACCCCTTTTCACATTTTAAAAAACGTTTTTTCACATCCCCTTGCATCTTTTTCCCATGATTTTAAATCTTCTTTATTCTTTCTACCAAAGTGTATAACTCATGGAATTCTCCGTGGTAACACTTATATGATTTTATAAATCATTCCAGACTCAGACTAGATTTCTTGTCTGTGTATCACAGTACTAAACTACTCCATCAGGGCCATCAGGAAACTGCATAAAGCAACCAAGTAGGAAGGATTTCTCAGCCATTCAGACTGCTTCAAATGGCTGAGAGTCTGTTATATCACATATATAACAGCCACAGATATGTGGTGAACCTACAATGTCTATACGGATTGACGGCAAATTGACAACTGCCACTGCCAAATAAAGATAATCCAAAAAATAAATACAGCATAATAAGAAGCTAAAAAAATTACCCTGCCTCCAAAACTGCTGGTTGGACTAATGTTACTAAAAACATTTTTTTGAGGAACCGTTTTCTCAGCAGCTGTCAGATGATGCTTGTTCATTGGAGGAACTGCTGGATTGTTTTGAAAGAGATCTTCCATTGTTAGAGCTGGGGTATGATCCTGCTTTGAAGAATCATCAGACTGGTCATTTAATCGGGAACTGAGGGAAAAAAATTTTTTTCTAAGTTTAATTGTACATTTAGGTTTGAAATTAGAACAACTTTCATTTAGATAAACCAAAAAAATGTATTTATATTTTCACTTTAATATTGCTTTACAAGTTATTTTCGTATGTCTTCTCTGATGTTACTGTTAAGAAGTAAGCAAAATCAAATCACGCAAAGGTGACTCAACACACAGGTTAGGCTGAATCCAAACCAAGACCAACATTGGAATTTATTGAACTGAGTAAGGAGTCAGATGGCCAAAAATAGAAGCTATAGCAGGTTCAGGGCCAGGAAGAAAGAATGAAGGGTGCAGACAGACATAGCAAAGGTGCATGGTTAGGCCTCAAGGCAAGTCAAAGTTTAGGGTTTAGGAATCCTGATGTCAGAGGGTCTGGAGCACGGAGGAACTAGTTGAGCAATATGGAATGCCAGCAACAGAGTTCTGGATGAGATACAGTGTACAAAGGATTGAGCAAGGAGTACTCTCAGAAAATACGGTCTAGAATAAGGTACTGATGAAGATTATTGAGGAAAAAAAGTAAGTAATAGAAAAAAAATGTAAGTAAAAGAAATAAAGACAGAGCTGAGAGTGCTCCAGCAGCAGAAGAACAGGATGTTGTATTGGATATTGTGTATGAAGCTCAATTCACAGGCAACCAACACACAGCTGTATACCATCACATTAAGCCTCAACATATTTGCCCAAAGGAAGGTTAGAAAAATGGCTAGAGTGTAGACTTCCTTGTAGGAAATTAATTAAACAATTTAAATCTTGAACTATAATAATTCTACCTCATCCGTGTCCTGATGACTGTCAAGCACACATGCTGTCAGTCATAGTACCTGGTTTAGTAATTGTAAAGTTGGGTAATGATATATTTTTAAAAATGGACATTACATCTAAAGATAATTCTTTTGAGGACATAAATCTGACCAAGGAAGGACACAATGGAATGTCATAGGTGACTCCAAGCATAGGAAGAAGCGTCATTGCAAGCATTATGAGGTAGCAATATAATGGTATAGTAGGATGTCAAGATCTAATGTTTCAAACCCTACCAGAAACACACAAAGAACACATTACAGTTGCCCAGAAATTCAGAGAAATTTTCAGGGAATGTCTTGAAACAGTGAACTTTGTTGTTTTAAGGAGAAATAATAAGTACATTATAATTATAATATAATTAATTATATAAGCATATTACATTTCCTGGTGATGCCGAGTTTAGATTTGTAGAGCAAGATAATTTAAAGTTTGAAATGGACTTTAACAATAATGTTGATGGCCTGAGGTTTGTCGATGCAGAAAGATATCAAGACTATTTTAACAAACTTAGGGCTACCTCAAATGCTTTCTGAGTTCAGTAGTAATCAATTCTGTAACCAAACTCATGCTCTTATATGCTGGAGTTGAACCTCACTAACTGATTTCTATGCACGCAACCACATATGAAGGCACACGTGGAAAATTGTTGTTTTTCCATCTGTAACCTCTTAACTATATGGTAACTGCTTAACAATAATTGATACTCAAGTTCTGACCTGTTAAGATCTATCCTTGAGCTCTGCAAACTTTTTTCAGTCTTCATCAGCCTTTTCCTCAAAGCTACCAAATTATCCATCCACTTGCCCTTTTGTAACAAAGCATCAATGACTGACATGAAGATGGTCAACACTGCACAAAAAAAATATTCAGACTATTCTGTAACAAAATTTTACAAAGTAGCCATGTTAAATCCTGATAAACCGAATATCAATGAAATCAGCACATTGGAACAATATTTCTCTGGTTAAATTAAAAATCAGTTTTCAAATACTTGGATCAAATGATAGTTAGTAAAAGTCGCAATTCAAAACTAAAGCAATAATAATATTAATTTTTTGAATATACAACACCAATTACATTACCTCAAATTCTACAATCACAAGTATGAAGGTGGTTCGCTTCAGTGATATATTGAATGAAGGGATGAGGACAGAATCCTCTTATAAAGTGAGACTAAATGCACAAGGATCACAATAGAAGACAAACAATCTTAAGCAGTTAACAGTGTAGATGTTTTAAAAAGCAAACAACTGCAAATGCTGAAATCTGAGAAGAAAATGGAAAGTACTGGAACTAATCCATCGATGAGGCAGCATTCATGGAGAGAGCAATTGAATTAACATTTCAGATTGCTGATCGTTCTTCAGAATATATTAAAAATACTGGAAATGTTCAGCAAATCAAGATAGATGGTTCCCCTGCTGCAGGAGTCTGGATCTAGGAGCCAGGCTCAGAATACAGGTTTAGTTATTTAGGGTTAAGATAAAGAGGGTCTATACTCTGACTATTATAAATCTGGAATTGTCTACTCCAGGAGACAAAATTCCTCGGTCATTGTGTAAACTCAAATGCTTACTGATATTGGGATAAAAAGATTGTTAGGGGACACTGAAGATATTGCAGAAATGTGATATAACAGCCACTAACTTTATGAATGACATAGTAGCCTTCAAGGATTTAAAAGCTTTCCCCTTCTCCTACTCTTTTTTAAAATGTTCTTAGTAACAGAGATGGCACTTCTCTCAAAAATGTCCATTTCGATTTAATCACTTCCGTTTTTTGAAATACTCCTATAAAGTAACTAACTAGTTCACATCAGTAAAATAGTTCTAGGATTCTTCCAACATTATCAAACCTGTTCCAGTAACTTATAATTTTAATTTTTTTTTAAATTTTAATTTTTTTAAAATTTTATTTACAGCGTGGTAACAGGGCCTTCCGGCCCATCAAGTCCACACCGCCCATTTTAAACCCCAAAATTAACCTACCCGCACGTCTTTGGAATGTGGGAGGAAACCAGAGCACCCAGAGGAAACCCACGCAGACAGGGGAGAACATACAAACTCCTTACAGGCAGCGGCTGGAATCAATCCCGGGTCGCTGGTGCTGTAATAGCGTTGTGCTAAGATAGTTAATCACTCATGTGAAAATTCTACTTTAATAAAGTCTTGTGCTGATCTTCTGGTGTCTTTCTGCCTCCACATCTACTTTGATTTAGTCATGAAGATGCAGCAGGCCTTGGGAAAAGCATAAAAGGGTTATTACAATGGGTGATTTTAATTTCTCCTATATTGACTGGGACTCCCTTAGTGCAGGGGCTTGGAAGGGGCAGAATTTGTTAGGTGTATCCAGGAAGGTTTCTTGAAACAATATGTAGATAGTCCAACTAGGGATGGGACTGGACTAGACACTATATTAGG
>JARFYF010000063.1:13586954-13598808 GCA_030265395.1 Rhina ancylostomus | reverse complement strand
GAGGAGATGATAGTGGAAGGGAACCCCCATTTACTGAAAAAGAGGACATCTCAGATGTCTTGGAGTGGAAAGCCTTATCATGGGAACAGATGCAGCGGAGCCTGAGGAACTGAGCGAAGGGAATAGCATCCTTGCAAATGACAGGGTGGGATGAGGTGTAGTTAAGGTAACTGTGGGAGTCAGTTGGTTCATAGATGGTGTTGGCAGATAATCTGGTCTTCTGAGATGGAGACAAAGATCACAAAAAAGGGGAGAGAGGTGTCAGAAATGAACCAAGTAAATTTGATGGCAGGTGGAAGTTGGTAGTGATGAAATTGACTAGCTCCGCATGGGTGCAGGATGCAGCATCAATGCAGATGCCAATGTAGCGAAGAAAGTAGGGGAGCGTTGCCAGTGTAGATTTGGAACATAGTAAATCTAAAGAGGCCAGCTTAAAATGGTTGTTGGAAAAAAAAGTGAAAGCATTCAGTGTTTATGATTATCTTAAATCTATTTCAGTGACGCAGATTAAACAGAGCATTGGGCAAGCAGTTCAAACATTTAAGCTTGGTAAGATAGATCATTATATATTCTTCACTGTGATTGAAAGGAATGTAACCCGTTGAATACATCAAAATCCTGAGACAATATCAGTGGGTAAAATTATTTTGCATTCCAACCCTACATCAGGTTTCAGGGTCTTTCTAATGCCAGCCAAACTCACTCACTATTGGGAGTCGAACAAGAAATCCACCAACAATATGGCTTAATTTAAAAACATGGCAGCAATAAGAAAGCAACGTAATGGAAACAAGATTTGCCAAAACTTGCTTGTTAAGGTGAATTCCATGAGGCAATCTTAATGAAAGTTGTAGAAAGCCAGATGCAAATTTCCTGTGAAAAGTGCAGTTAAACTTTTCCAAAATCAGCAAGACTTGATTAAATTGAGGGGTTAGGAATTTTTTTTTATTGTCAAACAAACTGTCACCTCGGTAAAGGGAGTGGAAAATGCAAGGATTTCGGAGGGGGGGGGGGGCAGAAGAGAAGTGGGATGAAAGGGGGAGGAAAGGAAGCCCTCAAAGAAATTTATTACAAAGACAGCTCTAATTCATCTAATAAATGAAGCTCTAATAAATTATTAATAAATTTATGTTAGAAAATTCTTTAAAGTAGCAGCCATCTACTAATCATTTCACTGAAACAATCCACAAAATCAAGCACAAAATTTTGAAGATCAATTCAACTCAAATCTCAGTCAATTCTACTATTGTTTTCTTTCAATTAGGCATAACAATCTAACATCTTTTTAGTTTATTACAGAAAATAATGCTCACCTGGACTGTCGAGACAGACTAGTTGAGGTAGTTTCTGTGGTACTAGCTGCACCAGTGGATTCTACATCAGAGGTATTAGAAGACTGTGCTGTTTGCTCAACAAGTCTCCTAATACAAAAGAAATAGTATACAAATGTCAAGTTCAAGTGTGTTGTAGTTAAAACAAAACTAGAATCTTAAATTTAAAAAGGCAATTAGAGGCTCAGAATTAAGTTGGCTAAGGAAGCTTGGGAAATGACTGTAATTAAGAATGACTGTAATTAAAAGGGGAAATGTTTGGAAAATTCAGAATTTATAAACTTGCATGCAATCCCTTGAGAGAAAAAACCTTGTTGTAGCCAATTAGAGTTAAGGACAATATTAGGTGCCAAGTTATGGCTGAATTAGCAGCATTCTTGCTTCAAAATCAAAAGATTACTGGTTTGTCCTTTCCAAGAGAAAGGAATTTAGGTTCATATTCATGTGCCATTGTGAGAGAATGTGGTATTGTCTTGGATGCATTTCTTCAGGTCAGATTAAGAATAATTGAGGCTTTATGGCAGCAATCAAATAGAAGCTAAGAAATTAAACGCTGCATTCTGGGTGATTTTCATCTCAATCAACAATACGAAAATGGATCATCTGATCACAGACATGACACAGACTAAAAAACACAATCTTTGTAATTCCCTACCCATGAGTGCCAGTTTCTCAGTCAAGCAGGTGATATATTTTTGGGTTCTAAACAATGCAAGGATTTGTTGGGCAAAGTGGTCCTTATAGAATGCCTACTCAATTCTATTTTTAATGTTCTTTGGTAAAGTGCACAAAAACAATGTAAATGCAAGTTAAAAGTAATTTTGGGTATTGTTTCAAAAACTTGTTTTATACAGAACTTAATTACCTTTTGGGACCAGGAAGATCCAAGGCAAGTGAATCCAACATTGCAGATTGGTCCTGAAAATCACAGTGGCTTTGGTTACTTTTCTCAGTTTCCTGGAAAAGAAACACTGCTGGATCAATATGGCTATGGCTGCAACATTAAAAACACCTGGATTTCAAAGTTCAACTTAAATAAACATCCTTTTCTGCCTCGCCCCCACTGATGTATAGCACATTTAAATACAAATGCATCTTCCACTACTCCACAAACAGTTCTTTGCATTCATACATTATTAGTTTATTAGCATCAAATTTAATAAGCTATAGCAAGCTTACGGAGTTGCCCTATTTTTTCTTTACACAGTCTGCAAAACTATATTCAAAAAGGAAATTTATAGTCTTACAACAACTTCTCTGCATTTTTTAAATTCCAATTATACATTGCTGCATTAACCTGATCTTGCTCACTTTATAAACTTGCCTTCAGCTACCAGTTATAGGAATGTCTTAATTTTAAAGCTGAGCATTTTTGTATACTGAAATAGAGTGCTTCAGACCAGGTATTAATGACAGCTAAACATGTGCTCTAACTACATGTGTTACACTTAAGTACTATGACTATGCAGCATTAAGTGCAACTGAGAATTTTTTTTTGGAAACATGCTTTAAGGTAGTCATTACTCTTGATATCTTAAAGGCAATCGTACAGAATTACAAAACAGTTAAAAACTTCCATCCAACATTTCCAGCTGCAAGCAGTTTAAGAATGCAGAAGGAATGGATCAGCAATAAGCTTCAGTTGATTTAAAGTGCAGTTTTCAAAGTAATCTCATGTTTGCTAAAAGAAAATTCCATATATACACACATATTATAGCCAAACAATTCCGATAGCAAATCTTCAATCATTAATCCTTGCATTAATTTTAATGAAGTTGTCTCAGATAATATATTCAGTTCTGTAATAGTAAACTACTTCTAAATTTCACTTATTTGGTCAGATTACTCATTCATGACCAGTATACTGTGAACCTGGCTGGAAATCCATGTGCAGAGATCAAACAGTTCAGCAACAATGAGCTCCACAATCAATCTCAACTCACGTGGTCATTCATGATCAAATCCTCACTGTAAAGGACTCACATGTGAAATCACTTGGCTAATGTGGCTGCTATCTATGCAATTATAAATCACACTAATTTGAGACATTCACCCAAACTATAAGTGACAAATATGAAGTAAAAAAGACAAGCATCCTTACCACAGTTGCTGGGTTAGAAAACCTCTTGACTTTCTTCAATTTCGTGTACTGTTCAGAAGGTTCAACTGAAGACTTTTTCTTGCCTTTTTTTTCTATGCCATTATTTAAAGGACTAATAAGAGAAAAAACTTCCAGTAGTTAACATGTAAAATCAATGCATCTATTTATTAATATCTGGAACATCCAGTTCTTCAAAGGATGTAGTGTAGCTTATCCAAAATGAAAGCAAAACTACTGAAGTTATAAAACAGCCTTCCAGTAATTTTTCCAGAAGCACTTAATGATAATCTATCTCCTTATTATTGTTAGAACCATCTTTCATTTGGGTGACACCAGAAAGGATGCCAAGAAGAGGATTTTACGAAAATGTGCAGTCTACTAATATGAAGGTCATAAGTAATTCGATACATTAACTGTTTGGATAAATTTATTTTGAAAATTACACTGTTTGGCTATTTTTCCTGCACACTGCTTTCCCACTTTTTCAGACTAACTCAACTTTCTCCTCGCATCTCTCATCTTCTTGCTTTAGTTCCAATGCTCAGAAATTTAATTACTGTCAATGATTTTCTTTGCTGTAATTATGAATGAGCATTACAAGACCTACCTAAGATACCAAAATATGGATCATTCTCACAAAGACTTATCATTTTGATCTGTTATAATACATTAAGAAACTGCCACAATCTATCAACAGTTTTTCTAAAAACTTTGGTCAAGCAGTACAGGTACTAAAACTTCCAAACATGTGCTAGGAAGGGCTGGCAAGAGTGGAGAATGTCAACTTAAAAAAAACAATTTAACAGTCCTCCTTTAACAAAAGATCACAATTAACTTCATGTAGATGTAAACCTATGGTGTGTTCTACCCCTTCTTACAAAAATCTGGATTGATGGCTTCAAGAAAATAAACATTTCACTTCTTGGAAACCCACATGGGCCACTCTCTTTGCTTCACTGACACGGTTCATGTATATCAGAATGGCCTCAGTTGATCAAAGTCAAAGCCAAGTTTATTGTCACATGCACAAGTATGCATTTGCAACTGCAAAACGATGGCATGGCCTGGATTTTGGGGATCTTTGATGATACAGAGCTCCCAGAGATAAAGCATCAGTTTTTCTTTAAAAGATTCAGATAGTAATTATAGAGAACTGTTTTACCTTTTTGCAGCTGCAGGTAAAGGTGTGGATTTACTAGACTTCCTCCCTTTAATTTTAAATTCATGAGAAACTTCCTCAGTGCTTTCCTCGGTCTTCATTGCACCATTTGGAGGAATGGGAGGAACCCGAATTCGCAATCCAAACAAATGTTTCTTCTTCTTGATTTCTTTTCCAGACATAAACCTAAAAAATGACAAGATGAGCCAGAAGAAAAATAAACAGATGTTTATGCTATACAACAAAGGAGGAAGGCATACATCCTGTAGCTGTACTACATACTGTGTAATGTTTGGCTATGGGGAGCCAAACATACTTCCACTAGAACTAGGATGAGAAAAGAGAACCATATAGATGCTTTGTGTCAGCAGGAACAAAAGAGAATTTCCCGCAAATCAGAAAATACCACGAGTCACATCAACTCTATGCAGGCCAAAATTATTCTTTAAGAGTGCTTCTACAAATTAGAATTTGTAATTTGGTAACTTTTTATTTTGGAAGAATTCATTCACGGTATCAAATTAGAGCACTAAATGATTAGTCCCCCCGGTATGAGCTCATCAAATATATTTTGTATAACTCTTATCATTTACCTGCTGCTGAATTTATTGCAAATTCTTTTCCAAAACACCGCTGTAGACTCTGCAGAAATACCCAGTGCTGATACAGTACAAGTCAATAAAGTATGATAATGGACTATTATGACACAAACAGGGATAGCAAATTACCACCATTGAACAAATTCCTACTCCCTGGCAGACCTTTACAATGCAGGGTAAAAACAGAAATCTAACAAACCAGCAGAAATTTCTTATCCCTATACATAAAACATGGATAATTCTATTTATTACGAGATATATCTGTACTTACATGCACTTGTTCTCATTTAGGGCTTCAAGAATATAGTCACGTCGGTCAGGTTTTAGAGTGTCTGCAAGCTGCAAATAAAGAAAATAGGAATTCAAAATACTCTCACTTGCTTTACCTTCACAATAATGAACTTGTACAAAAATCAAAGAAGTTATCAAATTTAATGAATGTGTTGTATGTTGAATTATGACCATTTTCAGTTGTGTAACAATTCATGCTGTGAGGTTTTTGTCTTAAAGCAAGCAGGTCCTCCATTTATCACTGAACTCAAATGCACACAAGTTTTTAAATGAATCATAACAATACTGTGACAATTCTTAAAATTCAACACATCTACAGTACAATTAACAGAATCAAATATATCTCGACACAAGCAATGTAACATCAATTTTGAGTGACAATGTTAATTATCATTAAGGTTTGATATTGAATACATTTAGAGAAAAAAGGCCAGCCATTGAACTTTAGGAGCATTTAGAGTACACTAGCACCTTGCTTAGTGTTAAGGTTGCATTCCCAGGAACAAGCATGTTAGGACATTTAGCAATCATTTCAACATTATGTAGAGAGAGGTGGTACCAACAGCAATGATGTGCCAAGAAACTGGTGCAAACTCCTGCCCTCCCCAGTATTTAGTGTTGGGTTTGTTACCATTCAGAAATCTCCAGGCTGGTTACAACAATGCAGCCATACAGAGAGGGGGATATATTAATTTCTATCACATCCAACAAGAGTCAAAGAAAGAGACCATATGATCAAAGAAATCTGTCAGAGGAGGCATTGCCAGTCCCTACTAGTCCAAAAAACATGACCACTAATCAATGTAGTTCTAAATGTAACTAGGCCTTACCTCACCAGTTTGCAGTCTGTCCCAATTTTCATGAATGTAAGTCATCAATTCAAGCTCAGAATCAAAATACTTCTTTTTGTGAATAACACTTAGGTTATAAAGGCTTAAGTGTGCTATGTCAACCCTAGGAAGAAATACGTAACATTAACATCCAGACAAGAAAAATCATTTTTAACACTTTTGAACACATTTCTTCAGTGGTTCTTGTTTGCTGACTAAAGCACTCTGAAACAATTACTGCACAAAGTCAAGAAAAATAAGGAAGCAGGGAAATACCAGTGTGATATATTTGACCAATATTACTGCTGGCTAAATTAAAAACAAAAGCAGAATTAAAATCTTGATTTAAAAAGTTGTTAGTTCAGTTCATTTTTAAGCCAGTGCTTAATGTTAATTTACTACTCATTTAAATGATATATTTAACATTGGAAAATGTATTTAGTATTCATAAATATATACATGAAATGGGATGTATGCAACTTATGTGGTCAAAGCATAGGTTAACCCAAGCATGAATTTATCGTTATTTATATCTTAAACTAATTCCCCCAAAAACAAAAGAAAACCAATGCCAGAGTCAATGAGCATTTTAAAAACTGATGTAAACCAGAAAAAAATTAATTGTATGTTTAAAATCCTAAACAACAATGTAACAACATACCATCGTAACGGTAGACGTTTGAGGTATTCTGGTCCAGAATTGCAAACAGAACAAATAAATAAATAGAACCTGATGGATAAAGAAGAAAATAAAATCTTCCACAGATTTTCACTCAAAAGCACAACTTCAAAGCATAATTGGATCTACATAGAAGACAATACGAATTAAGCCATTCAGCCCATTAAACCTTTAAAAATGTTTATACTCAATCTTTTACTCTATGTTCAGCCATTTCTTTTTTGCAAAACATTTCTGAGGTAATGAGTTCCACATTCTACCCTGCATAAAGAAATTTCTACTTCCCAGTAGAAGAACAAGTCCTCTTCAGATTAGGAAGTTCTGTTCCTGCAAAATGTTCATAACCTGAATGGTGCACAAGTTGGAAATGCAGCTCACTCTCTCCAGATGGCAACAGAGAAAAAAAATACCAGATAGGTAGGTGCAAGAATAGGCTATTTGGGCCTTTGAGCCTCCTCTGCCTTTTGATATGATATTGTCTGATGCTCTATCTTAATACCATATTCCTGCTCTCTCCCCACAATCCACTGCCTTTGTGTAAAGTATACACAGCGAGATTGTCTCTAGTTTCTGTGGTTAGGAATTCCACAAATGAAGAAATTTCTCATCTCAATCCTAAATTTGTTACCATATACCCCAAGTCTGGGATTCCCAGTTTTAAAGCCCACATCCTCCCTGCAGCCTCAAGCCCGATCTGAATTTTGCATATTTCAGTGAAATCTCCTCTAATTCCAAACTCTAGTGAATGCAACCAGTCAATCCACCTCTTTATTCAACAGTTCTGTCATCCCAGTAATCAGTCTGGTTAACCTTCATTTCACTCTCTCTATAGAAAGTACATCTTTTCTTCAGTAAGGAGAACAAAATTGTATGCAAGGCTCCAGATACATCTCACCAAGAACCTATATAAATGTAGCACTGTATCCTTGCTCCTGTACTCAAAACATTTTGCAATGAAAGACAAACTACTTGCCTTTTTGACCATCTCCTGCACATTTGTACTCTGTAATTGGTGTACAAGGACACCCAGATCCCTTCATGCATCAACATTTCCCTAATCACTATTTAAATGACACTACCTTTATTTTCCCTAACAAAATGGATAACTTCACATTTACCTACCTTACAAAACATATGACATGTTTTGCCCACCCTCTCAACTTCTCTAAATCACCTGGAGGTCTCTGTGTATCCTCTTCACAACCCCACTTAGTTTTATGTTGTTAGAATAAGGGAGTGTTGTTTGTGGATTCTTTATTCAAATCATTATATAGTGAATTGCTGCATACGAAGTACTGCTACCTCACCTGTCACCACCTACAACCCTGAAGAAAGCATTTATTCTTAGTTTCTTATCAATTAATTCTTAATCTATGCCAGTATATTACCCCCAATCCCATGTTTTAATTTTGCACATTAGGACTTGATCCAAGTTCGTCACATCTACTGGTTCTCCTTTATCTATTCTACCAGTTATGTCCTGAAAATACTCCAGGAGATTTATCAAACATGATTTCACTTTCATAAATTCACATTGTCTTTGTCTTAGCCCATTAATATTTTCCAAGTGTCTTGTTATCACATCCTTTACCATAGATTCTAGCATTTCCCCCAACTACTCATGTCATGGGTAACTAGTCCCTGGCTCTCCATTTCAAAAAATACTGTCCTTCCTTTTCAAAAAGCAGTGGGATTACATGGGCATCTTCCAATTTGCAGGGACCATTTACATTCTTAATTTCTAAAAGGTCCAGATAACATTTTTCTCCCCTAAACAACAACATTAACAATATTGATAAGCAAGGTGATTTGCCATTAAATGCCTGGTCCTCAAGGTTTTCTAAAGCCTTTCATTATGCTCCATTTATCCTCTGTATGGCACCATTTCCAGACTTTGAAGTGTACAGGTAGCTTTTAGTAAATGTGGAAGATGCCAAATTAAGAAGAATTTGCTGCACAATTTGGACCCTTGAAACCATTAATATCCTCTGAGGGACAGGGGGCTTGTTCAAATTTTGTGATAACTAAAAATTGTTATTTTACATGCCAGCAATACTATGAAGTCTGTGCTGAAGTGAAGTGGTTTTTAGTTTTCCTTGATCTCAACAAAAAGAATTCAATCAAGCAATGATCGATTTCTTGCATCATTCCAGCTCCATACCAAAAGATCAGTACAGGCAGAAATAGTACAAAGAGTCAGCTGAACCACCCAATAGTTTATAAAATGAAATCAAACTTAAATTGTCAAAAATGTGTACAGGTATTCTCTTTAACAATCAAATTATAGCAATATATGAATGCTAGTAGGCACCTGGATAAAATGGTCATGCACTCAGTACTATTACAGGCCTATGGAAAATTCACACAAGAATTACAAATATACAGGCAGTAACACCACATATCACCTGTCTCCATAAAGCATAGGCTTCTGCAAGCATTGTATACAGGCTTCATGGAACCACTGTTTACATCTCCAGCACTGCAGCATTTTCAGGTACCAACTTAAAAAGAAATAAACTTGAATCAGACATCCAAATATAATTGAGTTAAACATATACCACAATGAAAGTAGCATCTCCACTAATAAATATTACTTTCAATTGGAAGAACACATTTTAAAAGAATACCCTTTTTAAAATACCAATGGTTAAAGAGCCTGTTTCACACTTAAGAAAATTAGTTGATCTAAAGCACTCCAAAGAGCAGGGGCTGAGGAGCACGTGTTGTCCATGGAGTTGTCACCCTGACTGGCACAAATGACAAGGCTCAAAGCAATGCAACTGTCATAGGCTAATTTGTCTTTTGTGTAACTATAGATTGCATTCCAAAGCTGAATATTTCAGCACTACAGCTACATACAATTGATGACTGCAGCCAGGATTAGTTACAAAAATGACAATGAGAATATCTTCCTTCCCAATTAACTTCAACCAAAAACCCCAAAAGGTGGAACCTTGACTTACTTCAAGATAAGTTTGAGACTTCACTCATGACAAATATAGCTGTATTAATTCCCTATAGAGTAACATCATCTTTTTTCCAAGGCCACATCTGAATGCCTGGAATTGATTCATTCAGAAAAGGATACGCCGTACTTCTACAAGACAGGTAAATCTCAAGAAATGCATCACAATTCTTCCAAGTTAACTAGAAAAACCAATTCCATCTAAACCATAAAATATTTGACTTACTCCCCAGGGCCTCCACAGTAACAATAACACTGCTCATGATTTGTTTTATGGCCTCCATCCCACTGAAGATCTTCCAACTGGTATGGCAACGTCTGCTTCATGACTTGCAGAGCTTTGGCATTTGGTCCCTTCTTAAGAGCACCACCCCTCTACAACAAAAGGCAAAAAAGAATCGGAGTTAGCAACATGATTCATAACTGACCAATGAAATTTACAGAGTGAAAAATACCAAGTGCTTATAAATTAAACAAAAAGTACATGTTTTCTATACCCCATTTTCCAGTTTTTTTGACCATGTGGTAATTTTTCCATCATTGGAACATCATTTATAAAAATAAAGAACATACACAGGTACTTCACTTAGCAGTCAGGATGCATTTCCGGGAACGAGAAAGATAGTGGAGCGAAACAGGGTCATTATAGCATTATACAGAGACATTACCACAGTGCTTTTATGCCTTACCCATTGCTATGTGCTGCTGTGCCAGGAATTTGGCTGAGGGCTTAGCTCTCTAGCAACAATGAAATAGAAAGTGAGCTCATCACTACATAGTTCAGTGTGGAGTTAGTCACTGAGGCAACATGCAATGTTGCTTTTGGGGCTGGTGTCACGTGAGCAGTATAGCTGCTGGGAATGCAGCGCTGAGGTCAGCATCCTGGCTGACATAGTGAGTGAGTTCCATTGCGGGGGACTGGCCTCGGATGCTCCACGTGTTGGAGTCTGCCAGAATCCTATTGTCTCTCTTGTTGCCTTCTTTGGATATGGTGGAAGCTGCTGTTTCCTAAGCCCTTTGCTTCACTGCACGGTTCTCCACAGCCTGCAGATCTCTTTGGCAACACACTCACAATCGGTGACTGTACATTAAGATTATTACCTTAGAGACTTTTCTGGCCTAGGGAAAGCTCTACAGCCAAAAAGAGACAACTGCTTTCAACAGATCAATAGGAGATAGTGAGAGAGATGGCAGGATCCCAACTGTATGTCAACACGGAGCAGCAGTTCTAGTCCCCAGCAATGGCCCACGGTGCAGCCCTCAGCGCTGAGCAGTCACATTGCTCACCCAAACTCCAGTTCACTTGACACCGAGTAGTACTGCAATGAGATCACTATTACATTGGTTCATGAGTGCTAACAGAGAGCAGGGGGTTTGTGCCACATTTTCGGCACAGCAGCACGTAGCCCAAAGAGATGTCTTTTTTTCAAGAATAACAAATACAGAAGGTAATGTACCCATGAGCATTCAGACCAGAGGACCAAGAGCACTATAGTGAATCAATACTCTGTGGGGCAGCATTAAATGGAGTAGCAATGTACTTCAGTTACACCATACCTTTGTGGTTGTGGCAAAGACACACTGACGGCACAGCCACTTAGCATCTGATGCAATCACACTTGAATCTATGTTAGGCATGTGACATTTCTGATGATAGCCTATTAAAAAAGAATAAGTTTGTTAAAATATTTCTTGCTTAGAAGTACCTTTACAAAACTTCAAATTGATTTCAGTTTATAGTTTACCTTGTCCACACTTGTCACAAATAACCATTTCATTAGGTACTTCAGAGCACTCCTCTTGGCAGATTGTGCAAACCATCTCCCCACCTCCACAGGCTCCTAGGGTTAAATGCACAATAATGTAGCCTTTTCCCCATACTTACACAATCACCATAAG